>CM051240.1:1269709-1598205 GCA_027917425.1 Gastrophryne carolinensis | reverse complement strand
ACAGCACAGAGATCACACACACACACACACACACACACACACACACACACACACACACGAGAGACAGCACAGAGATCACACACACACACACACACACACAGGAGAGACAGCACAGAGATCACACACACACAAATACACAGGAGAGACAGCACAGAGATCACACACACACACACACACACACACACAGGAGAGACAGCACAGAGATCACACACACACACACACACACACACGAGAGACAGCACAGAGATCACACACACACACACACACACAGGAGAGACAGCACAGAGATCACACACACACACACACACACACACACACACACAGGAGAGACCGCACAGAGATCACACACACACACACACACACACAGGAGAGACCGCACAGAGATCACACACACACACACACACACACACAGGAGAGACCGCACAGAGATCACACACACACACACACACACACACACAGGAGAGACCGCACAGAGATCACACACACACACACACACACACACACACACACACACACACACACACACGAGAGACAGCACAGAGATCACACACACACACACACACACACACACACACAGGAGAGACAGCACAGAGATCACACACACACACACACACACACACACACACACACACACACAGGAGAGACAGCACAGAGATCACACACACACACACACACACGAGAGACAGCACAGAGATCACACACACACACACACACACACACACAGGAGAGACAGCACACACACACACACACACACACACACACACACACACACACAGGAGAGACAGCACAGAGATCACACACACACACACACACACAGGAGAGACAGCACAGAGATCACACACACACACACACACACACACACACACACAGGAGAGACAGCACAGAGATCACACACACACACACACACACAGGAGAGACAGCACAGAGATCACACACACACACACACACACACACACACACACACAGGAGAGACAGCACAGAGATCACACACACACACACACACACACACACACACACACACAGGAGAGACAGCACAGAGATCACACACACACACACACACACACAGGAGAGACAGCACAGAGATCACACACACACACACACACACACACACACAGGAGAGACAGCACAGAGATCACACACACACACACACAGGAGAGACAGCACAGAGATCACACACACACACACACACACACACACACACACACACACACAGGAGAGACAGCACAGAGATCACACACACACACACAGGAGAGACAGCACAGAGATCACACACACACACACACACACACACACACACACACACACACACACAGGAGAGACAGCACAGAGATCACACACACACACACACACACACACACACACACACACAGGAGAGACAGCACAGAGATCACACACACACACACACACACACACGAGAGACAGCACAGAGATCACACACACACACACACACAGGAGAGACAGCACAGAGATCACACACACACACACAGGAGAGACAGCACAGAGATCACACACACACACACACACACAGGAGAGACAGCACAGAGATCACACACACACACACACACACAGAGGAGAGACAGCACAGAGATCACACACACACACACAGGAGAGACAGCACAGAGATCACACACACACACACACACACACAGGAGAGACAGCACAGAGATCACACACACACACACGACACACAACACACACACACACACAGGAGAGACAGCACAGAGATCACACACACACACACACACACACAGGAGAGACAGCACAGAGATCACACACACACACACACACACACACACACACACAGGAGAGACAGCACAGAGATCACACACACACACACAGGAGAGACAGCACAGAGATCACACACACACACACACACACACACACACACACACACACACACACGAGAGACAGCACAGAGATCACACACACACACACACACACACAGGAGAGACAGCACAGAGATCACACACACACACACACACACACACACACACACAGGAGAGACAGCACAGAGATCACACACACACACACACACACAGGAGAGACAGCACAGAGATCACACACACACACACACACACACACACACACACACAGGAGAGACCGCACAGAGATCACACACACACACACACACACACACAGGAGAGACAGCACAGAGATCACACACACACACACGACACACACAGACACACACACGAGAGACAGCACAGAGATCACACACACACACACACACACACACACACACACACACACAGGAGAGACAGCACAGAGATCACACACACACACACACACACACACACACACACACACACAGGAGAGACAGCACAGAGATCACACACACACACACACACACACACACACACACACACACAGGAGAGACAGCACAGAGATCACACACACACACACACACACACGAGAGACAGCACAGAGATCACACACACACACACACACACACACACGAGAGACAGCACAGAGATCACACACACACACACACACAGGAGAGACAGCACAGAGATCACACACACACACACACACACAGGAGAGACAGCACAGAGATCACACACACACACACACACACACACACACACAGGAGAGACAGCACAGAGATCACACACACACACACACACACACACACACACACACACAGGAGAGACAGCACAGAGATCACACACACACACACACACACACACACACACACAGGAGAGACAGCACAGAGATCACACACACACACACACACACACACACACACGAGAGACAGCACAGAGATCACACACACACACACACACACACACACACACACACACACAGGAGAGACAGCACAGAGATCACACACACACACACACACACACACACACACACACACACACACAGGAGAGACAGCACAGAGATCACACACACACACACACACACACACACACACACACACAGGAGAGACAGCACAGAGATCACACACACACACACACACACACACACACACAGGAGAGACAGCACAGAGATCACACACACACACACACACACACACACACACACAGGAGAGACAGCACAGAGATCACACACACACACACACACACACACACACACGAGAGACAGCACAGAGATCACACACACACACACACACACACACACACACACACACACACACACACACACACAGGAGAGACAGCACAGAGATCACACACACACACACACACACACACACACACACACAGGAGAGACAGCACAGAGATCACACACACACACACACACACACACACACACACACACACGAGAGACAGCACAGAGATCACACACACACACACACACACACACACACACAGGAGAGACAGCACAGAGATCACACACACACACACACACACACACACACACACACACAGGAGAGACAGCACAGAGATCACACACACACACACACACACACACACACACACACACACACACACAGGAGAGACAGCACAGAGATCACACACACACACACACACACACACGAGAGACAGCACAGAGATCACACACACACACACACACACACACACACACACACACAGGAGAGACAGCACAGAGATCACACACACACACACACACACACACACACAGGAGAGACAGCACAGAGATCACACACACACACACACACACACACACACACACACACACAGGAGAGACAGCACAGAGATCACACACACACACACAGGAGAGACAGCACAGAGATCACACACACACACACACACACACACACACACACAGGAGAGACAGCACAGAGATCACACACACACACACACACACACACACACACACACACACACAGGAGAGACAGCACAGAGATCACACACACACACACAGGAGAGACAGCACAGAGATCACACACACACACACACACACACACACACACACACACACACACACACACACACAGGAGAGACAGCACAGAGATCACACACACACACACACACACACACAGGAGAGACAGCACAGAGATCACACACACACACACACACACACACACACAGGAGAGACAGCACAGAGATCACACACACACACACACACACACACAGGAGAGACAGCACAGAGATCACACACACACACACACACACACACACACACACAGGAGAGACAGCACAGAGATCACACACACACACACACACACACACACACACACACACACACACACACACAGGAGAGACAGCACAGAGATCACACACACACACACACACACACACACAGGAGAGACAGCACAGAGATCACACACACACACACACACACACACACACACAGGAGAGACAGCACAGAGATCACACACACACACACACACACACACACACACAGGAGAGACAGCACAGAGATCACACACACACACACACACACACACACAGGAGAGACAGCACAGAGATCACACACACACACACACACACACACAGGAGAGACCGCACAGAGATCACACACACACACACACACACACACACACACACACACACACAGGAGAGACAGCACAGAGATCACACACACACACACACACACACAGGAGAGACAGCACAGAGATCACACACACACACACACACACACACACAGGAGAGACAGCACAGAGATCACACACAGACACAGGAGAGACAGCACAGAGATCACACACACACACACACACACACACACACACACACACACAGGAGAGACAGCACAGAGATCACACACACACACACACACACACACACACACAGGAGAGACAGCACAGAGATCACACACACACACACACACACACACACACAGGAGAGACAGCACAGAGATCACACACACACACACACACACACACACACACACACACACACACACACACACAGGAGAGACAGCACAGAGATCACACACACACACACACACACACACACACACACACACACACACAGGAGAGACAGCACAGAGATCACACACACACACACAGGAGAGACAGCACAGAGATCACACACACACACACACACACACACACACACACACACAGGAGAGACAGCACAGAGATCACACACACACACACAGGAGAGACAGCACAGAGATCACACACACACACACACACACACACACACGAGAGACAGCACAGAGATCACACACACACACACACACACACACAGGAGAGACAGCACAGAGATCACACACACACACACACACACACACACACACACACACAGGAGAGACAGCACAGAGATCACACACACACACACACACACACACACACACACACACACACACACACAGGAGAGACAGCACAGAGATCACACACACACACACACACACAGGAGAGACAGCACAGAGATCACACACACACACAGGAGAGACAGCACAGAGATCACACACACACACACACACACACACACACGAGAGACAGCACAGAGATCACACACACACACACACACACACACACACACACACACACACACAGGAGAGACAGCACAGAGATCACACACACACACACACACACACACACACACACACACACAGGAGAGACAGCACAGAGATCACACACACACACACACACACACACACACACAGGAGAGACAGCACAGAGATCACACACACACACACACACACAGGAGAGACAGCACAGAGATCACACACACACACACACACACACAGGAGAGACAGCACAGAGATCACACACACACACACACACACACACACACACACAGGAGAGACAGCACAGAGATCACACACACACACACACACACAGGAGAGACAGCACAGAGATCACACACACACACACACACACACACACACACACACAGGAGAGACAGCACAGAGATCACACACACACACACACACACACACACACACAGGAGAGACAGCACAGAGATCACACACACACACACACACACACACACAGGAGAGACAGCACAGAGATCACACACACACACACACACACAGGAGAGACAGCACAGAGATCACACACACACACACACACACACAGGAGAGACAGCACAGAGATCACACACACACACACACACACACACACACACGAGAGACAGCACAGAGATCACACACACACACACACACACACACACAGGAGAGACAGCACAGAGATCACACACACACACACACACAGGAGAGACAGCACAGAGATCACACACACACACACACACACACACACACACAGGAGAGACAGCACAGAGATCACACACACACACACACACACACACACACACACAGGAGAGACAGCACAGAGATCACACACACACACACACACACACACACACACACAGGAGAGACAGCACAGAGATCACACACACACACACACACACACACACACACAGGAGAGACAGCACAGAGATCACACACACACACACACACACACACACACACACGAGAGACAGCACAGAGATCACACACACACACACACACACACACACACACACACACACACACACACAGGAGAGACAGCACAGAGATCACACACACACACACACACACACACACACACACACACACACACACACACAGGAGAGACAGCACAGAGATCACACACACACACACACACACACACAGGAGAGACAGCACAGAGATCACACACACACACACACACACACACACACACACACACACACACGAGAGACAGCACAGAGATCACACACACACACACACACAGGAGAGACAGCACAGAGATCACACACACACACACACACACACACACACACACACACACACACAGGAGAGACAGCACAGAGATCACACACACACACACACACACACACATACACACACACACGAGAGACAGCACAGAGATCACACACACACACACACACACACACACAGGAGAGACAGCACAGAGATCACACACACACACACACACACACACAGGAGAGACAGCACAGAGATCACACACACACACACACACACAGGAGAGACAGCACAGAGATCACACACACACACACACACACACACACACGAGAGACAGCACAGAGATCACACACACACACACACACAGGAGAGACAGCACAGAGATCACACACACACACACACACGAGAGACAGCACAGAGATCACACACACACACACACACACACACAGGAGAGACAGCACAGAGATCACACACACACACACACACACAGGAGAGACAGCACAGAGATCACACACACACACACACACACACACACACACACACACACACACACACACAGGAGAGACAGCACAGAGATCACACACACACACACACACACACACACACACACACGAGAGACAGCACAGAGATCACACACACACACACACACACACACACACACAGGAGAGACAGCACAGAGATCACACACACACACACACACACACACAGGAGAGACAGCACAGAGATCACACACACACACACACACACACGAGAGACAGCACAGAGATCACACACACACACACACACACACACACAGGAGAGACAGCACAGAGATCACACACACACACACACACACACACACAGGAGAGACAGCACAGAGATCACACACACACACACACACACACACACACACACACACACACACACACACACAGGAGAGACAGCACAGAGATCACACACACACACACACACACACACACACACACACACACGAGAGACAGCACAGAGATCACACACACACACACACACACACACACACACAGGAGAGACAGCACAGAGATCACACACACACACACACACACACACACAGGAGAGACAGCACAGAGATCACACACACACACACACAGAGGAGAGACAGCACAGAGATCACACACACACACACACACACACACACACACGAGAGACCGCACAGAGATCACACACACACACACACAAGAGACAGTTGAGCAGGAAATAATTAGACAGACAAGCATCTGGTTTTGTGGAGGTTATTTCGGGGGAAGTTTTAGGGTCACTATATTGGGGGGGGGGGGGGGGGGCGAGGTAGGTACAGGGTCACTATGGTCCTATTAGGGTTTGTGTTCTCTGCAGGGTGGGCGGGGCGAGATGTGTGTATGGTGGGCGGGGCCAGGCCTCTATCTCACCTGTGTTGTCTTGCAGGGGGCGTGGCCATGAAGCTGGAGGCCAGTGGGCGGGCCGTATAATTGCAGGTTGGGCGTGGCCAGGCTCTATCTATCCCCTGGTCTCTTGCAGGGCGTGGCTGGGTGCAGTGTGGGCGTGTCCAGGCTGTATTTATCCTGTGGTCTCTCTTGCAGGGGGTGTGGCCATGAAGCTGGAGGCCAGCGGGCGGTTGGCGAGTTCCGGGGGGCAGATGGAAGGCTTCCTGCTGAAGCGGGGCAGCCGGTCGGGCTCGTCCTATCAGAGACGCTGGTTCCTCCTGGGCGGGAACCTGTTGCTGTACTGGGAGCGGCGGCCGGGGGGGGAGGAGCCTCAGCCGCTGGGCCTCATCCTATTGGAGGGCAGCTCCGTCACTCTGAGGAATGCTAAGCTACCATTCGCCTTCTCTCTTTGCTCCGCCTCCCGCGTTTACAAGATGGCAGCCGAGAGTCAGCGGGAGCTGGAGGCCTGGGTCCGGGCCCTACTCAGCGCCAACCTGGGCTACACCCGGGCCCTGCTGGGCGAGCTGCGAGCCCGATACCTGGGCCTGACACAAGGCCATCACCGGCAAGCCCCACCCAGCAACACCACAGACCACGCCTACCAGGAGCCCGAGTGGGGGGCGGAGTTCCAAGTGCTCCACCGATGGCTCGGGGAGGAGATCCTGCCACTGCGGGGCGTGGCTCTCATCGACTACCTGTGATTATTATGCGATTGTTAATAAAGTTATGTTGAAACCCAACGACTGGTCTCTGGGGTGTGGCCTAAAGAAAATAGCCGTAATGGGGGCGGAGCCAAGCACAACTAGTCATAATGGGGGCGGAGCCAAGCAAAACTAGTCATAATGGGGGCGGAGCCAAGCAAAACTAGTCATAATGGGGCGGAGCCAACCACAACTAGCCGAATGGGGGCGGGGCCAACCAAAAACTGCCTTTAATAGGGGTGGAGACTACTAGTAATAGGGCGGTGCCAAGCTAAACTAGCCGTAACAGGCGTGGAGCAAAGTAAAACTAGTAATGGGGCGGAGCAAAGTAAAACTAGTTTACTGTTTTTGGGGGGGGGGGGTGATGATATACCCGGGTATATAGTTACTCTATAACCCAAATACCTCCGAGAGAGAGAGAGAGAGAGAGTCTGCGCAGGATGAAAGCTGCAGGGCCCCTGATCTTCATAGCTGATCCAGTCTTGACGCGTAGAACTCGATCACACAGGAGAAGCTTCTCCCCGGATACAATGTACCTGCAGGTCAGCAAGCTGGGGGTAAGGAAGAAGATCCAGAGCAGCTACAGAAGATCCCCCACTCGGCACAATCAGCTGAACTGGCAGGTGAACAGTCTGGTGGTCAGTGGAATGATCCGGGCTCCACTGTGAGGCTCTGGATACAAAGTAAAGAAGAAGATCCAGAGCAGCTACAGAAGATCCTCACTCGGCACAATCAGCTGAACTGGCAGGAGAACAGTCTGGTAGTCAGTGGAAGGATCCGGGCTCCACTGTGAGGCTCTGGATACAAAGTAAAGAAGAAGATCCAGAGCAGCTACAGATGATCCCCCACTCGGCACAATCAGCTGAACTGGCAGGAGAACAGTCTGGTAGTCAGTGGAAGGATCCGGGCTCCACTGTGAGGCTCTGGATACAAAGTAAAGAAGAAGTTCCAGAGCAGCTACAGAAGATCCCCCACTCGGCACAATCAGCTGAGCTGGCAGGTGAACAGTCTGGTAGTCAGTGGAATGATCCGGGCTCCACTGTGAGGCTCTGGATACAAAGTAAAGAAGAAGTTCCAGAGCAGCTACAGAAGATCCCCCACTTGGCACAATCAGCTGAACTGGCAGGAGAACAGTCTGGTAGTCAGTGGAAGGATCCGGGCTCCACTGTGAGGCTCTGGATACAAAGTAAAGAAGAAGTTCCAGAGCAGCTACAGAAGATCCCCCACTTGGCACAATCAGCTGAACTGGCAGGAGAACAGTCTGGTAGTCAGTGGAAGGATCCGGGCTCCACTGTGAGGCTCTGGATACAAAGTAAAGAAGAAGTTCCAGAGCAGCTACAGAAGATCCCCCACTCGGCACAATCAGCTGAGCTGGCAGGTGAACAGTCTGGTAGTCAGTGGAATGATCCGGGCTCCACTGTGAGGCTCTGGATACAAAGTAAAGAAGAAGTTCCAGAGCAGCTACAGAAGATCCCCCACTCGGCACAATCAGCTGAGCTGGCAGGTGAACAGTCTGGTGGTCAGTGGAAGGATCCGGGCTCCACTGTGAGGCTCTGGATACAGGAGGCAGCAGCACAGCTCCTGACAGCAAGCCGTGTGCTCAGGTCTCTCTGCTTGCAGGAAGTCTGTTGTTATAGTCTTTCTGTACCTCCAGCACAGGGCTGCAAGTCCAAGCTAGCAGGGGCAGGAAGTATACTGTCACTGGAGGGAGTGCTCTATGGTTTCCAGGAGACATGCAATGTTCAGAGCAGCTTTGTGGTAAATCGGCACTTCCCTACTCTGGTAATGGGGCGGAGCCAAGCAAAACTACCAGTAATAGGGTGGAGCCAAGCAAAACTAGCCGTAATGGGGTGGAGCCAAGCACAACTAGCCGTAATGAGGCGGAGCCAAGCAAAACTAGCCATAATAGGTTGGAGCCAAGCAAAACTACCAGTAATAGGGCGGAGCCAAGCAAAAATGCCTGTAATTGGGGGTGGAGCCAGGCAAAACTACCAGTAATGGGGCGGAGCCAAGCAAAAATGCCTGTAATTGGGGGTGGAGCCAGGCAAAACTACCAGTAATGGGGCGGAGCCAGGCAAAACTACCAGTAATAGGGCAGAGCCAAGTACAATACCTGTAATTGGGGGCGGAGCCAGGCAAAACTACCTCTAATGGGGGCAAAGCCAGGCAAAACTACCTCTAATGGGGGCGGAGCCAGGCAAAACTACCGGTAATGGGGCGGAACAGCCAAACAGCACAAGGGAACTGGCTGCATTACATCACGCGGGTTAAAATGAAGGAGGCCCCGCCCACATTTAACACCTTGTGACAATTGGTTGTCTGTATAGGCCAATCGCACCCCACCCACACTTTCAGCTGGAGACTTATCCTGCAGCATCTCTCGCCCCCCTTTTCTGGTCACCCTATGTGCTGCCAGGCTGGAGACGCTCTTATCCTGCAGCATCTCTCGCCCCCCTTTTCTGGTCACCCTATGTGCTGGCAGGCTGGAGACGCTCTTATCCTGCAGCATCTCTCGCCCCCCTTTTCTGGTCACTTTATGTGCTGGCAGGCTGGAGACGCTCTTATCCTGCAGCATCTCTCGCCCCCCTTTTCTGGTCACCCTATGTGCTGGCAGGCTGGAGACGCTCTTATCCTGCAGCATCTCTCGCCCCTCTTTTCTGGTCACCCTATGTGCTGGCAGGCTGGAGACGCTCTTATCCTGCAGCATCTCTCGCCCCCCTTTTCTGGTCACACTATGTGCTGGCAGGCTGGAGACGCTCTTATCCTGCAGCATCTCTCGTCCCCTTTTTCTGGTCACACTATGTGCTGGCAGGCTGGAGACTCCCTTATCCAGCAGCATCTCTCGCCCCCCTTTTCTGGTCACCCTATGTGCTGGCAGGCTGGACATGCTCTTATCCTGCAGCATCTCTCGCCCCCTTTTTCTGGTCACACTATGTGCTGGCAGGCTGGAGACTCCCTTATCCTGCAGCATCTCTCACCCCCTTTTTCTGGTCACTCTATGTGCTGGCAGGCTGGAAACTCCCTTATCCTGCAGCATCTCTCGCTCCCTTTTTCTGGTCACACTATGTGATGGCAGGCTGGAGACGCTCTTATCCTGCAGCATCTCTCGCCCCCTTTTTCTGGTCACACTATGTGATGGCAGGCTGGAGACGCTCTTATCCTGCAGCATCTCTCGCCCCCTTTTTCTGGTCACACTATGTGATGGCAGGCTGGAGACGCTCTTATCCTGCAGCATCTCTCGCCCCCTTTTTCTGGTCACACTATGTGCTGGCAGGCTGGAGACGCTCTTATCCTGCAGCATCTCTCGCCCCCTATTTCTGGTCACACTATGTGATGGCAGGCTGGAGACGCTCTTATCCTGCAGCATCTCTCGCCCCCTTTTTCTGGTCACACTATGTGCTGGCAGGCTGGAGACGCTCTTATCCTGCAGCATCTCTCACCCCCTTTTTCTGGTCACACTATGTGCTGGCAGGCTGGAGACGCTCTTATCCTGCAGCATCTCTCGCCCCCTTTTTCTGGTCACACTATGTGCTGGCAGGCTGGAAACGCTCTTATCCTGCAGCATCTCTCACCCCCTTTTTCTGGTCACACTATGTGCTGGCAGGCTGGAAACGCTCTTATCCTGCAGCATCTCTCACCCCCTTTTTCTGGTCACACTATGTGCTGGCAGGATGGAGACGCTCTTATCCTGCAGCATCTCTCGTCCCCTTTTTCTAGTCACACTATGTGCTGGCAGGCTGAAGACGCTCTTATCCTGCAGCATCTCTCGCCCCCTTTTTCTGGTCACACTATGTGCTGGCAGGCTGGAGACGCTCTTATCCTGCAGCATCTCTCGCCCCCTTTTTCTGGTCACACTATGTGCTGGCAGGCTGGAGACGCTCTTATCCAGCAGCATCTCTCGCCCCCTTTTTCTGGTCACACTATGTGCTGGCAGGCTGAGGACGCTCTTATCCTGCAGCATCTCTCGACCCCTTTTCCTGGTCACACTATGTGCTAGCAGGCTGGAGACGCTCTTATCCTGCAGCATCTCTCGCCCCCTTTTTCTGGTCACACTATGTGCTGGCAGGCTGGAGACGCTCTTATCCTGCATCATCTCTCGCCCCCTTTTTCTAGTCACACTATGTGCTGGCAGGCTGGAGACTCCCTTATCCAGCGGCATCTCTCTTGCCCCCTTTTTCTGGTTACACTATGTGCTGGCAGGCTGGAGACGCTCTTATCCTGCAGCATCTCTCGACCCCTTTTCCTGGTCACACTATGTGCTGGCAGGCTGGAGACGCTCTTATCCTGCAGCATCTCTCGCCCCCTTTTTCTGGTCACACTATGTGCTGGCAGGCTGGAGACGCTCTTATCCTGCAGCATCTCTCGACCCCTTTTCCTGGTCACACTATGTGCTGGCAGGCTGGAGACGCTCTTATCCTGCAGCATCTCTCGCCCCCTTTTTCTGGTCACACTATGTGCTGGCAGGCTGGAGACTCCCTTATCCAGCAGCATCTCTCGACCCCTTTTCCTGGTCACACTATGTGCTGGCAGGCTGGAGACTCTCTTATCCTGCAGCATCTCTCGCCCCCTTTTTCTGGTCACACTATGTGCTGGCAGGCTGGAGACGCTCTTATCCTGCAGCATCTCTCGCCCCCTTTTTCTGGTCACACTATGTGCTGGCAGGCTGGAGACGCTCTTATCCTGCATCTCTCGCCCCCTTTTTCTGGTCACACTATGTGCGGGCAGGCTGGAGACACTCTTATCCTGCAGCATCTCTCGCCCCCTATTTCTGGTCACACTATGTGCTGGCAGGCTGGAGACACTCTTATCCTGCAGCATCTCTCGCCCCCTATTTCTGGTCACACTATGTGCTGGCAGGCTGGAGACGCTCTTATCCTGCAGCATCTCTCGCCCCCTTTTTCTGGTCACACTATGTGCTGGCAGGCTGGAGACTCTCTTATCCTGCAGCATCTCTCGCCCCCTTTTTCTGGTCACACTATGTGCTGGCAGGCTGGAGAAGCTCTTATCCTGCAGCATCTCTCGCCCCCTTTTTCTGGTCACACTATGTGCTGGCAGGCTGGAGACGCTCTTATCCTGCAGCATCTCTCGCCTCCTTTTTCTGGTCACACTATGTGCTGGCAGGCTGGAGACACTCTTATCCTGCAGCATCTCTCGCCCCCCTTTTCTGGTCACATTATGTGCTGGCAGGCTGGAGACGCTCTTATCCTGCAGCATCTCTCGCCCCCTTTTTCTGGTCACACTATGTGCTGGCAGGCTGGAGAAGCTCTTATCCTGCAGCATCTCTCGCCCCCTTTTTCTGGTCACACTATGTGCTGGCAGGCTGGAGACGCTCTTATCCTGCAGCATCTCTCGCCTCCTTTTTCTGGTCACACTATGTGCTGGCAGGCTGGAGACACTCTTATCCTGCAGCATCTCTCGCCCCCCTTTTCTGGTCACATTATGTGCTGGCAGGCTGGAGACGCTCTTATCCTGCAGCATCTCTCGCCCCCTTTTTCTGGTCACACTATGTGCTGGCAGGCTGGAGAAGCTCTTATCCTGCAGCATCTCTCGCCCCCTTTTTCTGGTCACACTATGTGCTGGCAGGCTGGAGACGCTCTTATCCTGCAGCATCTCTCGCCCCCTTTTTCTGGTCACACTATGTGCTGGCAGGCTGGAGACGCTCTTATCCTGCAGCATCTCTCGCCCCCTTTTTCTGGTCACACTATGTGCTGGCAGGCTGGAGAAGCTCTTATCCTGCAGCATCTCTCGCCCCCTTTTTCTGGTCACACTATGTGCTGGCAGGCTGGAGACGCTCTTATCCTGCAGCATCTCTCGCCCCCTTTTACTGGTCACACTATGTGCTGGCAGGCTGTAGACGATCTTATCCTGCAGCATCTCTCGCCCCCTTTTTCTGGTCACACTATGTGCTGGCAGGCTGGAGGCGCTCTTATCCTGCAGCATCTCTCGCTCCCTTTTCCTGGTCACACTATGTGCTGGCAGGCTGGAGACGCTCTTATCCTGCAGCATCTGTCGCCCCCTTTTTCTGGTCACACTATGTGCTGGCAGGCTGGAGGCGCTCTTATCCTGCAGCATCTCTCGCTCCCTTTTTCTGGTCACACCCCAAATTGGCACTGCTGTGTGATCACCCCCCTCCTCCTCCCTGGGTGGCCGGCCCTGGCTTCCTCTGGGGCATCCCAAATTGGCACTGCTGTGTGATCACCCCCCTCCTCCTCCCTGGGTGGCCGGCCCTGGCTTCCTCTGGGGCATCCCAAATTGGCACTGCTGTGTGATCACCCCCCCCCCCTCCTCCCTGGGTGGCCGGCCCTGGCTTCCCCTGGGGCATCCCAAATTGGCACTGCTGTGTGATCACCCCCCCCCCCCCCCTCGGTGGCCGGCCCTGGACCCTTTTCTGGGGCATCCCAAATTGGTACTGCTGTGTGATCACCCCCCCCCCTCCCTGGGTGGCCGGCCCTGGACCTCCTCTGGGGCATCCCAAATTGGCACTGCTGTGTGATCACCCCCGCTCTTCCTCCCTGGGTGGCCGGCCCTGGCTTCCTCTGGGGCATCCCAAATTGGCACTGCTGTGTGATCACCCCCGCTCTTCCTCCCTGGGTGTCCGGCCCTGGCCTCCCCGAGGCATCCCTGCGCATGTGCCGGCCATTCAGATACCCTGAGCTCGGGTGCGCGCGCACTTCGCAGGGAAGCACGGGATGCCCCTTATGCGCATGCTCAGTTATAACCAGCGCTTTGTACTGGAGAGGCTGGGATGCCCCATTGATAGAGAAGGCGCCTTTATCACGTGACCAGCCGTCCTCCCTTCATGTCACGTGACCAGCCGTCCTCCCTTCATGTCACGTGACCAGACCATTTTTCCGCCGTCGCTAGGTGACGGACGCTGCCTCGCCCTGGAGGGGAGGGGCTAAAGAAAGAGACGTCATTTCCGGGGCGGCCCGTAAAGTCAGGAACGGGGGGCGAAGATGGCGGCGTCCGGATGAGTGTCTCGGCCTCTGTGTCTCGGTGCAGCGGCGGATCGGTGACGTCACACCATGACGCGGGACGCGGAATCACGTGACGAGCTGCCCGACTGGGCCGGAGCCAAAGAATTCTACCAGAAATATGACCCGAAGGAGATTATCGGCAGGTGAGGCAAGGGGCGGGGCCACCGCCGAGCAGGCTCCTCCTGCTGACACGCCCACATCCTTCCTTAAAGTGACAGCGTTACCAGAGAGATCCTCCACCTCAGCAGATCATGTGACCCATTCCAGGAGCTTACAATCTAGAGCAGGAAGGGGGGGGGGCGTTCTGTAAAGGTCCACTTACCAAATGGTGGGACATTCCAAATGAGACCCCCCCCATATTTCCCAGCATCCCCTCGGGTTCCCCCATATTTCCCAGCATCCCATAGGGTTCTCCCATATTTCCCAGCATCACTATGCTGCTGATTGGTGGGATTCCTATGACATCATAGGTAAGGTTAGCTCATGCGTCGTTAGATCAGAGGATATGTAAGCGTCACTGGGGACACAGCGTGGGAATCGGGCGCTCGGGGGTCTTATAGGTACCAGCCCTGCTTCTGCTCCACTTTGTTACTCCTCCCCTTATCATAGCCACCATTACCTGCCCACCTGTCTGCTGGCGGGGTCATGTGACTCTGGGGGGCTTGCCATAGAGGGGCGGGGCTAGGAGACAGGTCATGTGACCCTGGGGGCGTTTCCATAGAGGGGCGGGGCTAGGAGACAGGTCATGTGACCCTGGGGGGCTTTGCCATAGAGGGGCGGGGCTAGGAGACAGGTCATGTGACCCTGGGGGGTTTGCCATAGAGGGGCGGGGCTAGGAGACAGGTCATGTGACCCTGGGGGGCTTTGCCATAGAGGGGCGGGGCTAGGAGACAGGTCATGTGACCCTGGGGGGCTTGCCATAGAGGGGCGGGGCTAGGAGACAGGTCATGTGACCCTGGGGGGCGTTCCCGTAGAGGGGCGGGGCTAGGAGACAGGTCATGTGACCCTGGGGGGCTTTGCCATAGAGGGGCGGGGCTAGGAGACAGGTCATGTGACCCTGGGGGGTTTTGCCATAGAGGGGCGGGGCTAGGAGACAGGTCATGTGACCCCGGGGTGCTCCAGGCTGTGCCATAGAGGGGTGGGGTTAGGTGATGTCATCACTGCTATTACCTGGCAAGGTGAGCCCCCCCATACAGGTGGTGACTGTCTCCCATGTTCCTCTCTGTCAGGGGCCTCTCCAGCACGGTGCGTCGCTGCATCCACCGCCAGACGGGCCGCGAATTCGCCGTCAAGATCATCGAGGTGACGCCCGAGAGACTGAGCCCCGAACAGCTACAGGAAGTGAGACAATCCACCGCCAAGGAGATGGAGATCCTCCAACAGGTCTCCCACCACCCCTCCATCAGTGAGTGCCCGCCCCCTACACCATGCCCCGCCCACATCTCACCAAGGAGATGGAGATCCTCCAACAGGTCTCCCACCACCCCTTCATCAGTGAGTGCCCGCCCCCTACACCATGCCCCACCCACATCTCACCAAGGAGATGGAGATCCTCCAACAGGTCTCCCACCACCCCTCCATCAGTGAGTGCCTGCCCCCTACACATGTCCCGCCCACATTATGCCACGCCCACATCACACCAAGGAGATGGAGATCCTCCAACAGGTCTCCCACCACCCCTCCATCAGTGAGTGCCCGCCCCCTGCCCCACCCACATCCTGCAGCTCTAATGACACTGTGTTGTTGTTTCCTGACAGTCAGTCTGATCGATTCCTACGAGTCTCTGACCTTCATCTTCCTGGTGTTTGATCTGTAAGTATCTGGTGAGGTTGTGGCCCTGAGGGCAGTGCTCAGGGGGTTGCATGGGGGCAGGGCTCTGGGGTGTGGTGCTGGTGGTGGGCTATGGGTGTTGCATGGGGGTGGGGCTATGGGTGTTGCATGGGGGCGGGGTGTGGTATTGGGGGTGGGCTCTGGGGGTGGCAATAGGGGCGGGGCTATGGGTGTTGCATGGGGGCAGGGCTCTGGGGTGTGGTGCTGGGGGTGGGCTCTGGTTTTGGTGCAGGCTCTGAGTGTGGCAATGGGGTGGGCATTGGTGCCGGCTCTGGTTGTGGTTATGTGGGCGGGGCTCTGGGTGCTGCGCGGAGGTGGGGCTTTCTCCGTTTAATCGCTGCTCTCTCTGGCAGGATGAAGAGAGGTGAGCTGTTCGATTATCTGACTGAGAAGGTGACGTTGAGCGAAAAGGAGACCAGGTGAGTGATCTGCCAATTGTATTGCAGCATGAACATGTGACCCAGCCTCAAGATGGCTTCTTCCTACCAATTTCAAGATGTCAGTTCCTTCAGAGGCTTCCCGCCAACCTCAAGGTGTAGGTTCCTCCAGAAGCTTCCCACCAACCTTAAGGTGTAGGTTCCTCCAGAGGCTTCCCACCAACCTTATGGTGTAGGTTCCTCCAGAGGCTTCCCGCCAACCTCAAGGTGTAGGCTCCTCCAGAGGCTTCCCACCAACCTCAAGGTGTAGGCTCCTCCAGAGGCTTCCCACCAACCTCAAGGTGTAGCTCCTCCAGAAGCTTCCCACCAACCTCAAGGTGTAGGTTCCTCCAGAGGCTTCCCGCCAACGTCAAAGTGTAGGTTCCTCCAGAGGCTTCCTGCCAACGTCAAGGTGTAGGTTCCTCCAGAGGCTTCACACCAACCTCAAGATGTAGGCTCCTCTAGAGGCTTCCCGCCAACGTCAAGGTGTAGGTTCCTCCAGAGGCTTCCCGCCAACGTCAAGGTGTAGGTTCCTCCAGAGGCTTCCCGCCAACGTCAAGGTGTAGGTTCCTCCAGAGGCTTCCCGCCAACGTCAAGGTGTAGGTTCCTCCAGAGGCTTCCCGCCAACGTCAAGGTGTAAGTTCCTCCAGAGGCTTCCCGCCAACGTCAAGGTGTAGGTTCCTCCAGAGGCTTCCCACCAACCTCAAGGTGTAGGCTCCTCCAGAGGCTTCCCACCAACCTCAAGGTGTAGGCTCCTCCAGAGGCTTCCCACCAACATCAAGATGTAGGTTCCTCCAGAGGCATCACACCAACCTCAAGGTGAATGCTCCTCCAGAGGCTTCCCACCAACCTCAAGGTGTAGGTTCCTCCAGAGGCTTCCCACCAACCTCAAGGTGTAGGCTCCTCCAGAGGCTTCCCACCAACCTCAAGGTGTAGGCTCCTCCAGAGGCTTCCCACCAACCTCAAGGTGTAGGTTCCTCCGAGGCTTCCCACCAACCTCAAGGTGTAGGTTCCTCCGAGGCTTCCCACCAACCTCAAGGTGTAGGTTCCTCCGAGGCTTCCCACCAACCTCAAGGTGTAGGTTCCTCCGAGGCTTCCCACCAACCTCAAGGTGTAGGTTCCTCCGAGGCTTCCCACCAACCTCAAGGTGTAGGTTCCTCCGAGGCTTCCCACCAACCTCAAGGTGTAGGTTCCTCCGAGGCTTCCCACCAACCTCAAGGTGTAGGTTCCTCCGAGGCTTCCCACCAACCTCAAGGTGTAGGCTCCTCCAGAGGCTTCCCACCAACCTCAAGGTGTAGGTTCCTCCAGAGGCTTCCCACCAACATCAAGGTGTAGGCTCCTGCAGAAGCTTCCCACCAACCTCAAGGTGTAGGCACTTCCAGAGGCTTCCCACCATCCTCAAGGAGTAGCTCCTCCAGAGCCTTCCCTCCATCCTCAAGGTGTAGCTCCTCCAGAGCCTTCCCTCCATCCTCAAGGTGTAGCTCCTCCAGAGGTTTCCCACCAACCTCAAGGTGTAGGCACCTCCAGAGGCTTCCCACCAACCTCAAGGTGTAGGCTCTTCCAGAAGCTTTCAACCATCCTCAAGGTGTAGGTTCCTCCGAGGCTTCCCTCCATCCTCAAGGTGTAGGCTCCTCCAGAGGCTTCCCACCAACCTCAAGGTGTAGACTCCTCCAGAGGCTTCCCCCCAACCTCAAGGTGTAGCTCCTCCAGAGGCTTCCCACCAACCTCAAGGTGTAGGTTCCTCCAGAGGCTTTCCACCATCCTCAAGATGTAGCTCCTCCAGAGGCTTCCCCCCAACTTCAAGGTGTAGCTCCTCCAGAGGCTTCCCCCCAACTTCAAGGTGTAGCTCCTCCAGAGGCTTCCCCCCAACCTCAAGGTGTAGCTCCTCCAGAGGCTTCCCCCCAACCTCAAGGTGTAGCTCCTCCAGAGGCTTCCCCCCAACCTCAAGGTGTAGCTCCTCCAGAGGCTTCCCCCCAACATCAAGGTGTAGGCTCCTCCAGAGGCTTCCCCCCAACCTCAAGGTCCCCATGCATGAATAATTAGGAGCAGTGCATTGTGCGTGTTTCCATTTGTGATCATTGGGAGGTGATTTGTCCTCTTAATGGCTGACTGTCCTTTCTGCCAGCGTTTAGGATAATTGGCATAGTCTCCGCCCCCATGACCCGAGGTGTGTCTCTGCAGGTGTATCATGCGCTCCCTGCTGGAGGCGGTCACTTACCTTCACGCCAATAACATTGTGCACCGCGACCTGAAGCCCGAGAACATCCTGATGGACGACAGTCTGAACATCAAGCTCTCCGACTTCGGCTTCAGCTGCGTGCTCAGACCTCCGGAGAGGCTGCGAGGTGGGTGTCTCCAATGGGTGCTGTAGTGGGCGTGGTCTTCTTTGGGGGCTGTAGTGGGGCGGGGTCTCCTTTGGGGGCTGTAGTGGGGTGTGGTCTCTTTCGGGTGCTGTAGTGGGGCGGGGTCTCCTTTTGGGGGCTGTAGTGGGGCGGGGTCTCCTTTTGGGGGCTGTAGTGGGGCGGGGTCTCCTTTTGGGGGCTGTAGTGGGGCGGGGTCTCCTTTTGGGGGCTGTAGTGGGGCGGGGTCTCCTTTTGGGGGCTGTAGTGGGGCCGGGTTTCCTTTTGGGGGCTGTAGTGGGGCCGGGTCTCCTTTTGGGGGCTGTAGTGGGGCCGGGTCTCCTTTTGGGGGCTGTAGTGGGGCCGGGTCTCCTTTTGGGGGCTGTAGTGGGGCCGGGTCTCCTTTTGGGGGCTGTAGTGGGGCCGGGTCTCCTTTTGGGGGCTGTAGTGGGGCCGGGTCTCCTTTTGGGGGCTGTAGTGGGGCCGGGTCTCCTTTTGGGGGCTGTAGTGGGGCCGGGTCTCCTCTGGGGGCTGTAGTGGGGGTGGGGTCTCCTCTGGGGGCTGTAGTGGGGGTGGGGTCTCCTCTGGGGGCTGTAGTGGGGGTGGGGTCTCCTTTGGGGGCTGTAGTGGGGTGGGGTCTCCTTTTGGGGGCTGTAGTGGGGTGGGGTCTCCTTTTGGGGGCTGTAGTGGGGTGGGGTCTCCTTTTGGGGGCTGTAGTGGGGTGGGGTCTCCTTTTGGGGGCTGTAGTGGGGTGGGGTCTCCTTTTGGGGGCTGTAGTGGGGTGGGGTCTCCTTTGGGGGCTGTAGTGGGGTGGCGTCTCCTTTGGGGGCTGTAGTGGGGCCGGGTGCCCTTCGGGGACTGTAGTGGGCGGGTTTCTCATTTGAGTGTTGTGGGCGGGGTGCCCTTCGGGGACTGTAGTGGGCGAGTTTCTCATTTGGGTGTTGTGGTGGGCGAGTTTCTCATTTGGGTGTTGTGGTGGGCAGGGTGCCCTTCGGGGACTGTAGTGGGCGGGTTTCTCATTTGGGTGTTGTGGTGGGCGGGGTGCCCTTTGGGGACTGTAGTGGGCGGGGCTCTCCGGGTGCTGTAGTGGGCGGTTCATCATATCGCTGTGTCACGCCCCCTCTCTCTCCCCCGCAGAGCTGTGTGGGACGCCCGGTTATCTGGCCCCGGAGATCCTGAAGTGCTCCATGGAGGAGTCGCACCCCGGATACGGCAAGGAGGTGGACCTGTGAGTATTGGAGGGCAGGGGCGGGACTTGGCCAGAGGCGGGGCAGTGACCGGCATTGTATTCCCGCAGGTGGGCGTGTGGGGTCATCATGTTCACGCTCCTCGCTGGCTCCCCCCCTTTCTGGCACCGGCGTCAGATGCTGATGCTGCGGATGATAATGGACGGACGCTTCCAGTTCAGCTCCCCCGAATGGGACGACCGATCCGCCACCGTCAAGGACCTGGTAATGCCCCGCCCCATCACATGACTGCCACTGCTGACCCCTGAGCTTCCCACTGAGTCACCTGACCGATCCGCCACCGTCAGGGACCTGGTAATGCCCCGCCCCATCACATGACTGCCACTGCTGACCCCTGACCTTCCCACTGAGTCACCTGACCGATCCGCCACCGTCAGGGACCTGGTAATGCCCGCCCCATCACATGACTGCCCCGCCCCATCACATGACTGCCACTGCTGACTGCTGACCTTCCCACTGCGTCACCTGACCGATCCGCCACCGTCAGGGACCTGGTAATGCCCCGCCCCATCACATGACTGCCCCACCCCATCACATGACTGCCACTGCTGACCCCTGACCTTCCCACTGAGTCACCTGACCGATCCGCCACCGTCAGGGACCTGGTAATGCCCCGCCCCATCACATGACTGCTGACCTTCCCACTGCGTCACCTGACCGATCCGCCACCGTCAGGGACCTGGTAATGCCCCGCCCCATCACATAACTGCTCCGCCCCATCACATGACTGCCACTGCTGGCCTTCCCACTGCGTCACCTGACCGATCCGCCACCGTCAAGGACCTGGTAATGCCCCGCCCCATCACATGACTGCCACTGCCCCTCCCCATCACATGACTGCCACTGCTGACCTTCCCACTGCGTCACCTGACCGATCCGCCACCGTCAAGGACCTGGTAATGCCCCGCCCCATCACATGACTGCCACTGCCATGCCCCATCACATGACTGCCACTGCTGACCCCACCCACTGTGTCGCCTGACCGGAGCTTCCCCCTGACCCCACCCACTGTGTCGCCTGACCGGAGCTTCCCCCTGACCCCACCCACTGTGTCGCCTGACCGGAGCTTCCCCCTGACCCCACCCACTGTGTCGCCTGACCGGAGCTTCCCCCTGACCCCACCCACTGTGTCGCCTGACCGGAGCTTCCCCCTGACCCCACCCACTGTGTCGCCTGACCGGAGCTGCCCTCTGACCCCACCCACTGTGTCACCTGACCGGAGCTGCCCTCTGACCCCACCCATTGTGTCACTTGACTGGAGCTGCCCTCTGACCCCACCCACTGTGTCATCTGACCGGAGCTGCCCTCTGACCCCACCCACTATGTCATCTGACCGGAGCTGCCCTCTGACCCCACCCACTGTGTCACTTGACTGGAGCTGCCCTCTGACCCCACCCACTGTGTCATCTGACCGGAGCTGCCCTCTGACCCCACCCACTATGTCATCTGACCGGAGCTGCCCCTCTGACCCCAGCCACTGTCATCTGACCGGAGCTGCCCTCTGACCCCACTTGCTGTGTCACCTGACCGGAGCTGCCCTCTGACCCCACTCGCTGTGTCACATGATCACCCGTCACTTGTGGGCGGAGCTAACCTTACCCCATGTCTGCAGATCTCCCGCCTCCTGGAGGTGTCACATGATCGGAGCTGCCCTCTCACCCGTCACTTGGGGGCGGAGCTGCCCTGACCCCATTCGCTGTGTCACACGATCACCCGTCACTTGTTCGCGGAGCTAACCTCCCCCAACCTCTTGTCCTGCAGATCTCCCGCCTCCTGGAGGTGTGTCCTGAGAAGCGCCTGACGGCAGAGCAGGCGCTGCAGCACGCTTTCTTCCAGAACCACCAGCGGGGGCGTGGCTCCAAGGTGACCCCTCGCCACCGCTTCCGGGTGAGTGTGCTGCCCTCTGGGGGCGGGGTGCTGGGGCAGGGCCTGTATCGCGCTCATATCTGATTGGTTGTTCCCGCAGATGGCGGCCTGGGCGGCGCTGGCATGCGTGCGAATCCTGGTGAGATGGCGGCGGGCGCGGCCGGTGACCCGCGAGATCCTGGCCCAGGACCCTTACGGGGTGAAGGGCGTCCGGCGACTCATCGACGCCTGCGCCTTCCGCATCTACGGCCACTGGGTGAAGAAGGGCGAGCGGCAGAACCGCGCCGCGCTATTCCAGAACCAACCCAAAGCGCTGCTGCTGACGCTGGGCGAGGACGACGAGCAGGACAATGACATGTGACCCCGCCCACAGCCACAATGTAAAAAGAAAGGGGCGGGCAATGGAGGGGTGGGCGGGGCTGGACATGCTGCTCACGCTGGGCGAGGATGACGAGCAGGACGACGACATGTGACTCCGCCCACTGCGCGTGTACAGCCCGCCCACAGCCACAATGTATAAAGAAAGGGGCGGGCAATGAAGAATTGGGCGGGGCCTGGCAATGGAATGGTGGGCGGGCTGTACATGCTGCTGACGCTGGGCGAGGACGGCAAGCAGGACGCCGACATGTGACTCCACCCACTGCCTGCTGGAGGAGGAGTCGCCAGCGTGTATATCCGGCAATGGGTGGGCGGGGTCAGGGGACAAACCAGGTGCATTGTGGGAAACTTTTATTACAGTTGTTTTTATTATTTATGTTCTATAGAGAAATAAAAAGTCTAATCTGTTTAGAAACCGCTGTTCCTGTGATTGGTGTTTCCAGGCAGAGGCCCCGCCCCTCATGGCCCACAGGCTCCGCCTCTCATGGCCTTTCCAGCTGTGGACAACACTTCGGCCTTTGTGAGCGCCATTCCCTGGAGGCGGGGTCAGGCCTGAGCCTTCCCTCTGGCAGATCCACGTTTCCTCCCCGTCCTGTCTTTAGCTCCTCCCATCCTGGCCGAGCGGCTCTGGCGCCCCGCCTCTTTCTGTTGCGATTGGCCGTTCGGGGGCCCCGCCTCCTCCTCCCGCTGAGGACCTGAGAAAAGATGACGTTTAGCTGCCAATCACAATTCACACACCCCTGGCCCCGCCCACCATGCTCCGCCTCCTACCTTTCCCATCATTCTCTGTTCCCGCGGCCGGGATGGCGGACGTGTCGGTCTCTGCGGAAAAAGCACATTGGTCAGCCTGCTCATCCTGGCCCCGCCCCTTTCACACCTTATCCTTCTGCAGACCACTCCCCCAGCAACCGACCCACCGGGATCACCGACGCTCGTTTCACCGGCCGGCCAATCGCCATCATAGGAGATCGAGAGATCCAGGTGCACCTGTGCGAAAAGGGGAGCTTGTCACTGGATCCCCATCAATCTACCGGATCCTCCATCACTGTGCTCATCACTGCACCGGATCCCCATCAATCTGCCGGATCCCCATCAATCTACCGGATCTCCCGTCACTGTCCCCATCACTCTACCGGATCCTCCATCACTGCTCATCACTCTACCGGATCCCCCGTCACTGTCCCCATCGCTCTACCGGATCCCCCATCACTGTCCTCATCCCTCTACCGGATTCCCGTCACTGTCCCCATCCCTCTACCGTCTCCTCGTCCCTGTCCCCATCAATCTACCGGATCCCCCGTCACTGTCCCCATCGCTCTACCGGATCCCCCGTCACTGTCCTCATCCCTCTACCGTCTCCTCGTCCCTGTCCCCATCAATCTACCGGATCCCCCGTCACTGTCCTCATCCCTCTACCGGATCCCCCGTCACTGTGCTCATCACTCTACCGGATCCCCCGTCACTGTCCTCATCCCTCTACCGGATCCCCCGTCACTGTGCTCATCCCTCTACCGGATCCCCCGTCACTGTCCTCATCCCTCTACCGGATCCCCCGTCACTGTCCTCATCCCTCTACCGGATCCCCCGTCACTGTGCTCATCCCTCTACCGGATCCCCCGTCACTGTGCTCATCCCTCTACCGGATCCCCCGTCACTGTCCCCATCACTCTACCGGATCCCTCATCACTGTGCTCATCCCTCTACCGGATCCCCCGTCACTGTCCCCATCACTCTACCGGATCCCTCATCACTGTGCTCATCCCTCTACCGGATCCCCGTCACTGTCCCCATCCCTCTACCGGATCCCCCGTCACTGTCCTCATCCCTCTACCGGATCCCCCGTCACTGTCCTCATCCCTCTACCGGATCCCCCGTCACTGTCCCCATCACTCTACCGGATCCCCCGTCACTGTCCCCATCCCTCTACCGGATCCCCCGTCACTGTCCTCATCCCTCTACCGGATCCCCCGTCACTGTGCTCATCCCTCTACCGGATCCCCCGTCACTGTCCTCATCCCTCTACCGGATCCCCCGTCACTGTCCTCATCCCTCTACCGGATCCCCCATCACTCTACCGGATCCCCCATCACTGTGCTCATCACTCTACCGGATCTCTCATCACTGTCCTCATCGCTCTACCGGATCCCTCATCACTGTCCTCATCGCTCTACCGGATCCCTCGTCACTGTCCTCATCGCTCTACCGGATCCCTCGTCACTGTCCTCATCACTCTACCGGATCTCTCATCACTGTCCCCATCACTCTACCGGATCCCTCGTCACTGTCCTCATCGCTCTACCGGATCCCTCATCACTGTCCTCATCGCTCTACCGGATCCCTCGTCACTGTCCCCATCAATCTGCCGGATCCTCCGTCACTGTGCTCATCACTCTACCGGATCTCTCATCACTGTCCTCATCGCTCTACCGGATCCCCCATCACTGTCCTCATCGCTCTACCGGATCCCTCGTCACTGTCCTCATCGCTCTACCGGATCTCTCATCACTGTCCTCATCACTCTACCGGATCCCCCGTCACTGTCCTCATCGCTCTACCGGATCCCCCGTCACTGTCCTCATCGCTCTACCGGATCCCCCGTCACTGTCCTCATCACTCTACCGGATCCCCCGTCACTGTCCCCATCACTCTACCGGATCCCCCGTCACTGTCCCCATCCCTCTACCGGATCCCCCGTCACTGTCCCCATCCCTCTACCGGATCCCTCGTCACTGTCCCCATCACTCTACCGGATCCCCCGTCACTGTCCCCATCCCTCTACCGGATCCCTCGTCACTGTCCCCATCCCTCTACCGGATCCCTCGTCACTGTCCCCATCCCTCTACCGGATCCCCCGTCACTGTCCCCATCCCTCTACCGGATCCCCCGTCACTGTCCTCATCACTCTACCGGATCTCTCATCACTGTCCTCATCGCTCTACCGGATCCCCCATCACTGTCCTCATCACTCTACCGGATCCCTCGTCACTGTCCCCATCCCTCTACCGGATCCCCCGTCACTGTCCCCATCCCTCTACCGGATCCCTCGTCACTGTCCCCATCACTCTACCGGATCCCTCGTCACTGTGCTCATCACTCTACCGGATCCCCCGTCACTGTGCTCATCACTCTACCGGATCTCTCGTCACTGTCCTCATCGCTCTACCGGATCCCCCGTCACTGTCCCCATCGCTCTACCGGATCCCTCGTCACTGTCCTCATCGCTCTACCGGATCTCTCATCACTGTCCTCATCGCTCTACCGGATCCCCCGTCACTGTCCCCATCGCTCTACCGGATCCCTCGTCACTGTCCTCATCGCTCTACCGGATCTCTCGTCACTGTCCTCATCACTCTACCGGATCCCCCGTCACTGTCCCCATCGCTCTACCGGATCCCTCGTCACTGTCCTCATCGCTCTACCGGATCTCTCATCACTGTCCTCATCCCTCTACCGGATCCCTCGTCACTGTCCCCATCACTCTACCGGATCCCTCGTCACTGTGCTCATCACTCTACCGGATCCCCCGTCACTGTCCTCATCGCTCTACCGGATCCCCCGTCACTGTCCTCATCGCTCTACCGGATCCCCCGTCACTGTCCTCATCCCTCTACCGGATCCCTCATCACTGTGCTCATCCCTCTACCGGATCCCCCGTCACTGTGCTCATCACTCTACCGGATCCCCCGTCACTGTCCTCATCGCTCTACCGGATCCCCCGTCACTGTCCTCATCCCTCTACCGGATCCCTCGTCACTGTGCTCATCACTCTACCGGATCCCCCGTCACTGTCCTCATCCCTCTACCGGATCCCTCATCACTGTGCTCATCCCTCTACCGGATCCCCCGTCACTGTGCTCATCACTCTACCGGATCCCCCGTCACTGTGCTCATCACTCTACCGGATCCCCCGTCACTGTGCTCATCACTCTACCGGATCCCCCGTCACTGTGCTCATCACTCTACCGGATCCCCCGTCACTGTGCTCATCACTCTACCGGATCCCCCGTCACTGTGCTCATCACTCTACCGGATCCTCCGTCACTGTCCCCATCACTCTACCGGATCCCCCGTCACTGTCCCCATCACTCTACCGGATCCCTCGTCACTGTGCTCATCACTCTACCGGATCCCCCGTCACTGTCCTCATCACTCTACCGGATCTCTCATCACTGTGCTCATCACTCTACCGGATCTCTCATCACTGTGCTCATCACTCTACCGGATCCCCCGTCACTGTCCTCATCGCTCTACCGGATCCCCCGTCACTGTCCTCATCGCTCTACCGGATCCCCCGTCACTGTCCTCATCACTCTACCGGATCCCTCGTCACTGTCCCCATCACTCTACCGGATCCCCCGTCACTGTCCTCATCACTCTACCGGATCCCTCGTCACTGTCCTCATCACTCTACCGGATCCCCCGTCACTGTCCTCATCGCTCTACCGGATCCCCCGTCACTGTCCTCATCGCTCTACCGGATCCCCCGTCACTGTCCTCATCACTCTACCGGATCCCTCGTCACTGTCCCCATCACTCTACCGGATCCCCCGTCACTGTCCCCATCCCTCTACCGGATCCCTCGTCACTGTCCCCATCACTCTACCGGATCCCTCGTCACTGTGCTCATCACTCTACCGGATCCCCCGTCACTGTGCTCATCACTCTACCGGATCTCTCGTCACTGTCCTCATCGCTCTACCGGATCCCCCGTCACTGTCCCCATCGCTCTACCGGATCCCTCGTCACTGTCCTCATCGCTCTACCGGATCTCTCATCACTGTCCTCATCGCTCTACCGGATCCCCCGTCACTGTCCCCATCGCTCTACCGGATCCCTCGTCACTGTCCTCATCGCTCTACCGGATCTCTCATCACTGTCCTCATCCCTCTACCGGATCCCTCGTCACTGTCCCCATCACTCTACCGGATCCCTCGTCACTGTCCCCATCACTCTACCGGATCCCTCGTCACTGTCCTCATCACTCTACCGGATCCCTCGTCACTGTCCCCATCCCTCTACCGGATCCCCCGTCACTGTCCCCATCCCTCTACCGGATCCCTCGTCACTGTCCCTATCACTCTACCGGATCCCTCGTCACTGTGCTCATCACTCTACCGGATCCCCCGTCACTGTGCTCATCACTCTACCGGATCTCTCGTCACTGTCCTCATCGCTCTACCGGATCCCCCGTCACTGTCCCCATCGCTCTACCGGATCCCTCGTCACTGTCCTCATCGCTCTACCGGATCTCTCATCACTGTCCTCATCGCTCTACCGGATCCCCCGTCACTGTCCCCATCGCTCTACCGGATCCCTCGTCACTGTCCTCATCGCTCTACCGGATCTCTCGTCACTGTCCTCATCCCTCTACCGGATCCCTCGTCACTGTCCTCATCCCTCTACCGGATCCCCCGTCACTGTGCTCATCACTCTACCGGATCCCCCGTCACTGTGCTCATCACTCTACCGGATCCCCCGTCACTGTGCTCATCACTCTACCGGATCCCCCGTCACTGTGCTCATCCCTCTACCGGATCCCCCGTCACTGTGCTCATCCCTCTACCGGATCCCCCGTCACTGTGCTCATCACTCTACCGGATCCCCCGTCACTGTGCTCATCCCTCTACCGGATCCCCCGTCACTGTGCTCATCCCTCTACCGGATCCCCCGTCACTGTGCTCATCCCTCTACCGGATCCCCATCACTGTGCTCATCACTCTACCGGATCCCCATCACTGTCCTCATCGCTCTACCGGATCCCCCGTCACTGTCCTCATCCCTCTACCGGATCCCCATCACTGTCCTCATCGCTCTACCGGATCCCCATCACTGTCCTCATCGCTCTACCGGATCCCCCGTCACTGTCCTCATCACTCTATCGGATCCCCATTACTGTCCTCATCCCTCTACCGGATCCCCCGTCACTGTCCTCATCACTCTATCGGATCCCCATCACTGTGCTCATCCCTCTACCGGATCCCCCGTCACTGTGCTCATCCCTCTACCGGATCCCCCGTCACTGTCCTCATCACTCTATCGGATCCCCATCACTGTCCTCATCCCTCTACCGGATCCCCCGTCACTGTCCTCATCACTCTATCGGATCCCCATCACTGTCCTCATCCCTCTACCGGATCCCCATCACTGTCCTCATCGCTCTACCGGATCCCCCGTCACTGTCCTCATCGCTCTACCGGATCCCCATCACTGTCCTCATCGCTCTACCGGATCCCCATCACTGTCCTCATCGCTCTACCGGATCCCCATCACTGTCCTCATCGCTCTACCGGATCCCCATCACTGTCCTCATCGCTCTACCGGATCCCCCGTCACTGTCCTCATCGCTCTACCGGATCCCCATCACTGTCCTCATCGCTCTACCGGATCCCCATCACTGTCCTCATCGCTCTACCGGATCCCCATCACTGTCCTCATCGCTCTACCGGATCCCCATCACTGTCCTCATCGCTCTACCGGATCCCCGTCACTGTCCTCATCGCTCTACCGGATCCCCCGTCACTGTCCCCATCACTCTACCGGATCCCCATCACTGTCCTCATCACTCTACCGGATCCCCGTCACTGTCCTCATCGCTCTACCGGATCCCCATCACTGTCCTCATCGCTCTACCGGATCCCCATCACTGTCCTCATCACTCTACCGGATCCCCCGTCACTGTCCTCATCACTTTGCCGGATCCCCATCACTGTCCTCATCACTCTACCGGATCCCCCGTCACTGTCCTCATCACTTTGCCGGATCCCCATCACTGTCCTCATCACTTTGCCGGATCCCAGTGGGTTCCCCCGGATCCCGGATCCACTTACCTGGGGGGTGAAGACGTATTTGTAGAGCTTGAAGTGTCGGATGTAGGTGCTGAGGAAATATCTGGAAATCAGCTGAAGCTGCGGCTCGGTGAAGACGGCGACGCTGAAGGGCGGCCTCTGCGGGGGGAGAGCGGGTCACATGGTCAGTGAGGTCACGGCGTGCACTCCCCCGCCACCGCCCAAGCAGTCACATGACCCGCCTGACGTCACGTGACCCCACCGCAGCCTCGTCCCATGTGACACAGGGTCAGTGAGGTCACAGCGTGTAGTCACATGACCCCACTCTTGCCTCGCCCCATGTTACCATGCACCCCCTATAGGGAGGATCTGTAATACAAGGGTCAGTATGTGCCACTATAGGGGTGTGTCACCAACATGGGGGGTAGTGAGGTAACCCCTGGCCACGCCCCCGTCTATCCCCAGAAGCTGACACTCACATGAACAGCGTGATACAGCAGCAGCTCCCTGAAGTACTGAAAACACTCGTCCACGTTCCCCAACCAAGTCTCTGGAGGAGAGAAGCAAAGGATTGTGGATATTATATAGGGGGAGGGGCCAGATGAGACCATAGAGAGGGAGGTGAGATATACAGGACACCATGGAGGAGGGGAGACCATAGAGAGGGAGGTGAGATACACAGGACACCATGGAGGAGGGGAGACCATAGAGAGGGAGGTGAGATATACAGGACACCATGGAGGAGGGGGAGACCATAGAGAGGGAGGTGACATACACAGGACACCATGGAGGAGGGGAGACCATAGAGAGGGAGGTGAGATACACAGGACACCATGGAGGAGGGGAGACCATAGAGAGGGAGGTGACATACACAGGACACCATGGAGGAGGGGAGACCATAGAGAGGGAGGTGAGATACACAGGACACCATGGAGGAGGGGAGACCATAGAGAGGGAGTTGAGATACACAGGACACCATGGAGGAGGGGAGACCATAGAGAGGGAGGTGAGATACACAGGACACCATGGAGGAGGGGAGACCATAGAGAGGGAGGTGAGATACACAGGACACCATGGAGGAGGGGAGACCATAGAGAGGGAGGTGAGATATACAGGACACCATGGAGGAGGAGAGACCATAGAGAGGGAGGTGAGATACACAGGACACCATGGAGGAGGGGAGACCATAGAGAGGGAGGTGAGATACACAGGACACCATGGAGGAGGGGAGACCATAGAGAGGGAGGTGAGATACACAGGATACCATGGAGGAGGGGAGACCATAGAGAGGGAGGTGAGATACACAGGACACCATGGAGGAGGGGAGACCATAGAGAGGGAGGTGACATACATAGGACACCATGGAGGAGGGGGAGACCATAGAGAGGGAGGTGAGATACACGGGACACCATGGAGGAGGGGAGACCATAGAGAGGGAGGTGAGATACACGGGACACCATGGAGGAGGGGAGACCATAGAGAGGGAGGCGAGATACACAGGACACCATGGAGGAGGGGAGACCATAGAGAGGGAGGTGAGATACACAGGACACCATGGAGGAGGGGGAGACCATAGAGAGGGAGGCGAGATACACAGGACACCATGGGAGGAGGGGAGACCATAGAGAGGGAGGTGAGATACACGGGACACCATGGAGGAGGGGAGACCATAGAGAGGGAGGTGAGATACACGGGACACCATGGAGGAGGGGAGACCATAGAGAGGGAGGTGAGATACACAGGACACCATGGGAGGAGGGGAGACCATAGAGAGGGAGGAGACATACACAGGACACCATGGAGGAGGGGAGACCATAGAGAGGGAGGTGACATACACAGGACACCATGGAGGAGGGGAGACCATAGAGAGGGAGGTGAGATACACGGGACACCATGGAGGAGGGGAGACCATAGAGAGGGAGGTGAGATACACGGGACACCATGGAGGAGGGGAGACCATAGAGAGGGAGGTGAGATACACAGGACACCATGGGAGGAGGGGAGACCATAGAGAGGGAGGAGACATACACAGGACACCATGGAGGAGGGGAGACCATAGAGAGGGAGGTGAGATATACAGGACACCATGGAGGAGGGGAGACCATAGAGAGGGAGGAGACATACACAGGACACCATGGAGGAGGGGAGACCATAGAGAGGGAGGAGCAGAGGATTATGGGCCGGCGCCGCCCTCACTGGAGCATGTGATGTGGGTTTCCATGGTGATACTCAGCAGGCAGTTGGTCTGCTCTCTGGTGAGGGTGTGGTCCCGGCAGAATCGCGCCGTGTGGTAATAAAGGTCCAGCAGCGCCGGGGCCCGGGACGGACCTACCCCCGGGGGCAGCAGCTTGGAGAGCACCCTGCAAGGAGAGCAGAGAGGGTGAGCGCGCCGCGCGGGGGAGTGCCACCGCTACTTACCTGTGTGACGTCACTTACCTGTGTGACATCACTCACCTGTGTGACATCACTCACCTGTGTGACATCACTTACCTGTGTGACATCACTCACCTGTGTGACATCACTCACCTGTGTGACATCACTTACCTGTATGACATCACTTACCTGTGTGACATCACTCACCTGTGTGACATCACTCACCTGTGTGACATCACTTACCTGTATGACATCACTTACCTGTGTGATATCACTCACCTCTGTGACATCACTTACCTGTATGGCATCACTCACCTGTGTGACATCACTCACCTGTGTGACATCACTCACCTGTGTGACATCACTCACCTGTGTGACATCACTTACCTGTATGGCATCACTCACCTGTGTGACATCACTCACCTGTGTGACATCACTTACCTGTGTGACATCACTCACCTGTGCATCTCCTCTATGGTGTACGCCCCCTCCAGCGTCTCCATGTCTCCAACACTGAGATCCTTCCTGTAACACAAACCATGTGATCAGAACCCTGCAGGGGGCGTGGCACAGACTGCGGAGAGCTACAGAGAGGGGGCGTGGCACAGACTGCGGAGAGCTACAGAGAGGGGGCGTGGCACAGACTGCGGAGAGCTGCATGATGGGGGCGTGGCACAGACTGCGGAGAGCTGCATGATGGGGGCGTGGCATAGACTGTGGAGAGCTGCATGATGGGGGCGTGGCACAGACTGCGGAGAGCTACAGAGAGGGGGCGTGGCACAGACTGCGGAGAGCTACAGAGAGGGGGCGTGGCACAGACTGCGGAGAGCTGCATGATGGGGGCGTGGCACAGACTGCGGAGAGCTGCATGATGGGGGCGTGGCACAGACTGCGGAGAGCTGCATGATGGGGGCGTGGCACAGACTGCGGAGAGCTGCATGATGGGGCGTGGCACAGACTGGGGAGAGCTGCATGATGGGGGCGTGGCACAGACTGCGGAGAGCTGCATGATGGGGGCGTGGCACAGACTGCAGAGAGCTGCATGATGGGGGCGTGGCACAGACTGTGGAGAGCTGCATGATGGGGGCGTGGCACAGACTGCAGAGAGCTGCATGATGGGGGCGTGGCACAGACTGGGGAGAGCTGCATGATGGGGGCGTGGCACAGACTGCGGAGAGCTGCATGATGGGGGCGTGGCACAGACTGCAGAGAGCTGCATGATGGGGGCGTGGCACAGACTGCGGAGAGCTGCATGATGGGGGCGTGGCACAGACTGGGGAGAGCTGCATGATGGGGGCGTGGCACAGACTGCGGAGAGCTGCATGATGGGGGCGTGGCACAGACTGCAGAGAGCTGCATGATGGGGGCGTGGCACAGACTGCAGAGAGCTGCATGATGGGGGCGTGGCACAGACTGGGGAGAGCTGCATGATGGGGGCGTGGCACAGACTGCGGAGAGCTGCATGATGGGGGCGTGGCACAGACTGCAGAGAGCTGCATGATGGGGGCGTGGCACAGACTGCGGAGAGCTGCATGATGGGGGCGTGGCACAGACTGCGGAGAGCTGCATGATGGGGGTGTGGCACAGACTGTGGAGAGCTGCATGATGGGGGCGTGGCACAGACTGGGGAGAGCTGCATGATGGGGGCGTGGCACAGACTGGGGAGAGCTGCATGATGGGGGCGTGGCACAGACTGTGGAGAGCTGCATGATGGGGGCGTGGCACAGACTGCGGAGAGCTACAGAGAGGGGGCGTGGCATAGACTGCGGAGAGCTGCATGATGGGGGCGTGGCATAGACTGCGGAGAGCTGCATGATGGGGGTGTGGCACAGACTGTGGAGAGCTGCATGATGGGGGCGTGGCACAGACTGCGGAGAGCTGCATGATGGGGGCGTGGCACAGACTGTGGAGAGCTGCATGATGGGGGCGTGGCACAGACTGTGGAGAGCTGCATGATGGGGGCGTGGCACAGACTGTGGAGAGCTGCATGATGGGGGTGTGGCATAGACTGCGGAGAGCTGCATGATGGGGGCGTGGCACAGACTGCGGAGAGCTGCATGATGGGGGCGTGGCACAGACTGCAGAGAGCTGCATGATGGGGGCGTGGCACAGACTGGGGAGAGCTGCATGATGGGGGCGTGGCACAGACTGCGGAGAGCTGCATGATGGGGGCGTGGCACAGACTGCAGAGAGCTGCATGATGGGGGCGTGGCACAGACTGTGGAGAGCTGCATGATGGGGGCGTGGCACAGACTGGGGAGAGCTGCATGATGGGGGCGTGGCACAGACTGCGGAGAGCTGCATGATGGGGGCGTGGCACAGACTGTGGAGAGCTGCATGATGGGGGCGTGGCACAGACTGCGGAGAGCTACAGAGAGGGGGCGTGGCATAGACTGCGGAGAGCTGCATGATGGGGGCGTGGCATAGACTGCGGAGAGCTGCATGATGGGGGTGTGGCACAGACTGTGGAGAGCTGCATGATGGGGGCGTGGCACAGACTGCGGAGAGCTGCATGATGGGGGCGTGGCACAGACTGTGGAGAGCTGCATGATGGGGGCGTGGCACAGACTGTGGAGAGCTGCATGATGGGGGCGTGGCACAGACTGTGGAGAGCTGCATGATGGGGGTGTGGCATAGACTGCGGAGAGCTGCATGATGGGGGCGTGGCACAGACTGTGGAGAGCTGCATGATGGGGGCGTGGCACAGACTGCGGAGAGCTGCATGATGGGGGCGTGGCACAGACTGCGGAGAGCTGCATGATGGGGGCGTGGCACAGACTGTGGAGAGCTGCATGATGGGGGCGTGGCACAGACTGTGGAGAGCTGCATGATGGGGCGTGGCACAGACTGGGGAGAGCTGCATGATGGGGCGTGGCACAGACTGTGGAGAGCTGCATGATGGGGGTGTGGCACAGACTGCGGAGAGCTGCATGATGGGGGCGTGGCACAGACTGTGGAGAGCTGCATGATGGGGGCGTGGCACAGACTGCGGAGAGCTGCATGATGGGGGCGTGGCACAGACTGTGGAGAGCTGCATGATGGGGGCGTGGCACAGACTGCGGAGAGCTGCATGATGGGGGCGTGGCACAGACTGCGGAGAGCTGCATGATGGGGGCGTGGCACAGACTGCGGAGAGCTGCATTGTGGGGGCGTGGCACAGACTGCGGAGAGCTGCATGATGGGGGCGTGGCACAGACTGGGGAGAGCTGCATGATGGGGGTGTGGCACAGACTGTGGAGAGCTGCATGATGGGGGCGTGGCACAGACTGTGGAGAGCTGCATGATAGGGGCGTGGCACAGACTGTGGAGAGCTGCATGATGGGGGCGTGGCACAGACTGTGGAGAGCTGCATGATGGGGGCGTGGCACAGACTGTGGAGAGCTGCATGATGGGGGCGTGGCACAGACTGCGGAGAGCTGCATGATGGGGGTGTGGCACAGACTGTGGAGAGCTGCATGATAGGGGCGTGGCACAGACTGTGGAGAGCTGCATGATGGGGGCGTGGCACAGACTGTGGAGAGCTGCATGATGGGGGCGTGGCACAGACTGTGGAGAGCTGCATGATGGGGGCGTGGCACAGACTGCGGAGAGCTACAGAGAGGGGGCGTGGCACAGACTGCGGAGAGCTGCATGATGGGGGCGTGGCACAGACTGCGGAGAGCTGCATGATGGGGGCGTGGCACAGACTGTGGAGAGCTGCATGATGGGGGCGTGGCACAGACTGCGGAGAGCTACAGAGAGGGGGCGTGGCACAGACTGCGGAGAGCTGCATGATGGGGGCGTGGCACAGACTGCGGAGAGCTGCATGATGGGGGCGTGGCACAGACTGTGGAGAGCTGCATGATGGGGGCGTGGCACAGACTGCGGAGAGCTACAGAGAGGGGGCGTGGCACAGACTGCGGAGAGCTGCATGATGGGGGCGTGGCACAGACTGCGGAGAGCTACAGAGAGGGGGCGTGGCACAGACTGCGGAGAGCTGCATGATGGGGGCGTGGCACAGACTGCGGAGAGCTGCATGATGGGGGCGTGGCACAGACTGGGGAGAGCTGCATGATGGGGGCGTGGCACAGACTGTGGAGAGCTGCATGATGGGGGCGTGGCACAGACTGCGGAGAGCTGCATGATGGGGGCGTGGCACAGACTGCGGAGAGCTGCATGATGGGGGCGTGGCACAGACTGCGGAGAGCTGCATGATGGGGGCGTGGCATAGACTGCGGAGAGCTGCATGATGGGGGCGTGGCACAGACTGCGGAGAGCTACAGAGAGGGGGCGTGGCACAGACTGCGGAGAGCTGCATGATGGGGGCGTGGCACAGACTGCGGAGAGCTACAGAGAGGGGGCGTGGCACAGACTGCGGAGAGCTGCATGATGGGGGCGTGGCACAGACTGCGGAGAGCTGCATGATGGGGGCGTGGCACAGACTGTGGAGAGCTGCATGATGGGGGCGTGGCACAGACTGCGGAGAGCTGCATGATGGGGGCGTGGCACAGACTGGGGAGAGCTGCATGATGGGGGCGTGGCACAGACTGTGGAGAGCTGCATGATGGGGGCGTGGCACAGACTGCGGAGAGCTGCATGATGGGGGCGTGGCACAGACTGCGGAGAGCTGCATGATGGGGGCGTGGCACAGACTGCGGAGAGCTGCATGATGGGGGCGTGGCATAGACTGCGGAGAGCTGCATGATGGGGGCGTGGCACAGACTGCGGAGAGCTGCATGATGGGGGCGTGGCACAGACTGGGGAGAGCTGCATGATGGGGGCGTGGCACAGACTGCGGAGAGCTGCATGATGGGGGCGTGGCACTGTTACCAGAGGCAGATGTGAGGTCTCTTCATTTTCTCCTGTAAGATAAGAGCAGAACGTGTCAGGGGATGAATAACATACAAACAGGAAGTCACATGCACACGGGGGGCGGGGCGGGGGCGGGGTCAGGGCTCGGGGGAGATACGGGGCCTCTCTGCACTGTCACGTCTGAGCACAGCAGTGGCTGTTCCACAGATATATGACCCATCCCCAACATCCCCAACATCCATGGCATCCCCGATATCCTCAGCATCCCCAACATCCATGGCATCCCCGATATCCTCAGCATCCCCGGTATCCTCGGCATCCCCGGTATCCTCGGCATCCCCGGTATCCTCGGCATCCCCGGTATCCTCAGCATCCCCGGTATCTTCGGCATCCCCCGCATCCCCAGCATCCCCGGTATCCTCAGCATCCCCGGTATCCTCAGCATCCCCGGTATCCTCAGCATCCCCGGTATCCTCGGCATCCCCGGTATCCTCAGCATCCCCAACATCCATGGCATCCCCGATATCCTCAGCATCCCCGGTATCTCCAGCATCCCCGGTATCCTCAGCATCCCCGGTATCTCCAGCATCCCCGGTATCCTCAGCATCCCCAACATCCCCGGTATCCTCAGCATCCCCGGTATCCTCAGCATCCCCGGTATCCTCAGCATCCCCAACATCCCCGGTATCCTCAGCATCCCCAACATCCATGGCATCCCCGATATCCTCAGCATCCCCAGCATCCCCGGTATCCTCAGCATCCCCGGTATCCTCAGCATCCCCGGTATCCTCAGCATCCCCAGCATCCCCGGTATCCTCAGCATCCCCAGCATCCCCGGTATCCTCAGCATCCCCGGTATCCTCAGCATCCCCAGCATCCCCGGTATCCTCAGCATCCCCGGTATCCTCAGCATCCCCAGCATCCCCGGTATCCTCAGCATCCCCGGTATCCTCAGCATCCCCAGCATCCCCGGTATCCTCAGCATCCCCGGTATCCTCAGCATCCCCAGCATCCCCGGTATCCTCAGCATCCCCGGTATCCTCAGCATCCCCAGCATCCCCGGTATCCTCAGCATCCCCGGTATCCTCAGCATCCCCAGCATCCCCGGTATCCTCAGCATCCCCGGTATCCTCAGCATCCCCAGCATCCCCGGTATCCTCAGCATCCCCGGTATCCTCAGCATCCCCAGCATCCCCGGTATCCTCAGCATCCCCGGTATCCTCAGCATCCCCGGTATCCTCAGCATCCCCAGCATCCCCGGTATCCTCAGCATCCCCGGTATCCTCAGCATCCCCAGCATCCCCGGTATCCTCAGCATCCCCGGTATCCTCGGCATCCCCGGTATCCTCGGCATCCCCGGTATCCCCGGTATTCTCGGCATCCCCGGTATTCTCGGCATCCCCGGCATCCCCGGTATTCTCGGCATCCCCGGTATCCTCGGCATCCCCGGTATCCTCGGCATCCCCGGTATCCCCGGCATCCCCGGTATCCTCGGCATCCCCGGTATCCTCGGCATCCCCAGCATCCCCGGTATCTCCAGCATCCCCGGTATCCTCGGCATCCCCAGCATCCCCGGTATCCTCAGCATCCCCGGTATCCTCAGCATCCCCGGTATCTCCAGCATCCCCGGTATCCTCGGCATCCCCAGCATCCCCGGTATCTCCAGCATCCCCGGTATCCTCAGCATCCCCGGTATCCCCGGTATCTCCAGCATCCCCGGTATCCTCAGCATCCCCAGCATCCCCGGTATCTCCAGCATCCTCGGTATCCTCAGCATCTCCAGCATCCTCGGTATCCTCAGCATTCCCCGCATCCCCAGTATCCTCAGCATCCCCGGTATCCTCAGCATCCCCGGTATCCCCAGCATTCCCAGTATCCCCGGTATCCTCAGCATCCCCGGTATCCCCAGCATTCCCAGTATCCTCAGCATCCCCAGCATCCCCGGTATCCTCAGCATCCCCAGCATCCCCAGCATTCCCAGTATCCCCGGTATCCTCAGCATTCCCCGCATCCCCGGTATCCCCAGCATCCCCGGTATCCTCAGCATCCCCGGTATCTCCAGCATTCCCCGCATCCCCGGCATCCTCAGCATTCCCGGTATCCCCGGTATCCTCAGCATCCCCCGCATTCCCAGTATCCTCAGCATTCCCCGCATCCCCGGTATCCTCAGCATTCCCAGTATCCCCGGTATCCTCAGCATTCCCCGCATCCCCGGTATCCCCAGCATTCCCAGTATCCCCAGCATTCCCCGCATCCCCGGTATCCTCAGCATTCCCCGCATCCCTGGCATCCCCCGCATCCCCGGTATCCTCAGCATTCCCCTCATCCCCGGTATCCTCAGCATCCCCGGTATCCCCAGCATCCCCGGTATCCCCGGTATCCTCAGCATCCCCGGTATCTCCAGCATTCCCCGCATCCCTGGTATCCTCAGCATCCCCGGTATCTCCAGCATTCCCCGCATCCCCGGTATCCTCAGCATCCCCGGTATCCCCGGTATCCTCAGCATTCCCCGCATCCCCGGTATCCCCAGCATTCCCAGTATCCCCAGCATTCCCCGCATCCCCGGTATCCTCAGCATTCCCCGCATCCCTGGCATCCCCCGCATCCCCGGTATCCTCAGCATTCCCCTCATCCCCGGTATCCTCAGCATCCCCGGTATCCCCAGCATCCCCGGTATCCTCAGCATCCCCGGTATCTCCAGCATTCCCCGCATCCCTGGTATCCTCAGCATCCCCGGTATCTCCAGCATTCCCCGCATCCCCGGTATCCTCAGCATCCCCAGCATCCCCGGTATCCCCGGTATCCTCAGCATTCCCCGCATCCCCAGCATTCCCAGTATCCCCGGTATCCTCAGAATTCCCCGCATCCCTGGTATCCCCAGCATCCTCAGCATTCCCCGCATTCCCAGTATCCCCCGCATCCCCAGTATCCCCAGCATTCCCCGAATCCCCGGTATCCTCAGCATTCCCCGCATCCCCGGTATCCCCAGCATTCCCAGTATCCCCCGCATCCCCAGTATCCCCAGCATTCCCCGCATCCCCCGGTATCCTCAGCATCCCCAGTATCCCCCGAATCCCCGGTATCCCCAGCATCCCCGGTATCCTCAGCATTCCCCGCATCCCCGGTATCCTCAGCATCCCCGGTATCCTCAGCATCCCCGGTATCCCCAGCATCCCCGGTATCCCCAGCATTCCCAGTATCCCCAGCATCCCCAGTATCCTCAGCATTCCCCGCATCCCCGGTATCCTCGGCATCCCCGGTATCCTCAGCATTCCCAGCATCCCCGGTATCCTCGGCATCCCCAGTATCCCCAGCATCCCCGGTATCCTCAGCATCCCCGGTATCCTCAGCATCCCCGGTATCCTCAGCATTCCCGGTATCCTCAGCATTCCCGGTATCCTCAGCATTCCCCGCATCCCCGGTATCCTCAGCATCCCCAGTATCCTCAGCATTCCCCGCATCCCCGGTATCCTCGGCATCCCCGGTATCCTCAGCATTCCCTGCATCCCCGGTATCCTCAGCATCCCCGGTATCCCTGGTATCCTCAGCATTCCCCGCATCCCCGGTATCCTCAGCATCCCCAGTATCCCTGGTATCCTCAGCATCCCCAGTATCCCTGGTATCCTCAGCATCCCCAGTATCCCTGGTATCCTCAGCATTCCCCGCATCCCCGGTATCCTCAGCATCCCCGGTATCCTCAGCATCCCCAGTATCCCTGGTATCCTCAGCATCCCCAGTATCTCCAGCATTCCCCGCATCCCCGGTATCCTCAGCATCCCCAGTATCTCCAGCATTCCCCGCATCCCCGGTATCCTCAGCATTCCCGGCATTCCCAGTATCCCTGGTATCCTCAGCATTCCCGGCATTCCCAGTATCCCCGGCATTCCCAGTATCCCCAGCATTCCCACATCCCAAGTATCCCCGGCATTCCCAGTATCCCCAGCATTCCCCGCATCCCCGGTATCTCCAGCATTCCCCGCATCCCTGGTATCCTCAGCATTCCCGGCATTCCCAGTATCCCCGGCATTCCCAGTATCCCCGGCATTCCCAGTATCCCCAGCATTCCCAGTATCCCCAGCATTCCCAGTATCCCCACATCCCCAGTATCCCCGGCATTCCCAGTATCCCGGCATTCCCAGTATCCCCAGCATTCCCACATCCCCAGCATTCCCGGCATCCTCAGTATCTTCGGCCCCTGTGACCTCCCACAGTGCATGCACAGGCATCCCCAGCCATATCTGATTGGTGTGTGCAGGGAGAGGGCGGGGCCAGTTATATTTAGAATACATTAATTAATATGCACGGCAATGAATGCTGATTGGACGAGAGCCCGGGGGACACATGCACATAGGTCAGTGTACAGAAGATAAAAGCACAGGAAGGTTTGGGTCCGCTTGAATTCGGGGATCACGTGACCCCCATGCTTAGGGCGCCGCACTCACCCCTCTCCGCTCGGCTCGCTCATCTTCTGGGCGTCTCGTCTCTTAGTTACCGTCGCCAGGGAACCCGCATAAACGGAAGGCGTGCCTTGACTGACACTTCTCCCATCCAATCGGAGGAGAGAAGAGGCGGTGCCGAGGAGAGCAGTGACGTCACGTCCCAGGTCTGAAGCGCTGCGCAAGCGCACTGAGCGTTTGCCTGTTTCTAGCTCCCTGACTGACACTCCTCCCGCCCAATCGGAGGACAGAAGAGGAGGTGCCAAGGGGAGCAGTGACGACACGTCCCGGGTCTGCAGCGTTGCGCACGCGCGTTGTGCGTTTGCCAGTTTCCGGCTGTAAGATGGCGGAGAACGTAAGAAAGCGATTCCTGGGCGATTGTACCGAGTGCGGCGGCGGTGGGGCGGGCTACAGAGGGGGCAATTAAAGCGGACTAAAATGTATAGAAGTCTCATTGCTCCGGGGCATCCCTAATGCGGGCTCACTGCCCCATGGCCACTCGCAGGGATATAAGCTGGGATGCCCCATGGGGCTGATTGCACATAGGACCAAGCTGGGATGCCCCATGGGGCTGATTGCACATAGGACCAAGCTGGGATGCCCCATGGGGCTCATTGTCTGCACATAGGGCCAAGCTGGGATGCCCCATGGGGCTGATTGTCTGCACATAGGGCCAAGCTGGGATGCCCCATGGGGCTGATTGCACATAGGACCAAGCTGGGATGCCCCATGGGGCTGATTACACATAGGGCCAAGCTGGGATGCCCCATGGGGCTGATTACACATAGGACCAAGCTGGGATGCCCCATGGGGCTGATTGTCTGCACATAGGACCAAGCTGGGATGCCCCGTGGGGCTGATTACACATAGGACCAAGCTGGGATGCCCCATGGGGCTGATTGTCTGCACATAGGACCAAACTGGGATGCCCCATGGGGCTGATTGTACATAGGGCCAAGCTGGGATGCCCCATGGGGCTGATTGTACATAGGACCAAGCTGGGATGCCCCATGGGGCTGATTGTCTGCACATAGGACCAAGCTGGGATACCCCATGGGGCTGATTGTACATAGGACCAAGCTGGGATGCCCCATGGGGCTGATTGTACATAGGGCCAAGCTGGGATGCCCCATGGGGCTGATTGTACATAGGACCAAGCTGGGATGCCCCATGGGGCTGATTGTCTGCACATAGGACCAAGCTGGGATGCCCCATGGGGCTGATTGTACATAGGGCCAAGCTGGGATGCCCCATGGGGCTGATTGTACATAGGACCAAGCTGGGATGCCCCATGGGGCTGATTGTCTGCACATAGGACCAAGCTGGGATGCCCCATGGGGCTGATTGTACATAGGGCCAAGCTGGGATGCCCCATGGGGCTGATTGCACATAGGACCAAGCTGGGATGCCCCATGGGGCTGATTGCACATAGGACCAAGCTGGGATGCCCCATGGGGCTGATTGTCTGCACATAGGACCAAGCTGGGATGCCCCATGGGGCTGATTGTCTGCACATAGGGCCAAGCTGGGATGCCCCATGGGGCTGATTGTACATAGGGCCAAGCTGGGATGCCCCATGGGGCTGATTGTCTGCACATAGGACCAAGCTGGGATGCCCCATGGGGCTGATTGCACATAGGGCCAAGCTGGGATGCCCCATGGGGCTGATTGTCTGCACATAGGACCAAGCTGGGATGCCCCATGGGGCTGATTGCACATAGGACCAAGCTGGGATGCCCCATGGGGCTGATTGCACATAGGACCAAGCTGGGATGCCCCATGGGGCTGATTGCACATAGGACCAAGCTGGGATGCCCCATGGGGCTGATTGTACATAGGACCAAGCTGGGATGCCCCATGGGGCTGATTGCACATAGGGCCAAGCTGGGATGCCCCATGGGGCTGATTGTCTGCACATAGGGCCAAGCTGGGATGCCCCATGGGGCTGATTGTACATAGGACCAAGCTGGGATGCCCCATGGGGCTGATTGCACATAGGGCCAAGCTGGGATGCCCCATGGGGCTGATTGTCTGCACATAGGGCCAAGCTGGGATGCCCCATGGGGCTGATTGTACATAGGACCAAGCTGGGATGCCCCATGGGGCTGATTGTACATAGGACCAAGCTGGGATGCCCCATGGGGCTGATTGTCTGCACATAGGACCAAGCTGGGATGCCCCATGGGGCTGATTGCACATAGGACCAAGCTGGGATGCCCCATGGGGCTGATTGTCTGCACATAGGACCAAGCTGGGATGCCCCATGGGGCTGATTGTCTGCACATAGGACCAAGCTGGGATGCCCCATGGGGCTGATTGTCTGCACATAGGGCCAAGCTGGGATGCCCCATGGGGCTGATTGCACATAGGACCAAGCTGGGATGCCCCATGGGGCTGATTGCACATAGGACCAAGCTGGGATGCCCCATGGGGCTGATTGCACATAGGACCAAGCTGGGATGCCCCATGGGGCTGATTGTACATAGGGCCAAGCTGGGATGCCCCATGGGGCTGATTATCTGCACATAGGACCAAGCTGGGATGCCCCATGGGGCTGATTGTACATAGGACCAAGCTGGGATGCCCCATGGGGCTGATTGCACATAGGGCCAAGCTGGGATGCCCCATGGGGCTGATTATCTGCACATAGGACCAAGCTGGGATGCCCCATGGGGCTGATTGTACATAGGACCAAGCTGGGATGCCCCATGGGGCTGATTGCACATAGGGCCAAGCTGGGATGCCCCATGGGGCTGATTGCACATAGGACCAAGCTGGGATGCCCCATGGGGCTGATTGCACATAGGACCAAGCTGGGATGCCCCATGGGGCTGATTGCACATAGGACCAAGCTGGGATGCCCCATGGGGCTGATTGTACATAGGACCAAGCTGGGATGCCCCATGGGGCTGATTGTCTGCACATAGGACCAAGCTGGGATGCCCCATGGGGCTGATTGTACATAGGACCAAGCTGGGATGCCCCATGGGGCTGATTGTCTGCACATAGGACCAAGCTGGGATGCCCCATGGGGCTGATTGCACATAGGACCAAGCTGGGATGCCCCATGGGGCTGATTGCACATAGGGCCAAGCTGGGATGCCCCATGGGGCTGATTGTCTGCACATAGGACCAAGCTGGGATGCCCCATGGGGCTGATTGTCTGTACATAGGGCCAAGCTGGGATGCCCCATGGGGCTGATTGTCTGCACATAGGACCAAGCTGGGATGCCCCATGGGGCTGATTGTCTGCACATAGGACCAAGCTGGGATGCCCCATGGGGCTGATTGTCTGCACATAGGGCCAAGCTGGGATGCCCCATGGGGCTGATTGCACATAGGACCAAGCTGGGATGCCCCATGGGGCTGATTGCACATAGGACCAAGCTGGGATGCCCCATGGGGCTGATTGCACATAGGACCAAGCTGGGATGCCCCATGGGGCTGATTGTACATAGGGCCAAGCTGGGATGCCCCATGGGGCTGATTATCTGCACATAGGACCAAGCTGGGATGCCCCATGGGGCTGATTGTACATAGGACCAAGCTGGGATGCCCCATGGGGCTGATTGCACATAGGGCCAAGCTGGGATGCCCCATGGGGCTGATTGCACATAGGACCAAGCTGGGATGCCCCATGGGGCTGATTGCACATAGGACCAAGCTGGGATGCCCCATGGGGCTGATTGTACATAGGACCAAGCTGGGATGCCCCATGGGGCTGATTGCACATAGGGCCAAGCTGGGATGCCCCATGGGGCTGATTGCACATAGGACCAAGCTGGGATGCCCCATGGGGCTGATTGCACATAGGACCAAGCTGGGATGCCCCATGGGGCTGATTGTCTGCACATAGGACCAAGCTGGGATGCCCCATGGGGCTGATTGTCTGCACATAGGACCAAGCTGGGATGCCCCATGGGGCTGATTGCACATAGGACCAAGCTGGGATGCCCCATGGGGCTGATTGTACATAGGACCAAGCTGGGATGCCCCATGGGGCTGATTGCACATAGGACCAAGCTGGGATGCCCCATGGGGCTGATTGTACATAGGGCCAAGCTGGGATGCCCCATGGGGCTGATTGTACATAGGACCAAGCTGGGATGCCCCATGGGGCTGATTACACATAGGGCCAAGCTGGGATGCCCCATGGGGCTGATTGTACATAGGGCCAAGCTGGGATGCCCCATGGGGCTGATTGTACATAGGGCCAAGCTGGGATGCCCCATGGGGCTGATTGCACATAGGGCCAAGCTGGGATGCCCCATGGGGCTGATTGCACATAGGACCAAGCTGGGATGCCCCATGGGGCTGATTGTACATAGGGCCAAGCTGGGATGCCCCATGGGGCTGATTGCACATAGGGCCAAGCTGGGATGCCCCATGGGGCTGATTGCACATAGGACCAAGCTGGGATGCCCCATGGGGCTGATTGTCTTCACATAGGACCAAGCTGGGATGCCCCATGGGGCTGATTGCACATAGGGCCAAGCTGGGATGCCCCATGGGGCTGATTACACATAGGACCAAGCTGGGATGCCCCATGGGGCTGATTGTCTGCACATAGGACCAAGCTGGGATGCCCCATGGGGCTGATTGTCTGCACATAGGACCAAGCTGGGATGCCCCATGGGGCTGATTGTACATAGGGCCAAGCTGGGATGCCCCATGGGGCTGATTGCACATAGGACCAAGCTGGGATGCCCCATGGGGCTGATTGCACATAGGACCAAGCTGGGATGCCCCATGGGGCTGATTGTCTGCACATAGGACCAAGCTGGGATGCCCCATGGGGCTGATTGCACATAGGACCAAGCTGGGATGCCCCATGGGGCTGATTGTCTGCACATAGGACCAAGCTGGGATGCCCCATGGGGCTGATTGTCTGCACATAGGGCCAAGCTGGGATGCCCCATGGGGCTGATTGTCTGCACATAGGGCCAAGCTGGGATGCCCCATGGGGCTGATTACACATAGGACCAAGCTGGGATGCCCCATGGGGCTGATTGTCTGCACATAGGACCAAGCTGGGATGCCCCATGGGGCTGATTGTCTGCACATAGGACCAAGCTGGGATGCCCCATGGGGCTGATTGTCTGCACATAGGACCAAGCTGGGATGCCCCATGGGGCTGATTGTACATAGGGCCAAGCTGGGATGCCCCATGGGGCTGATTACACATAGGACCAAGCTGGGATGCCCCATGGGGCTGATTGTCTGCACATAGGACCAAGCTGGGATGCCCCATGGGGCTGATTACACATAGGACCAAGCTGGGATGCCCCATGGGGCTGATTGTCTGCACATAGGACCAAGCTGGGATGCCCCATGGGGCTGATTGTACATAGGGCCAAGCTGGGATGCCCCATGGGGCTGATTGTACATAGGGCCAAGCTGGGATGCCCCATGGGGCTGATTGCACATAGGACCAAGCCATGGGGCTGATTGTCTGCACATAGGACCAAGCTGGGATGCCCCATGGGGCTGATTGTACATAGGACCAAGCTGGGATGCCCCATGGGGCTGATTACACATAGGGCCAAGCTGGGATGCCCCATGGGGCTGATTGCACATAGGACCAAGCTGGGATGCCCCATGGGGCTGATTACACATAGGACCAAGCTGGGATGCCCCATGGGGCTGATTGTATATAGGACCAAGCTGGGATGCCCCATGGGGCTGATTACACATAGGACCAAGCTGGGATGCCCCATGGGGCTGATTGTCTGCACATAGGACCAAGCTGGGATGCCCCATGGGGCTGATTACACATAGGACCAAGCTGGGATGCCCCATGGGGCTGATTGTCTGCACATAGGACCAAGCTGGGATGCCCCATGGGGCTGATTGTCTGCACATAGGACCAAGCTGGGATGCCCCATGGGGCTGATTGTACATAGGGCCAAGCTGGGATGCCCCATGGGGCTGATTGCACATAGGACCAAGCTGGGATGCCCCATGGGGCTGATTGTCTGCACATAGGACCAAGCTGGGATGCCCCATGGGGCTGATTGTACATAGGACCAAGCTGGGATGCCCCATGGGGCTGATTACACATAGGACCAAGCTGGGATGCCCCATGGGGCTGATTGTATATAGGACCAAGCTGGGATGCCCCATGGGGCTGATTACACATAGGACCAAGCTGGGATGCCCCATGGGGCTGATTGTCTGCACATAGGACCAAGCTGGGATGCCCCATGGGGCTGATTGTACATAGGGCCAAGCTGGGATGCCCCATGGGGCTGATTGCACATAGGACCAAGCTGGGATGCCCCATGGGGCTGATTGCACATAGGACCAAGCTGGGATGCCCCATGGGGCTGATTGTATATAGGACCAAGCTGGGATGCCCCATGGGGCTGATTACACATAGGACCAAGCTGGGATGCCCCATGGGGCTGATTGTCTGCACATAGGACCAAGCTGGGATGCCCCATGGGGCTGATTGTCTGCACATAGGACCAAGCTGGGATGCCCCATGGGGCTGATTGTACATAGGGCCAAGCTGGGATGCCCCATGGGGCTGATTGCACATAGGACCAAGCTGGGATGCCCCATGGGGCTGATTGTCTGCACATAGGACCAAGCTGGGATGCCCCATGGGGCTGATTGTACATAGGGCCAAGCTGGGATGCCCCATGGGGCTGATTGCACATAGGACCAAGCTGGGATGCCCCATGGGGCTGATTGCACATAGGACCAAGCTGGGATGCCCCATGGGGCTGATTGCACATAGGACCAAGCTGGGATGCCCCATGGGGCTGATTGTCTGCACATAGGGCCAAGCTGGGATGCCCCATGGGGCTGATTGTACATAGGGCCAAGCTGGGATGCCCCATGGGGCTGATTGTACATAGGGCCAAGCTGGGGCAGTCAGATGTATGTGGGACGGAGCATTAGCATTATAGGCGGGGCAGTCGCTGTATGTTGGGCGGATCATAAGAATTATGGGCGGGGCAGTCAGATGTATGCGGGGCGGAGCATATGAATTATGGGTGGGGCAGTCAGATGTATGCGGGGCGGAGCATATGAATTATGATTGGGGCAGTCAGATATATGTGGGGTGGAGCATACTAATTATAGGCAGGGCAGTCAGATGTATGTGGGGCGGAGCATACTAATTATGGGCGGGGCAGTCAGATGTATGTGGGGGGAGCATACTAATTATGGGCGGGGCAGTCAGATGTATGTGGGGCGGAGCATGCTAATTATGGGGGGGGGCAGTCAGATGTATGTGAGGCGGAGCATACTAATTATGGGGGCGGGGCAGTCAGATGTATGTAGGGCGGAGAATGCTAATTATGGGGGGGGGGGGCAGTCAGATGTGTGTGGGGCGGAGCATGCTAATTATGGGCGGGGCAGTCAGATGTATGTGGGGCGGAGCATACTAATTATGGGCGGGGCAGTCAGATGTATGTGAGGTGGAGCATGCTAATTATGGGCGGGGCAGTCAGATGTATGTGGGGCGGAGCATACTGATTATGGGGGACAGTCATGTATGTGGGACGGAGCATACTAATTATGGGGGGGGGCAGTCAGATGTATGTGAGGCGGAGCATACTAATTATGGGGGGGGCAGTCAGATGTATGTGGGGCGGAGAATGCTAATTATGGGGGGGGGGGGGAGTCAGATGTGTGTGGGGCGGAGCATGCTAATTATGGGCGGGGCAGTCAGATGTATGTGGGGCGGAGCATACTAATTATGGGCGGGGCAGTCAGATGTATGTGAGGTGGAGCATGCTAATTATGGGCGGGGCAGTCAGATGTATGTGGGGCGGAGCATACTAATTATGGGGGACAGTCATGTATGTGGGACGGAGCATGCTAATTATGGGCAGAGCAGTCAGATGTATGGCATAATAATTATGGGCGGGCAGTCAGATGTATGTGAGGCGGAGCATACTAATTATGGGCGGGGCAGTCAGATGTATGTGGGGCGGAGCATGCTAATTATGGGCGGGACAGTTAGATGTATGGCATAATTTGGGCAGGGCAGTCAGATGTATGGGGGCGGAGCGTAATAATTATGGGCGGGGCAGTCAGATGTATGTGGGGAAGCATAATAATTATGGTTTGGGCCGTCAGATGTTTGTGGGCGGAGCATACTAATGGTGGGCGGGGTGGTGTAATAAGCTCTTCTGCTCTTTCAGGTGTGATGGTGGTCGTTGTCGTTTGATTGGAGCGAGTTGCAGATTTGGGCCGTCGCCATGTCGGGGGCCGGCAGTAAGAGGTTGTCAGGGGAGACGGGGGCGGGGCCCTCGGAGAAGAAAGCCAATCATGAGGAGAAGACCACAACCACACTCATAGAGCCCATCCGCCTCGGGGGCATCTCCTCAACGGTGAGTCCTACAGACCTGACATACCAAGTGCTAAGGATGAGGGGAGGAGCCAGCACTGGGAGGGGGCGGGGGATGGGGAGGAGTGAGCACTGGGGGGGCGGATGATGGGGGAGGGGCGAGCACTGGGAGGCGCGGGTGATGGGAGAGGGGCGAGCACTGGGAGGCGCGGGTGATGGGAGAGGGGCGAGCACTGGGAGGCGCGGGTGATGGGAGAGGGGCGAGCACTGGGAGGCGCGGGTGATGGGGGAGTAGCCAGCACTGGGAGGCGCTGGTGATGGTGGAGGAGCCAGCACTGGGAGGTGTGGGTGATGGGTAGGAGCCAGCATTGGGAGGGGCGGGTGGTGGGGAGGAGCCATCACTGGGAGGGGCGGGTGATGGGGAGGAGCCGGCACTGGGAGGGGCGGGTGATGGGGAGGAGCCGGCACTGGGAGGGGCAGGTGATGGGGAGGAGCCGGCACTGGAAGGGGCAGGTGATGGGGAGGAGCCGGCACTGGGAGGGGCGGGTGATGGGGAGGAGCCGGCACTGGGAGGGGCGGGTGATGGGGAGGAGCCGGCACTGGGAGGAGCGGGTGATGGGGGAGGAGCCAACACTGGGAGGGGCGGGTGATGGGGGAGGAGCGGGCACTGGGAGGGGCGGGTGATGGGGGAGGAGCCAGCACTGAGCAGGTGATGGGGATGTGGGAGGAGTCAGCACTGAGCAGGGGCTGGGGATGTGGGAGGAGCCAGCACCGGGCTGGGGATGTGGGAGGAGCCAGCACTGGGCAGGGGATGGACAGGGCAGCAGTCACTTTGCAGCGTGTGTAGTGTGCGGTTCCCGGTTACCCCGCCCCCATGGCTCTCGTCCCTGCAGGAGATGGACATGAAGGTGCTGCAGTAGTGAAGGGGAGGAGCTGGTGATGTGGGAGGAGCCAGCACTGAGCAGGTGATGGACAGGGCAGCAGTCACTCCGCAGTACGTGTAGTGGGCGTTCCCCAGTAACCCTGCCCCCGCAGAAGGAGATGGACATGAAGGTGCTGCAGTTCCGGAATAAGAAGCTGGCGGAGCGGCTGGAGCAGCAGCAGGACTGAGGAGGAGCAAGCACTGGGTGGGGCTGGTGATGTGGGAGGAGCCAGCACTGGGAGGGGAGGGGCAGCAGTCACTCTTTGTGTAGTGGGTGTTCCCTGGTAACCCCGCCCCCGCAGAAGGAGATGGACATGAAGGTGCTGCAGTTCCGGAATAAGAAGCTGGCGGAGCGGCTGGAGCAGCAGCAGGACTGAGGAGGAGCAAGCACTGGGTGGGGCTGGTGATGTGGGAGGAGCCAGCACTGGAAGGGGAGGGGCAGCAGTCACTCTGTGTGTAGTGGGTGTTCCCTGGCAACCCCGCCCCCTCGGTTCCCGCCTCCGCAGGAGGAGATGGACATGAAGGTGCTGCAGTTCCGGAATAAGAAGCTGGCGGAGCTGCTGGAGCAGCGGCAGGGCTGAGGAGGAGCGAGCACTGGGCGGGGTTGGTGATGTGGGAAGAGCCAGCACTGGGAGGGGAGGGGCAGCAGTCACTCTGTGTGTAGTGGGCGTTCCCTGGTAACCCCGCCCCCGCAGGAGGAGATGGACATGAAGGTGCTGCAGTTCCGGAATAAGAAGCTGGCAGAGCTGCTGGAGCAGCGGCAGGACTGAGGATGAGCGAGCACTGGGTCGGGGCTGGTGATGTGGGAGGAGCCAGCAGTGGGAGGGGAGGGTCAGGGCAGCAGTAACTCCGCCCCCTTGGTTCTCGCCCCCGCAGGAGGAGATGGACATGAAGGTGCTGCAGTTCCGGAATAAGAAGCTGGCGGAGCGGCTGGAGCAGCGTCAGGGATTCGAGGATGAGCTGAGAGAGAAGATCGAGAAGCTGGAGAAGCGTCAGGCCACGGACGACGCCACGCTGCTCATCGTCAACCGCTGCTGGAGCCGGGTGAGTGCGCCCCCGTGTGGGCGGGGCTTAGCTGCCTCCAGGCCCTGCCGCTGATTTTTCATGCATCTTTTTGCTATTGGCAGCTGGAGGAGAACGTGCAGCAGCTGCTGAAAGGTTACGATGGCGAGTCGGCCCCGCCCCCTGCGGGTACCAATGTGACCCCTGATGAGAAGGCCGTTTCCATGGAGACGGATGCAGGGGAGGGTGCTGGGGCCCCAGGGGAGAAAGGTAAGCATGATGCCATTCGTGTGGCTGTAACATGGGCAGGGACAGTTCTTACACGCTCCTCCTCCTTACAGACGCCCCGCCTCCTCCGGCTCCGCCCCCGTCCTCGGAGCCCCTCCCAGAATCCTCCATTAACTTCCTGGCCACGCTGGCGAGCAGCACCCCCGAGGAGATGGAGCTGCAGCTGCAGGATCGCATGGCCTTCAGCAAGAGGGCGGTGTCCTGGGTGCTAGAGACCGCCCACAAGCTGCACCGCCGCATGCAGGACCTGTGCCAGCGTCTCCACGGCAACGGTAAGAGATCCGCCCCCTTACACAGGACTGATCTGATGGAAGGAGCCTCTGTGACCCCGCCCCTTCCCCTCTGCAGAGTTCGAGCACCTGGAGGAGGCACTGCGGGCGCTGAACAAGGACCTGATCACTGACAACCACCGGCTGCAGGACCTGGCCACTGTGCTGCAGGAGAAGCACCACCGCATTGCCCTGCAGGTGAGCCCCGCCCCCATACACTGCCCGACATGAAAGACACGCCCCCACTGAGGTGTAAAGCTCAGACATGACATAGCGATAGTCATTTGAGGAGGGACCCTACACACACTCGGAAATGTGAGAGAGACGGCAGATCTAAAATCATTAATACTAATTATAACCCCTCCACACACTCTGGAATGTGAGAGACGGCAGAACTAAAATCATTAATACTAATTATAACCCCTCCACACACTCGGGAATGTGAGAGACGGCAGAACTAAAATCATTAATACTAATTATAACCCCTCCACACACTCTGGAATGTGAGAGACGGCAGAACTAAAATCATTAATACTAATTATAACCCCTCCACACACTCTGGAATGTGAGAGACGGCAGAACTAAAATCATTAATACTAATTATAACCCCTCCACACACTCGGGAATGTGAGAGACGGCAGAACTAAAATCATTAATACTAATTATAACCCCTCCACACACTCGGGAATGTGAGAGACGGCAGAACTAAAATCATTAATACTAATTATAACCCCTCCACACACTTGGGAATGTGAGAGACGGCAGAACTAAAATAATACTAATCATAATATTTCATTTTCCACCTCACCACACACTGCCCATGCAGGTGGCCCCGCCCCCACAGCATTGCTCTACAGATGTACCCCGGCTCCTCCCCGCGGTGCTAACCCCTGCCCTTCCTCCTCCAGCACCGCGAGCTCCAGGACCGCGCCATCTCCTCGGAGACCAAGGTGTCAGAGATGGAAAGAACCATCGAGGACCTGCAGTGGGACATCGAGAAGCTGCGCAAACACGAGCAGAAGCTCAACCGACACCTGGCAGAGGCTCTGGAGCAGGTAGGTGGGCGGAGTATCTCCACTTGGGAAGCTATGCAGCAGGTAAGTGGACAGAGTTGCTGCGCATACATTATTCTGACTCCTCCCTCTCGTCACGCAGCTGAATTCTGGATACCACATCTCGGGAAGCTCCGGCGGATTCCAGGGAGGACAGACCACGCTGACCGTACAGAAGGTAACGCCCTGCACCTAACCACTCCCCCTTTTCAGGTGGCCCCGCCCCCCAGCAGTGACGCTCCACCCCCTCTCTCCCGCAGTTTGAGATGCTGAACGCAGAGCTGGAGCAGAACCAGGAGCTGGCGAACAGTCGCATGTGTGAGCTGGAGAAGCTGCAGAACGAGCTGCAGGCCGGCGTGCGCCTCAAGGAGAAGCTCAAGGTAGGTGTGCGCTGCGGGAGGGGGCGTGTCCCGGACCATGTGACCCACGTGTAACGCCCGGTCTGCCCCCACAGCTGGACCTGCGCACGCTCCCGGAGGAGGCGGTGAGGGGCACCCAGGACTTTCGCTGCCTCCAGGGGCAATTCTCACTGCTCTACAACGAGTCGCTGCAGGTGAAGACGCAACTGGACGAAACGCGCGCCCTCCTGCTCAGCACCAAGAACAGCCACCTGCGGCATATAGAGCGCATGGAGGTGAGAGCCCCACCCCCAGTGTGTGTACTGCCCCGCCCCATGTGTGTTGCCCCGCCCCTCTGATGGCCAGGTTCCCGCCCCCGCAGAGTGAGGAGCTGTCGGTGCAGAAGAAGCTGCGCACTGAGGTAATACAGCTGGAGGACACATTGGCTCAGGTGCGGAAGGAGTACGAGATGCTGCGCATAGAGTTCGAGCAGAACCTGGCCGCCAACGAGCAAGCGGGTGAGAGACACGCCCCAATGGGGGAGAGGGGCTGGGGCGTCCCACTGAGGGGGAGGGGTGCCCCAATGGGGGAGGGGCGTCCCACTGATGGAGAGCGGGAGGGGCGTCCCACTGGGGGAGAGCGGGAGGGGCGTCCCACTGGGGGAGAGCGGGAGGGGCGTCCCACTGGGGGAGAGCGGGAGGGGCGTCCCAATGGGAGGGATATTGGGAGAAGGGGAGGGGCAATGGGAGGGATACCCGGGACAGTTTCCCCAATAGCAGGGATGCCGGGGGGAGGGGCATCCCAATGGGGCAGAGCAGGAGGGGCGTCCCAAGGGAGAGAGGGGGGTCCCAATGGGAGGGATGCCAGAGGGGGAGGGGTGTTCCAATGGGAAGGATACCGGGGGAAGGGGAGGGGAAATGGGAGGGATACCGGGAGGGGCAATGGGAGGGATACCGGGGGAAGGGGAGGGGCAATGGGAGGGATACCGGGAGGGGCAATGGGAGGGATACCGGGGAGAGTTTCCCCAATGGCAGGGATGCTGGATGGGGCGTGCCCCGATGGGAGGGATGCTGAGGGGGTGGGGCATCCCGGTGCGGGTAGACCTGACGCTTACCTCCCTCCTCCAGGGCCCATCAATCGGGAGATGCGACACCTGATTGGAAGCCTCCAGAACCACAATCACCAGCTGAAGGGGGATGTGCAGCGCTACAAACGCAAGGTGCGGGACGCCCAGGGCGAGGTGAGCAAGGTGAGGGCCAGCGCAGAAACCCGGAGACGCCCCACACGGGGGCGTCACCCCGAAACGTCGGGGCCTCTACAGACTCATTGTTTCCTTTAATTGTTGTATCTTGTTATGGAGAAAACGGTTCAAAAAGATTCTCGGCCCCTCGTTTTCCCCCTCCCTGGTCTCGGCCCCTTGTTTTTCTTTATTGCATGGCACGGCCCGCTTCGGTATTCATAAGTTGGGTTATTCTGCCACAAGGTGGCGCAGTGGTACTGCAGAAAGCTGTGGCATCTCCCGGCTCCCTATAAAAATGTGCTTAACCATAGAGTTCCCAGTGTTTCCTCTGCAGTGATTCTGTGAAGATAGAAGATGTCTCTCTCTCTATCTTGCGCAGGTGAGCGGGGCAACCAAGCCTGCGGCCCTGCATGGCTATTCCCACGCGTTTCCGGACCCTCTGTGCCTCCCAGCCTCGGCTGACAGATCGGGTGAGGGTAGAGGAGCACTAGGGTCAGGTGAGCGGGGCAACCAAGCCTGCGGCCCTGCACCCGTTTCCGGACCCTCTGTGCCTCCCAGCCTCGGCTGACAGATCGGGTGAGGGTAGAGGAGCACTAGGGTCAGGTGAGCGGGGCAACCAAGCCTGCGGCCCTGCACCCGTTTCCGGACCCTCTGTGCCTCCCAGCCTCGGCTGACAGATCGGGTGAGGGTAGAGGAGCACTAGGGTCAGGTGATCGGGGAGCGCTGCTCCGAGCCGCAGACCCTGTACCACAAAGGGGAGCCGGCCATAGGCTTTATGGTGAGCCTGCTAGGTATGCGGAGTTCCTGTCCTGGCTTCTGAGGGGGTAAGTAGTTTGGGGACTGTGTCCCCCCTCCCTGGCCATGGCTGCTCGCCGCTGCCTTCTCGTGTCTCTCTCTTCTCCCCCCCCCCCCCCCTGACTTAGTTGGGGTGGGATGGTGGGGGTGGCGGCGGCGACGAGTAGTGATATCTGTGGTGTTTTTACGTTTTTGGTGTGTTTTTTGGTGTTTTTAGCTGCCGCGCCGCTTTGTACTACACTCTGCGGCTGTGGGCGCTATAACCTGAGGTGATTTTGCTTTGTCATGGCGCCGGCCGGGTCGCGTGAGCGCAGTTTTTCGCGCTCTTCGGAGGGGGCGGGGCTGAATGATGACGTGTATCGCGTCATACACCTCGCGGCCGGCGCCATTTTGGACAAGCTGCGCGTCTGGATTTCTCCCTTCCTGACTGCAGCGCTGCTTCCTCCGGCGGGTCGCCTTATTCAGCGGTCTGTGCCCGAGTGACCCCGCGGTGTCTTTGGTCCGTGAGGTTTTTTTTTTATTGATTTGGGGTATTTGCTGCGGGATGCTCATGTGTGATTTTTCTTATGTCTTTCAGGCGGGATACCATTGGGTTGTGGTTTCTCCCGGCTCCACTCCTTCCTCCCCCTCATTTCCCCTTTATTGACTTCTGGGGGCATCCCGTGGAAGGGCATCCCGGGTGGCTTCTGTATTAAGCCTGTACCCACTGCTGGCCTATTGCGCCTGTGCTAATCACCATATGGAGGCTTCTGGGGATAGCATGCTTGGGGGCCCATCGGGGCAAGCCCGGCTGTGTTCCATGTGTGGGGGTATCCCCTGTAAGTAACAGTGTCACGGTGTGCGTGCCGTGCGCTGAAAGTGTCCTTGCGCCTCAAGCTGGTTTGCCTGCTTCGCTTCCCAGCTCTGCGCCTCACTCGGCTTCACCTACTCCCCCGCTTCTGCAATTGGGCCCCAGTGAGGGGAATGTTGTCAGGGAGTCACGTTCTGATTTGGCTCTGCGGGTGGCTAACATTGAAAAGCAGCTTACCAGGGCTGTTCCTAGGAAGGCCTCTGGCAAGAAGAGACACCTGGACCCCAGGCCTGCTCCCCTTACTGAGATGTATGTGGGGATTGATGAGCTTGGTGGCTGTCACCCCCTTGAGATGGGGGAGCTCTCCCAGGATTCTGACTCCTCTGGGAACCAGCAGGAGGGTTGCGATAGTGACCCTGGGTCTGCGCCCGGAGAGGAATCATGGTACCCTGAGGACACTGATAATCTGCTGTCACATATTTTTGAAATGTTGCACATTGCTCCCCCTGAGGTAGCTAAAAGAAAGCAGGGGGAGCTTTTTCGCCCTCGTAAAAACTGTCTAGAGTTCCCTGAGCAGGAACATTTTACCACCTTGGTGCTTAAAGAATGGGAACGTCCTAACAAGTTGCCTGCGGTGCCCAAGTGTTTGGATAAAAGGTATTCCTTTCCTGTTTATCTTGTTGAGAGGTGGTCATTTCCCCCTAAAGTGGACGCTCCTGTCCAATACTTGGGTCATGCCTTCCCCTGACACTACCACTCTGAGGGACGGAGAGAACCAGCGCATGGATCAGTTGGCCTGCCATGCTGTGTGGGGGCTGGCTTGGGCCCCGTATGCGCTGCTGCCATTACTGCTATTGCCCTTAAGAAACTGCTTAAGTGTCTCATTGATGGCACAACAGCTGGTAGTGTGGGGGAGGAATATAGGACTCTTACTTTGCTCTGATTTTGTGGCCTTTATCCTTACTGCTATGGATGATGCTGTGCGGCTGTGTGGAAGGACCTCTGCGCTCTTGGTGGCTATGCGCCGGTCTGTCTGGTCGCGCCAGTGGGCAGCTGACGCTGTGGCTCTTACTGGCCTCCCCTTTGTGGGGCTGCGGCTGTTTGGGGAACGTCTTGATGTTCTAGCCAAGGATGGAAGGCTGCCTCAGCGTAGGAGGTAGTCTCGGCCCTTTCGGGGGTCCTCTGCACCGCTCCCTTCCTTTCGCATTTCCAGAGGGGCCGTGGCTCCCTCCTCTCCAGTGGTCGCAGAGATTCTTGGGGCCGTGGCAGAACCCGTGCTTGTCTCGGTCTCTCCTGGAATCCTAAGCCCAAACCCTCTCCCAAGCCCCCTCAGGCATGAAGGGATGCCTTCTCCCATCCGGGTGGGGGGACGGCTTCGGCTCTTTGCTCACATCTGGAGGCTTCATGTTTCAGACCGGTGGATTCAGGAGGTGATGTCCTCCGGTTACAAAATAGAATTTGCAGCCTGGCCCCCCCCCAAGATTCATCAGATTCCGGATGTCTTTAAACCCCCTGTCTGCTCAAGGGTTGCTTCTGGTGGTTCATTGCCTGTTAGAGGCTGGAGTCATTTGTTTGGTGCCCTAAAAAGGACAGCTCTCTGAGGCCCATTCTGGATCTGAAGGGCCTCAACAAATTTGTCAGATTCAAGCATTTTCACATGGAGACGCTGCGCTCTGCTGTCAGTACCCTTCATGACCACTGTGGACATCAAGGATGCTTATCTTCATGTGCCTATCTTCCCAGGTCATCAGAGACTTCTAAGGTTCGAGCTGCAGGGTCAGCAATACCAGTTTGTGGCTCTACCCTTTAGTATCACCTTGGCACCTCGGGTGTTTACCAAGGTGCTGGCGGGAGTGATGGCTCTGCTAAGGAACCAGGGCATTCGCATCATTCCTAACCTGGACGACATCCTGATTGAGTCCTTTCCTCAGGCCGAGCGGGACACTGAAATGGTAACATCCACTCTGGAGTCTTTCGGCTGGGTGATCAACTATCCCAAGTCTTCTCTGTCCCCGTCCTTGGTGAGGTCCTTTCTGGGCATGACACTGGATACCTCTCAGGTCAAGGTGTTCCTTCCTCAGCAGAAGGTGGAGGGTCTTCAGCTGCAGGCTCGGGCTCTGCTGTCGTGTCCTCATCCCTTCATCCGTCAGGGGATGCAGTTGGTGGGCCTGATGGTGTCCTGCTTCGAGGCGGTCCCCTTTGCTCAGTTCCACATGAGACCTCTTCAGTTGCACCTCTTGTCAGTTTGGGATCGGGACCCTGTGTCCCTGGATGAGGAATTTGTTCTGCCTCCCCTGGCTGGACAGTCTCTCTCGTGGTGGCTGGACTCAAGGAACCTTCTGGGGGGCAGGTCCTTCCTGCCCCCGTGCTGGGAAACGGTCACCACGGATGCCAGTCTGACAGGCTGGGAAGGCTTCTGGAAATCCCTGAGGTTCCAGGGTCAGTGGGACCCACAAGAAGCCCATGCTTCCATCAACGCCTGGAACTGAGGGCGAAAAGGGTTGGTTCTTTCTCGCCTATCCACTCACCTTCAGGGTCGAGCTGTTCAGAGCCGCTCAGACAACCAGACGGCGGTGGCCTACCTCAATCATCAGGGAGGGACTCGGAGCAAGCGAGCCTTCAAGGAAGTGTCCCTGATTCTGTCTTGGGTGGAGCAGCATGTTCCCTGCATCTCAGTCTCGGTCTACATCCCAGGGGTGGAGAACCAGGTGGCGGACTCCCTGAGCAGGGGGACGTCTCGTCTGGGGGAGTGGTCTCTCAACAACTAGGTGTTTCTCTCCCTGTGTCACCGCTGGGGTCAGCCGGATGTGGACCTGTTTGCTTCCCGTCACAATCACAAACTTCCCATATTTGTCTCTCTGTCTCAGGATCCTCTGGCCTTCACCACGGATGCCTTGGCAATACCTTGGATGGAGTTTCAGCTTCTCTGTGTGTTCCCTCCGTTTCCTCTCCTGGGCAGGGTCATGCGCAAGATAGCCCAGGAGCGGGTACCAGCCATACTGGTGGCCCCTTGTTGGCCAAGAAGAGTTTGGTTTGCAGACATCGTGCGGTTGGCAGTAGACCGACACGTCTTGCCCAATGATCCAGATCTGCTCACCCAGGGGCAGCTACGCCATCCCAATTTACAAATGCTGGCTTTAACGGCTTGGCTGCTGAAACCTCCATATTGATGGATAAGGGGTTGCCGGCTTCTGTTGTTGATACTATGTGTCGGGCTAGGAAGAAGTCCTCGTCCTTTATCTATTACAGGGTCTGGCCTGCTTACATTGCCTGGAGTCCAAGTCTCTTCCCTGTCAGGTTTTTTCTATTCCCAGGATTCTGGAATTCTTACAACATGGTTTGGATCAGGGCCTTCAACTTAGTACCATAAAAGGCCATGTTTCAGCTCTGGCAATTTTTTTCCAAAGATCTTTTGCCAATCACCGGTTGGTTAAAGCCTTTTTCCAGGGTGTTGCTCATGTGCGTCCACCCCGTAAGCCTATGCTACCAGTCTGGGATTTGAATCTGGTGTTGTCTGCTCTGCAGGGTCCTCCCTTTGAGCCTATCCGTGAAGCTACCTTGTCTATTCTGACTCTAAAGGTGGGCTTTCTGGTGGCTATCACTTCTGTAAGGAGAGTTTCTGAGCTGGCGGCGCTTTCCATCAAACCTCCTTATTTTGAGCGGCATCAGGATAAGGTGGTGTTTCGGCTTAAGCCGGATTTCTTGCCTAAGGTTGTGTCTGCTTTTCATCTCAATCAGGACATTGTATTCTAAGTATGTCACACACCCCGCTTCAGATAGAAAATCATTAGTCATGGGTTATACTCACCGCTAGGTGGCAGTGTTGCAGTGAAGTCCAGAAAGCAACAAGCCCCTCCCGGTCTATACATACCTGGTACCTCCCAACAATTCCCCAGTGTTCTTCTCTGCAAGGTGGCGACAAGACAGAAGAAAGAAGTCTCCTGCTTGCAGGTAGCGGGGTATCACCCCGGCCCCCCCCCCTACGGTCTATTTCTGCCCGGCTCTGTTTGTTTTTAACCCCTTGTTTAACTGGTAGCCTCCCAGCTTAGGCTGTTGGCCGGGCAAGGGTAGATGGCACTTAAGGTGCCTAGGAGATTAGCTCCTCCGCTCGACCCCATATTATGGGGCATAGCGGTGATCCGGTTTGGTGATCCGGACGTGGGATGCCCCAGCCCTTATATCCCCTTAGGTCTTCCTTTTGACTTTTAACATTCCTTTATGCATGTTTTGTGTGTATGTGTGTGGCAGGGACGGGTGGCCTGTGCGGCGCTGGCCCGTCCGTTTCTGCCGGTTCTATTGTGCTTGGGGGCTTCCTGAGCCCCCTGTGTTATTTACTTGGGGACGGGTCGGGCGGGGGTTCCGCCGGCCCGCCTTTCGGTATTGAGGGCGGGCGCCAGAACATGGGCGCTGAGAGTAACCAGGCTGAGGGGCCCGTTCCCGATACGCCTTCCATTCTGGCCCAAATGTTTGAGGTTTTGGGTTTGGATCCTCCTGAAGCTGCTCCTCGGCCTAAGGGTCAGCTTTTTGGGGTGTCCAAGCCGCGCTTGGAGTTTCCCAGTCAACAGCATTTCGAGGATGTTGTCCTTAAGCAATGGGAGCAACCTACGCGTCTTGTTGGGGTGCCGCCTAGCTGGGATAGAAAGTATCCCTTTCCGGCGGACTTAGTGGAGCGTTGGTCTGTCCCTCCCGAGGTTGATGCTCCGGTTTTGGGACTGTCTAATACGGCGGTTGTACATTCTCCTGACACGACTTCTCTCAAGGACGGCGAGGATCGCCGGATTGATCAGCTGGCCCGCCATGGGTTTGTCTGTGCGGGTTCGGTTTTGAGGCCTGTTTGTGCTTCGGCACTCTTGTTGTTGGCGGTTAGGTCTATTGTCAGGGATTTATGTGTGGATCTTGATCCTACTTGTGATGAGTTTCTTGCTCTTAAGCGTTGTGAATCCTTCTTGTCATTTATTCTGGCCGCTCAGGATGATGCCATGTTGATGTGTGGCAGGGCTACTGCTCTGTTGGTAGCTATTCGCCGTTCAGTGTGGTTGAGGCAGTGGACGGCTGATTTTAATTCCAAGAGATCGCTCACGGCTCTTCCCTTTCTGGGTCTGAGGCTTTTCGGTGAAAAGCTGGATTCTGTTGCCAGGGGAGGTAAGTTACCTCAGCGCAAGAAATTTCGTTGTTCCTTTCGGGGGTCGGCCCCCTTCAATCCTTCTTTTCGGGGAGCCAGAGCCGGCAGGGGTGCGGGCTTCTCGGCTTCCAGGGGTGCCAGCTGGAATAGGGGAAAGGCCGTGGCCGCCCCGTTCACGTCTGGGGCGCCAAGCCCAAGCCAGCTGCCAAGCCCACTCAGCAATGAGGGGGCGCCATCACCCTTACGGGTGGGGGGGACGGTTGCGACTCTTCTCCCGGGTATGGGAGCAGGAGGTCTCGGACAGGTGGATCCGGGAGGTGGTGTCGGCCGGTTACAAGCTGGAGTTCGAGTCCCGCCCTCCTCCAAGGTTTTTCAGGTCACGTGTCTCTTCAGATCCTTTGGCCGTGCAGGGGCTCCTGGCGGCGGTAAGGAATCTTCTGGAAATGGCAGTCATCTGCCCGGTCCCTCCTTCGGAGGTGGGGAGCGGGTATTATTCCAATCTCTTCACTGTACCCAAAAAGGATGGGTCGTTCCGTCCCATCCTGGATTTGAAGTTTCTCAACTGGTTTATTTGTCCCCGGAAGTTTCGCATGGAAACCCTGCGGTCTGCGATTGGTTCGCTTCGGCAGGGGGACTTTATGACGTCCATAGACATCACGGATGCATACCTTCACATTCCGATCTTTCCAGTTCACCAGAGGTTTCTTCGCTTTGTGGTGGAGGATCGGCATTTTCAGTTTGTGGCTCTTCCTCTGCTCCGAGAGTGTTCACCAAGGTGTTGGCGAGAGTGATGGCCCTGCTCAGAGCTCAGGGGATTCGCATTGTGCCTTACCTGGACCATCTTTTCATCATGGCGCCTTCCTTCAGTCAAGCAGAAGGGGACACCAGCACGGTGGTGTCTATGCTGGAGAGGTTCGGCTGGGTGATCAATTACCCCAAGTCCTCTCTGGTTCCGGCCAGGGTGGTGACCTTTCTGGGGATGTCCTTGGACTCTTGTCAGCACAGAGTTTTTCTCCCTCAGGCCAAGGTTCTTTTGATTCAGGAATTGGCTCAGCTTCTTCTTTCCAATCCTCGCCCGTCCATCCGGCTAGGGATGAGACTGGTGGGGTTGATGGTAGCCTCTTTCGAGGCAGTTCCCTTCGCGCAGTTTCACACGCGGACGCTTCAGCTTCATCTTTTGGCGTCTTGGGACCGGCGACCGCGGTCGTTGGATCGGTCTTTCCGGATGTCCCCCCGGGTTCGGCAGTTTCTTCTGTGGTGGATGGTCTCGGACAATCTTCTGAAGGGCAGGTCATTTCTGACCCCGCTTTGGGAAACTGTCACCACGGACGCCAGTTTGTCAGGATGGGGAGGTTTCTGGAAGGATCTTCGGTTCCGAGGGCGGTGGGGTCCTCAGGAAGCCCACTTGCCCATCAATGTTCTGGAGTTGAGAGCCATCAGGTTGGTTCTGTCTCACTTGACGCAGCATTTACAGGGACTGCCGATTCAGGTTCGATCGGACAATCGGACGGCGGTTGCTTACATCAATCACCAAGGAGGGACTCGCAGTCTGGGTGCCCTCAGGGAGGTGTCTCTGATTCTAGTTTGGGCAGAGACTCATGTCCCTTGCATCTCGGCAGTGTATATTCCAGGAGTGGAAAACACTGAGGCGGACTTTCTGAGCCGGTGTTCGTCCCGCCGGGGGGAATGGTCTCTCCACCCCCAGGTGTTTCGGTCGCTTTGTCTCCGGTGGGGGACGCCGGAGGTGGATCTGTTTGCCTCTCGTCACAATCACAAGCTTCCGACATTCGTGTCGCTTTCTCAGGATCCTCTGGCTCTGGCGGCGGATGCCATGGCCCTGAGCGGAGGGACCTGGGATTTCTTTATCTGTTTCCTCCGATCCCCATGCTAGGCAGGGTGCTGCGAAAGTTGGTTCTGGAAGGAGTTCCCGACATTCTCGTGGCTCCAAGGTGGCCAAGGCGGGTGTGGTTCGCAGACATCGTTCGTCTGGCAGTGGATCAGTTCGATCTGCCTCTTCGGCCGGATCTTCTCACTCAGGGCCAACTGTGTTACCCCAGTTTACCAACGCTGGCTTTGATGGCTTGGCTGCTGAAACCTCCATCCTAAAGGAGGAGGGTCTTTCGGATTCGGTTATTCGGACTCTTATTAGTGCCAGGAAGAGATCCTCTTCTTCCATCTATTATAGGGCTTGGAGATCTTATATTGATTGGTGTGAGGCTAGATCTTTGCCCTGCCGGGTCTTTTCTATTTCTAGGATTTTGGAATTTCTTCAATCAGGGCTGGACTCTGGTCTTCAGCTGAGTACTTTGAAGGGGCAGGTTTCTGCTTTGTCTATCTTTTTTTCAGAGGTCATTTGCACTCCATCCTTGCCTTTCTGGTGGCCATCACTTCGGTTCGGCGTGTTTCGGAGTTGGCAGCCTTGTCGATTCAGGCTCCTTATTTTGAGAAACATCAGGACAAAGTGGTTTTTTCGCTTCAAGCCAGACTTTCTCCCTAAAGTGGTCTCTGCTTTTCATCTTAATCAGGACATTGTTCTTCCTTCTTTGTGTCCTAAGCCTAGGAATGACAAGGAGAGTGCGTTGCATTGTTTGGATGTGGTGCGTTGTGTCAAGTACTATCTGCGTACTACGTCTTCTTTTCGTAAGACTGATGCCTTTTTCGTGGTGCCCTGTGGGCCTAGGAAGGGCTTTGCTACGGCTAAGTCTTCCATTAGCAAATGGATGCGTCAGGCCATTGTTGGGGCCTACTCTGCCAAGGGGAAGGATCCCCCTTTTCGTGTTACTGCTCATTCTACTCGTGCGGTTGGAGCGTCCTGGGCTTTTCAGCACCAGGCTTCTGTTGATCAAGTTTGTAAGGCTGCTACCTGGTCTTCGGTTCACACTTTTTCTAAGTTTTATAAGGTTGATGTGCGGGCCTCAGCGGATGCTGTTTTTGGCCGCAAGGTTCTGCAGGCTGCAGTGGTTTGAGTTTCTGCATTATTGCCTGGTTGGATACCCGCCCTTTTTTGGACACTGCTGTTGGATGTCCCATGACTAATGATTTTCTATCTGAAGCGGGGTGTGTGACATACTTAGAATAATACCATTTTGTGAATACTCACCTGTAAAATGGGTATTGTAAGTATGTCACACACCCCGCTTCACCCGCCCTTTTTGGTATCCTGGTTCTTTATATGGTGAAGCTTTTTTTATTTACAGTTGAGGGTTACCATTGTTTTTTTCCTGGCACCTTGTCTTTACTGCTGTTTGAATAACTGGGGAATTGTTGGGAGGTACCAGGTATGTATAGACCGGGAGGGGCTTGTTGCTTTCTGGACTTCTCTGCAACACTGCCACCTGGCGGTGAGTATAACCCATGACTAATGATTTTCTATCTGAAGCGGGGTGTGTGACATACTTACAATACCCATTTTACAGGTGAGTATTCACAAAATGGTATTTTTGCCTTCATTGTGTCCTAATCCTGCTAATTCTTCATTCTCTGGATGTGGTCAGGGCTCTGAAGTTTTATTTGGTCGCCACTGAGCCTTTCAGGAAATCTGGTGCTTTTTTTATTCTCACTTCTGGACCTAGGAAGGGTTTGCCTCCGGCTAAATCCGCTATCAGCAAGTGGATCCGTCAGGCTGTGATTCAGGCCTATTCTGCTAAGGGAAGGAACCTCCCTTTAGGGTTACTGCTCATTCCACTCGTGCTATTGGTGCCTCTTGGGCTTTTCAGCACCAGGCTTCTGTTGAACAAGTTTGTAAGGCTGCTACTTGGTCTTCTGTTCATACCTTTTCCAAGTTTTACAAGCTTGATGTTAAGGCCTCAGCTGATGCTGCTTTTGGCCGCAAGGTACTTCAGGCGGTAGTGACTTATCTGCCGGCCGTTACTTTTTGGGGATCCCACCCTACTCTGGACACTGCTTTTGGATGTCCCAACTGTTATGAATATCGAAGCAGTCCGTGCCATGCAATAAAGAAAAAAGCAATTCTGTGAGTACTCACCTGTAGAATTGTTTTTGTTCTTGCATGGCACGGCCTGCTTCACCCCACCCTTGTTATCGTTATTCTTGGTTGCCTCTTTATGGTGATTGTTCCAAGTTAATTGGGGTTTTTTTACCTTTTTCACATTTTTTACTTTATTCTCTCCCGGCTTCTTGTCTCACTGCTTGTCTACACTGGGAACTCTATGGTTAAGCCCGTTTTTATTGGGAGCCAGGAGATGCAACAGCTTTCTGCAGTACACTGCGCCACCTTGTGGCGGAATAACCCAACTGTTATGAATACCGAAGCGGGCCGTGCCATGCAAGAACAAAAACAATTATATAGGTGAGTACTCACAGAATTGCTTTTTCCCTGGCCTCGGAACCTCGTTTTCCCCCTCCCCGGTCTTGGCTCCTTGTTTTCCCTGGTCTCAGAATCTAATTTTCCCCCTCCCTGGCTTTGACCCCTTGTTTTCCCTGGCCTCGGCCCCTTGTTTTTCCTGGCCTCAGCCCCTCGTTTGCCCCCTCCCTGGCCTCGGCCCCTCATTTGCCCCCTCCCTGGCCTCGGCCCCTCGTTTGCCCCCTCCCTGGCCTCGGCCCCTCGTTTGCCCCCTCCCTGGCCTCGGCCCCTCGTTTGCCCCCTCCCTGGCCTCGGCCCCTCGTTTGCCCCCTCCCTGGCCTCGGCCCCTCGTTTGCCCCCTCCCTGGCCTCGGCCCCTCGTTTGCCCCCTCCCTGGCCTCGGCCCCTCGTTTGCCCCCTCCCTGGCCTCGGCCCCTCGTTTGCCCCCTCCCTGGCCTCGGCCCCTCGTTTGCCCCCTCCCTGGCCTCGGCCCCTCGTTTGCCCCCTCCCTGGCCTCGGCCCCTCGTTTGCCCCCTCCCTGGCCTCGGCCCCTCGTTTGCCCCCTCCCATGGCCTCGGCCCCTCGTTTGCCCCCTCCCATGGCCTCGGCCCCTCGTTTGCCCCCTCCCATGGCCTCGGCCCCTCATTTACTCCCCCCGTCTCTGTCCCTCCCTTTTTCCGCCTGCTGCCCAGTCCCCCCACGGCCCCTCTCCCCTGTCTTGGCCCCTCCCTCACCCCTCTGTCTCGTCCCCCGCGTGCTTACCCCCTGGTTCTTTCTTTGCAGATCCGCCTGCAGCCCGGTCCCCCCTCGGGCCCGCCCCCCGGGGCCTCCAGCACGGACCTACCTCCCGCCCCCGTGAAGGAGGAGGAGCTGGAGGTGAAGAAGGAGCCGGCCGAGGTGAAGAAGGAGCCGGCGCCGCCCCGTGACCCCGACACGCCCACCCCACCAGAGGTCAAAAAGGAAGAGGAGGAGCCAAAGAAGGAACCGGAGCGAAGTAAAACCCGCGAGCGGGAGCCGGAGAGGGAGCGAGAGAAGGATCACGAGAGGGACAAGGAGCGGGAGCGCGGCGACCGGGACAAGAAGAGCGACGACGGCAAGAAGAGGGACGCCGACACCCTCAAACAGCTGCGAGGGGACCTCAAGTGAGAGGAGCTGCCGTGATCCCACCCCTTCCAACACGTTCCGCCCCTTCCCCTATGCCCCGCCCACATAGCTTCCGCTGACTTCCTGTCTCCTCCCGCAGGAAGGCCCAGGAGAGCCAGGAAGAGAGCTGCTGTGACCCCTCCCCTTCCACATGCCCCGCCCCTTCCTCCATGCCCCGCCTTCATTCCCGTCTCTGACTTCCTGTCTCCTCCTGCAGGAAGGCCCAGGAGATGAAGCTGCTGTGACCCCTCCCCTTCCCCATGCCCCGCCCCTTCCTGTCTCTGACTTCCTGTCTCCTCCCACAGGAAGGCCCAGGAGAGCCAGGAAGAAAGAAAGCTGCTGTGACCCCTCCCCTTCCCCATGCCCCGCCCCCATTCCGTTCTCTGACTTCCTGTCTCCTCCCACAGGAAGGCCCAGGAGAGCCAGAAGGAGATGAAGCTGCTGCTGGACATGTATAAGTCGGCCCCTAAGGAGCAGCGCGACAAGGTGCAGCTCATGGCGGCCGAGAGGAAGACCAAGGCTGAGGTGGGTGTGGCGGGGGGCGTGGTGGCTGGAGGAGGGGGTGTGTCCCTGGGCAATGATGTCACTGTGGCAGGTTCTCTTGTGTCTCAGGTGGAGGAGCTGCGGGGGCGGGTCCAGGCCCTGGAGGAGAAGGATCGGAGGGAGCGCAAGAAGCTGGCGGATGAGGAAGCCTTGCGCAAGATCAAGATGGCCGAGGAGCAGATCGAGCACCTGCAGAGGAAGCTCAGCGCCACCAAGCAGGTGAGGGGGCGGGGCAAGAGGCGGAGTCATAAACCACAATGGGGAGGAGGGAGTGGGCGGAGCAAGACGCTGGCGGATGAGGAAGCCTTGCGCAAGATCAAGATGGCTGAGGAGCAGATCGAGCATCTGCAGAGGAAGCTCAGCGCCACCAAGCAGGTGAGGGGCAAGAGGCGGAGTCATAAGCCACCATGTGGAGAGACACAGGTTAGACTTAATATAGGGGGTGGGGCTAAGAGGTGCTTTCCTAAAACGGAAAGTACTAGCACAGCGCCCAACACAAAGAAAAATAACATTACCCATCAATCCTTGCAGCAGGCGGAGCTATGCAAATCACGTCTCTGACAACACAAGAAAAAATAGCATTACCCATCACTCCTTCATCTCGTTATGTCTGAGCAATCTGAGGCCCTTTAAAAATTCTGACTGTGCAATGGTACAGAATCCCTTTAAATTTAAATGTCCAACCAATGGGCAGGTGTTTTGAGCTTTAGGCTCTCATCAGCACTAGGCCGGATGTTTCCGGGTGAATGGGGAGTGGGTGAGTACCAAGGCCACTATGTGGAGAGACCAATGTTAAGTTTAGTACAGCAAGAAACCTCCGGCCTAGAGCTGATGAGAGCCTAAAGCTCGTAACGCGTGCCTGCTAGTTAGATATGTAAATTTAAAGGGAATCCTTGGCATTTGTAATATGTTCGTTTCCTTGTTTTTTCCTTCTAACAAGGACTGTTAGTCCATCCAGATATAATCTCAGCTATTGTGATTCAAGGATCGAGTATTGGCCCAAACCAAAAATGTATCATTGGATTTAATTAAAATAGAGACGCTTACATTACAGGAAAATAATATGAACGGTGTAAAATGATAAAAAGTTACAATGTCCAGAATAATACAAAGAAGGAGCAATCTTTCTCTTTTGAGAAATCTTTGAGAAGTCTGCAGCTTGGAGCAGCGCTCCCCGATCACCTGACCCTAGTGCTCCTCTACCCTCACCCGATCCGTCAGCCGAGGCTGGGAGGCACAGAGGTTCCGGAAACGGGTGCAGGGCCGCAGGCTTGGTCCCCCCGAGCACCTGACCCTAGTGCTCCTCACCCGATCTGTCAGCCGAGGCTGGAAGGCACAGAGGGTCCAGAAATGGGTGCAGGGCCGCAGGCTTGGTCCCCCCGCTCACCTGACCCTAGTGCTCCTCATCCGATCCGTCAACCGAGGCTGGGAGGCACAGAGGGTCCAGAAATGGGTGCAGGGCCGCAGGCTTGGTCCCCCCGAGCACCTGACCCTAGTGCTCCTCACCCGATCCGTCAACCGAGGCTGGGAGGCACAGAGGGTCCAGAAATGGGTGCAGGGCCGCAGGCTTGGTCCCCCCGCTCACCTGACCCTAGTGCTCCTCTACCCTCACCCGATCCGTCAGCCGAGGCTGGGAGGCACAGAGGGTCCGGAAACGGGTGCAGGGTGCAGGCTTGGTCCCCCCGCTCACCTGACCCTAGTGCTCCTCTACCTTCACCCGATCCGTCAGCCGAGGCTGGGAGGCACAGAGGGTCCGGAAACGGGTGCAGGGCCGCAGGCTTGGTCCCCCCCGATCACCTGACCCTAGTGCTCCTCACCCGATCCGTCAACCGAGGCTGGAGGCACAGAGGGTCCAGAAACGGGTGCAGGCCGCAGGCTTGGTCCCCCCGCTCACCTGACCCTAGTGCTCCTCTACCCTCACCCGATCTGTCAGCCGAGGCTGGGAGGCACAGAGGGTCCGGAAACGGGTGGAAATAGACTTACAGGGCCGCAGGCTTGGTTGCCCCGCTCACCTGCGCAAGAGAGCCATCTGCTAACTTTGCAGTATCACTGCATAGGAAACACTGGGGAACTCTATGGTTAATCCCGTTTTTAGGGGGCCGGGAGATGCCACAGCTTTTCTGCAGTACCACTGTGGCGGAATAATCCAACTGTTATGAATACCGAAGCGGGCCGTGCCATGCAATACAGAAAAACGGGATTAACCATAGAGTTCCCAGTGTTTCCTCTGCAGTGAAACTGCAAAGATAGAAGATGTCTCTCTCTCTATGTGCAGGTGAGCGGGGCAACCAAGCCTGCGGCCCTGCAAGTCTCGTGCTGCGGGATGCTCATGTGTCGTTTTTACTTATGTCTTTCAGGCGGGATACCAGTGGGTTGTGGTTTCTCCCGGCTCTACTCCTTCCTCCCCCTCATCCCCCCACCCTTTGCTGATCGGGGGCATCCCGGGTGGCTTTTGTATTAGCCTTTATCCAGCGCTGTCCTATTGCGCCTGTGTTAATCACCATTTGGAGGCTTCTGGGGATAGCGTGCTCGGGGTCCTTAGGGGCAATCCCGGCTCTGTGCCATGTGTGGGATATCCCCTGTGAGTAACAGTGTCACAGTGTGCGTGCCGTGCGCTCAAAGTGTCCTTGCGCTCCAGCTTGGTTTGCCTGCATCGCTTCCCAGCTCTGCGCCCACCTCCGGGGTCGCCTACCCCCCCCCCCCCAATCATTGTTGCAATTAGCCCCCAGTGAGGGGGATGATAGCAGGGGGTCACAGTCTGATCTGGCACTTCGTGTGGCCAACATTGAGAAGCAGCTTGCCGGGCCTATTCCTAGGAAGGCCTCTGGCAAGAAGCGGCACCTGACTTCCACACCCTCCCGCTCCACTGAGTATGAGGAATTTGGTGCCACTGGTGGACGTTATTCCCTAGGAAGGGGAACTGTTCCAGGACTCTGACTCCTCTGGGGACCAGCAGGAGGGTTGCATTAGTGACCCTAGGTCTTTGTCCGGGTAGGAATCATGCTACCCTGAGGACACTGATAATCTGCTGTCACAAATTTTTGAAATCTTGCACATTGCTCCCCCTGAGGTCTATGGTGGTTAGGGAGTGGAAACGCCCTAACAGGCTGCCCGCTGTGCCCAAGGGCTTGGATAAGAGGTATCCCTTTCCTGCTGATCTAGTAAAGTGGTGGTCCTGTCCCCCTGAGGTGGACGCTCCCGTGCTAGGCCTGTCTAATACTTCGGTCATGCCTTCCCCTGACACTACCACTCTGAAGGACAGCGAGAACCGGCGCATGGATTAGCTGGCCTGCTATGCTTTTACTTGTGTGGGGGGCTGGAATGCGCCCAGCCTGTGCTGCTGCCATTACTGCTGTTGGCTTTAAGAAACTGCTCAAGCGTCTCTGCCATGGCGCTATGGCTGGTAGGAGGAGGGAGGATTATAGGGCCCTCTTGCTTTGCTCTGATTTTGTTGTATTTATCCTTACTGCTATGGATGATGCTGTGAGGCTGGGCGGTAGGACCTCTGCACTTTTGGTGGCTATGCGCCACTCTGTTTGGTTACGTCAGTGGGCGGCTGATGCTGCTGCTAAGAAGGCTCTCACTGGACTCCCCTTTGTGGGGCTGCGGCCCTTTGAGGCAGCCCCAGCCTTTTTGGGGGACCTCCGTCTCCCTCCCCTCCCTTCGTTCTTCCAGAGGAGGTCGTGGCTCCCTCTTCTCAGGTAGCCGCAGAGAGTCTTGGGGCCATGGCAGATCCCGTGGTCGTCCCGGTCTCTCTTGGGGTTCCAAGCCCAAAACTCCTACCAAGGCCCCCCAGGCATGAAGGGGCGCCCTCACCTATTCCAGTGGGGGCATGGCTTCGGCTCTTTGCTCACGTCTGGAGGCTTCACGTATCAGACCGGTAGATTCAGGAGGTGGTGTCCTCCGGTTACAAGATAGTTTGCAGCCTGGCCGCCCCCAATATTCATCAGATCCCGGATGTCTTTAAACCCCCTGTCAGCTCAAGGGTTACTTTCGGTGTTTCAATGCCTGCTGGAGTCAGGGGTCATTTGTCCGGTGCCCCATCAAGAAAAGGGTCAGGGGTACTATTCCAATTTTTTCACGATCCCCAAAAAGGACGGCTCTCTGAGGCTCATTCTGGACTTCTGGCAGGCCTCAACAAGTTTGTCAGATTCAAGCATTTTTAACATGGAGACGCTGCGCTCTGCTGTCGGTACCCTTCGCCCGGGCGACTTGACCACTGTGGACATCAAGGATGCTTATCTTCATGTGCCTATCTTCCCAGGTCATCAGAGATTTCTGAGGTTCGTGCTGGAGGATCAGCATTACCAGTTTGTGGCCTTGGGTGTTCACCAAGGTGCTGGCTGGAGTGATGGCTCTGCTGCAAACCCGGGGCATTCGCATCCTTACCTGGACGACATCCTCATTGTGGCTCAGTCCTTTCATCAGGCTGAACTGGACACCCAGGTGGTGATCTCCACTCTGGAGTCCTTCGGCTGGGTGATCAATTTTCCCAAGTCTTCACTGTCCCCGTCCTTGGTGAGGTCCTTTCTGGGCATGACTCTGGATACCTCTCAGGTCAAGGTGGAGGGCCTTCAGAAGCAGGCACTGGCTTTGCTCTTGTGTCCTCATCCCTCCATCTGTCTGGGGATGCAGTTGGTGGGCCTGATGGTGTCCTGCTTCGAGGCGGTCCCCTTTGCTCAGTTTCACATGAGACCTCTTCAGTTGCACCTCTTGTCAGTTTAGGATTGGGACCCTGTGTCCCTGGATCAGAATTAGCTCTGTCTCCTCTGGCCAGGCAGTTCCTTTTGTGGTGGCTGAACTCAAGGAATCTTCTGGTGGGCAGGACCTTCCTGCCCCTGTGCTGGGAGGGCTTTTGGAAGTCCCTACAGTTCCAGGGTTGTTGGGGCCCCCAGGAGGCCCATGCTCCTATCAATGTCCTGGAACTGAGGGCGATCAGGTTGGTTCTGTCCCACCTGACCACACACCTTCAGTTGTTCAGATCCGCTCAGACAACCAGATGGCGGTTGCCTACATCAACCATCAGGGAGGGACTCGGAGCAAGCAAGCCTTCATGGAAGTGTCTCTGATACTGTCTTGGGCGAAACAGAATGTCTCCTGCATCTCAGCGGTATACATTCCGGGGGTGGAAAACCAGGTGGCGGACTCCCTGAGCAGGGGGACGTCTCGTCTCGGGGAATGGTCCCTCAACTACCAGTTTCTTTCCCTGTGTAACCGCTGGGGTCAGCCGGATGTGGGCCTGTTTGCGTCCTGTCACAATCACAAACTTCCCAGGTTTGTCTCTCTGTCACAGGATCCTATGGCCTTCGCCACGGATGCACTGGCAATGCCTTGGACAGAGTTTCGGCTTCCCTATGTGTTCCCTCCGTTCCCTGTACTGAGCAGGGTCATGCGCAAGATTGCCCAGGAGGGGGTGCCAGCCATCCTGGTGGCCCCTTGTTGGCCAAGAAGGGTGTGGTTCGCAGACGTTGTGCAGTTGGCAGTAGACCAGTACGTCTTGCCCAAGGATCCAGATCTTCTCACTCAGGGACAACTGTGCCATCCCAATTTACAAACGCTGGCTTTAACGGCTTGGCTGCTGAAACCTACATCTTGACAGAGAAGGGGTTGCCTGCCTCTGTTGTGGATACCATGATTCGGGCTAGGAAGAAGTCCTCGTCCTTTATCTATTACAGGGTCCATGTGTGAGTCCATGTCTCTTCCCTGTCGGTTTTTTTCCATTCCCAGGATTCTGGAATTTTTGCAACATGGCTTGGATTCGGGCCTTTAACTTAGTACCCTCAAGGGACAGGTGTCAGCTCTGGCAATCTTTTGCCAATCACCAGTTGGTCAAGACTTTCTTTCAGGGAGTTACTCATGTGCGTCTACCACGTAAACCTATGCTACCTGTTTGGGATCTAAATCTGTTGTTGTCTGCTCTGCAAGGTCCTCCCTTTGAGCCTATCAGTGGAGCTGCTTTGCCCACTATGACTCTTAAGGTGGCCTTCCTGGTGGCCATTACTTCGGTCAGGCGAGTTTTTGAGCTGGCGGCGCTTTCCATCAAACCTCCTTATTTTGAGAGGCATCAGGATAAGGTGGTGTTTCGGCTTAAGCCGGATTTCTTGCCTAAGGTTGTGTCTGCTTTTCATCTCAATCAGGACATTGTCTTGCCTTCATTGTGTCCTAATCCTGCTAATTCCAAGGAGCGGACACTTCATTCTCTGGATGTTGTCAGGGCTCTGAAGTTTTATTTGGTTGCTACTGAGCCTTTCAGGAAATCTGACGCTCTTTTTGTTCTTCCTGCTGGACCTAGGAAGGGTCTGCCCCCGGCAAAATCCACTATCAGCAAGTGTATCTTTCAGGCGGTGGAGCAGGCCTATTCTTCCAGGGGGAAGGTTCCCCTTTTTAGGGTTACTGCTTATTGCACTCGTGCTATTGGTGCGTCTTGGGCCTTTCAGCACCAAGCTTCTGTTGAACAAGTTTGTAAGGCCGCAACTTGGTCTTCTGTCTGGTAGGGTTAGTGTAGAAAGCAGGCTCGGCCCTTTCGGGGATCCTCTTCCTTTTGGCCTTCAAGGGGAGGTCGTGGGGCCTCCTTCTCAGGTAGTCGCAGAGACTCTTGGGTCGGGGCAGATCCCGCGGTCGCCCTGGTGTCTCCTGGGGAACCAAGCCCAAACCACCCCCCCCCCCCTCCCAAGACCCCTCAGGCTTGATGAGGCGCCCTCACCCGTCTGGGTGGGGGGGGCGGCTTCGGCTTTTTGCTCACGTCTGGAGACTTCGCGTCTCGGACCGGTGGATTCAGGAGGTGGCTTCCTCCGGTTACAAGATAGAGTTTGCAGCCTGGCTGCCCCCAAGATTCCTCCGGTCCCGGATCTCTCAAAATCCTGTGACTGCTCAGGGCCTGCGGTTGGCCATACAGCGTCTTCTAGATTCCGGAGTGATTTGCCCGGTACCTCTTCAGGAACAGGGTCGGGGGTACTAATCCAACCTGTTCACGGCCCCCAAAAAGGATGGCTTCCTGAGGCCCATCCTGGATTTAAAGGGTCTCAACAAATTTGTCAGATTCAAACATTTCCGCATGGAGACATTACGCTCGGCTTTGAGTTCCCATCGTTGTGGCGACTTTATGACGACGGTGGACATCAAGGATGCCTATCTTCACGTTCCGATCTTTCCAGGTCACCAGAGGTTCTTGAGGTTCGCTCTGGGGGATCAACACTACCAGTTGTGGCCTTGCCGTTCTGTATCACCTCGGCCCCTCGGGTCTTCACCAAAGTGCTGGCGGGTGTCATGGCTCTACTGAGAAGCCAGGGCATTCACATTCTTCCTTACCTGGATGACCTGTTGATTGCTGCTCAATCTCTTCATCAGGCCGAGAAGGATACTCAGGTGCTGACTTCCACTCTCGAGTCCTTCGGCTGGGTGATCAATTATCCCAAGTCTCCGTCTTGGGTGAGGTCCTTCCTGGGCATAACGCTGAATACTTCTCAGGTCAAGGTATTTCTTCCCCAGCAGAAGGTGGAGGGCATTCAGATGCAGACGCTTCTGCTGTGCCCTCACCCCTCCATCCGTCTGGGGATGCAGTTGGTAGGCCTCATGGTCTCTTGCTTCGAGGCGGTTCCCTTTGCTCAGTTCCACATGAGACCTCTTCAGTTACATCTCTTGTCTCTTGTCTGTTTGGGATCGGAATCAGGAGTCCCTGGATCAGGAATTTGCCCTGTCCCCTCTGGCCAGGCAGTTGCTATCGTGGTGGCTGGACTCGAGGAATCTTCTAGTGGGCAGGTCCTTTCTTTTCTTTTTGGCAGTCGCTGAGGTTCCAGGGTCAGTGGGGTCACCAGGAAGCCCATGCGCCCATCATCATTCTGGAGTTGAGGGCGATCAGGTCGGTTCTCTTCCCGTTGACTCCCCACCTTCGGGGTCTTGCTGTACAGGTCCGTTCGGACAATCAGACGGCGGTTGCCTCCATCAATCATCAGGGAGGGACTTGGAGCAAGCGAGCCCTCAAGTGTCCCTGATCTTATCTTGGGTGGAGGAGACTTTTCCCTGCATTTCGGCGGTTTACATTCCGGGGGTGGAGAACCAGGAGGCGGACTCCCTGAGCAGGGGGACGTCTCGTCTGGGGGAATGGTCTCTCTGCGACAAGGTATGTGTCGCTGATGGGGTCAGCCGGACGTGGACCTGTTTGCGTCCCATCACAATCACAAGCTTCCAAGATTCATCTCCCTGTCAAAGGATCCTCTGGCCTTCACCACGGATGTTCTAGCAATTCCTTGGATGGAGTTTTGGCTCCTCTGTGTATTTCCTCCATTTCCTCTGCTGGGTCATGTGCTGCGCAAGATAGCCCAGGAGGGGGTACCTACCATTCTAGTGACCCCCCGCTGGCCGAGGAAGGTATGGTTCGCGGACGTCGTCCAGTTGGCAGTGGATCGGTAGGTCTTGCCCGGCGATCCAGAGCTTCTTACTCGGGGACAGCTATGCCATCCCAATTTACAAACACTGGCTTTAACGGCTTGGCTGCTGAAACCTCCATCTTTATAGGCAAGGGTTTGCCTGCTTCGGTTGTCGATACTTTGATTCAGGCTCGGAAGAAATCTTCGGCTATGATTTACTACAGGGTTTGGCATGCTTATATTGCTTGGTATGAGTCTAAGTCTCTATCTTGTCGTGAGTTCTCCATTCCCAGGATTCTGGAGTTTTTACAGCATGGTCTAGATTCAGGTCTACAACTTAGTATCCTCAAAGGACAGGTTTCGGCTCTGGCAATTTTTTTCCAAAGATCTTTTGCCAATCATAAGCTTGTCAAGACTTTTTTCCAGGGAGTTACTTATGTGCGTCCGCCGCATAAGCTTCTGCTACCGGTTTGGGATTTAAACTTGGTGCTTTCTGCTCTACAGGGTCCTTTCTTCGAGCCTCTGCGCGATGCTGCTCTTCCCATTTTGACCCTTAAGGTTGCCTTTTTGGTAGCTATCACTTTGGTGCGTCGCGTCTCTGAGCTGGCAGCGCTCTCCATCAAACCTCCTTAGTTTGAGCGGCATCAGGATAAGGTGGTGTTTCGACTTAAACCGGATTTTTTGCCCAAGGTTAAATCTGCCTTTCATCTCAATCAGGACATTGTCTTACCTTCCTTGTGTCCTGCCCCTTCCAATTCTAACGAACGGACCCTTCATTCCCTAGATGTGGTGAGGGCGCTCAAATTTTATTTGGTCGCCACGGAGTCTTTTAGGAAGTCTGTTGCTCTGTTTGTTCTTCATGCCGGGCCTAGGAAGGGCTTGCCTCCAGCCTAGTCTACTATCAGTAAGTGGATCCGACAGGCGGTGGTGCAAGCTTATTCTGCTAAAGGGAAGGACCCTTCCGTGTTACAGCTCACTCCACTAGGGCGATTAGTGCCTCTTGGGCTTTTCAGCACCAGGCTTCTGTTGAACAGGTTTGTAAGGCCGCTACTTGGTCTTCTGTTCATACTTTTTCCAAGTTTTACAGGGTTGATGTTAGGGCCTCGGCTGATGCTGTTTTTGGCCGCAAGGTGCTTCAGGCGGTAGTGGTTTGAACTGCCTGCCATTACTCTTTGGGGATCCCACCCTACATTTTTGGACACTGCTATTGGATGTCCCAGACGTAATGATTGAAATGAAACAAGCCGTGCTGTACCCAAGGAAAAGTACAATTCTGTGATTACTCACCTGTAGAATTGTTTTTACTGTGTACAGCACGGCTTGTTTCATCCCTCCCTTGTTATCATTGTCCTTGGTTGCCTCTTTATGGTGATTTGTTAAAGAAGTTATTTTTTGTGGGCTGTTTATTATTTTATCATGATTTGTCTCCCAGCTTCTGGCATTACTGCTTTTCCACACGGGCGGGTCTATGGGTGATTCCTGGCCTTTTATTGGGCCGGGAGGAGCCACAAGTCTTCTGCAGTCAACTGCGCCACCTTGTGGTGGAATACCCAGATGTAATGATTGAAATGAAACAAGCCGTGCTGTACACAGTAAAAACAATTCTACAGGTGAGTAATCACAGAATTGTATTATCTCACTATATTCCCCATAAACTCATTGGATAGCTGAGGCCATAGGATACAGAATCATATAAGACACCGCAATGCTTTCAGGTATCCCTATGGTTTGAGGGGTCCCTGGCGCTCCATCCGGCCTCATCTCATATCATTCAACTCGGAATCGGGTGCTGGGAAATAACCTTCCTGGCCTGGTTCTGTCAAGCAGGGTGTCCAGACATTTTGTGGGCCCAGAAAGACAACTCCTCCCTCAGGTCCTGATGGAAGGGGAGGGGCATGGCCGCTCTGTGGTCCCTGCATAATGGTCAGGCAGCAGCCAGGTAACGGACATTCTCATCAGAGGCCTGTGACATCATAAGGAGAATCCACATCAGTTTCAGGCTCCCTTCACATACACCGATTGAACAGCTAATGTAGCAAAAGACCTGAGTGTGAGGGAAGTGTAGAGTGTGAGGGAAGTGTAGCGATAACCCTTATCGCCGGAGGGCTTCACCGCCCGAGACGTCCTTTTCCCAATCGTAAGAGGTGCTGCTGGAATTCCAGAGTCGTCCGTGAGGAAACAGGAACAGCCCTTACAAGGGCTAGTGAATTGTAATATAGCGTTTCCCCCAATAAGAGACAGAACTCAGTATTGAGGGTGAAGTTGAAGTGTCTTTATTAGTGCCACTCTAGGCCTTATATACACAAGTCTCCATTGCATGACACACACACCGACCAATAGCAGCAGGGCACACAATCCCTCAACTCTGCCGGTGACGCAATCAGCAATGCAATAGAGAAGTCTGTAATACACTCAATCCGGACAATGCCATTGTCTGTGACGTAATCAATCAATACAATGGCAGTCAGAACAATGAATAACGTAATCAATCAATACACTGGCAGTCTGTAACATGCTTAAGAAAAGGAAAGTAATGAACCTGTGTAAAGTCCAAAGGGCAGAGAGTCTGTCACAATGCCCCCTTTTTGTAGAACACCCGGCAGACCCGGATTGACCCTGTTCGGGTTAACGTGGGGCTGTCCGGACTCTTGTTATGGGCAGAGTTCTGTGTAAGGACAAGTCTGCAAATAGTGAGAAACCGGACTAAACATTGACGTGGGCTGTACATAGGAATCGGTCATGGGTGGGGTCCAAACACTGGGATATTGTGGCGTTGGTGAGTTCAGCACCAAAGTCCTTGGTTGGATGTGTGCACAGGTGCTTTGCTTTCTTATAGCTGGCCCAAGTTTCAATCTCTTTCCATGGAAGCTGATCGGAGAATCCACAATTTTCTGCACATCTACATCATCGTAAAAGTAGACAAAACCATAACCCTTAGAAACGCCAGAGGCATCCCTAATAATTTTGACATTCTTTACAGCGCCATACTTTGAAAAAACATCCTTAATTTCAGGCTGATTAATCCGACGGTCAATGCCCCCAACAAAAATAGTGTTTGGCATAAGTTTCCCTTCTGGAAGGACGTAACCTGATGGCTGATCTTCTTCTTGACTTCGTGTAACAGACATGACGTGATGCAGACGAAACCCCTGGGTCTCCCCGACCAGTGGGCTGGAGTCGGCAGCTCGGGCTGGAGCCCGGGTTGTAACAGGGTTGACGCTGGCTGGCCCAGAGGTAGCGTAGGCAGAAGTCATTGGTCCTAGATTATTTCCCAATAGTACTTCTGCTGGTAAGTTGTCCATAAGTCCCACATGTACCCTGCCAGCTCCAGCGCCCCAGTCAAGATGTACTCGGGCGGTGGGGAGTCGAAACACAGCTCCTCCCGCCACCCTTACTGCAACGGTTTGTCCAGTGCGGTCTTTGTTCTTGACCAAATGAGGTTGGAGCAAGGTAAGTGTGGCTCCGGTGTCGCGTAATCCTTGCGCGGTGCGCCCATTGACTCGTACCTCCTGGCAATGGTGCTGTCGGTTGTCTTGGATGGCCGCTTGTACGGGATCAGCTTCATACAGTACCCCCAGATACTCTTCCGAACTGCTCTCAGCTTCCAAACAGTGTGCCACAGGAGTACAGGAGGTGGAAGGTTGCTTTTGCCCCCACGTGTTTCGGGGACGCTCTAGGGCGCAATCACTGCGATAATGTCCCCATTGTTTGCAACGATGGCACTGAACTGTGGAGAGGTTCGGTTGCTGCGCTGGCCTATGTGGCCCAGAGTCACGAGTTGGCGCTGAAGCCACAGGTGCTTGAAATTTGATGGGAGGTTGTGGTTTTGGAGCGGACTGTTCTGTCTGGCGAGCATCTGTGTACTCGTCGGCTAGACGAGCAGCCTCAGGTAGCGTTAGAGGCCTCCGGTCACGTACCCACTCTCTTAGCTTTGGTTGCAGGGTATTGAGAAAATGTTCTAGTAAAAACAACTGTAATCCATCCTCAGCGGTCGTGGCTTTGCATCCAGTGACCCAGTGTGATGCTGTACGATGGAGGCGACATGCCCACTCCGTGTAAGAATCCCCTCCCTTCTTTTGGGATTCCCGAAATCGTCGCCTGTAGGCTTCCGGGGTGACAGCGTACCGGGCTAACAAAGCCTCCTTTACCAGATGGTAGTGTGGTAAGTCCGCATCAGGGATGGCCCGGAAAGCATCGGAAGCTTTCCCAGATAGTTTCCCTGATAATATGGTGACCCATTCCTCGGTGGGTACCCGGTGTAAAGCGCACTGGCGTTCAAAATCGGCCAAAAAGTCAATCTCGTCGTCACTTTCCTGGAAGGACTTAAATGCTGCAAATGGAATCTTTCTCCCCCCAGTGTAACTGAGGCTGAGAGGCTGCTGGGTTGCGAGTCGCCGATCTTCCCTTCGCTTACTGGCCTCTGCCTCCACTGCGGCGAAGACTCGATCAGTTCCTGTGATGGATTCGGGCCATAGACCGACAATCTGTTCCGAACCGCTTGAACGAGAGCAGCGTCTTCATCGGTCTCTATATTGGTTTTGGTCCTCACTGCTGCACGATCCATTTCGATCAGCTCGGCTATCAGTTCCTGACGTGGGCGGTTGCTAGCTGACCTTCCCCGGCTCTCGAGTAGATCCTTCAGGGTCAGCCTTTTCAACTTGTCCTACTGACTCTCCATCAGGGTAGCACTCTCTCTGGGTAGAAAAGGACCATCCGACCGCTTGCCACCAATTGTAGCCATAACCCTTATCGCCGGAGGGCTTCACCGCCCGAGACGTCCTTTTCCCAATCGTAAGAGGTGCTGCTGGAATTCCAGAGTCGTCCGTGAGGAAACAGGAACAGCCCTTACAAGAGCTAGTGAATTGTAATATAGCGTTTCCCCCAATAAGAGACAGAACTCAGTATTGAGGGTGAAGTTGAAGTGTCTTTATTAGTGCCACTCTAGGCCTTATATACACAAGTCTCCATTGCATGACACACACACCGACCAATAGCAGCAGGGCACACAATCCCTCAACTCTGCCGGTGACGCAATCAGCAATACAATAGAGACGTCTGTAATACACTCAATCCGAACAATGCCATTGTCTGTGACGTAATCAATCAATACAATGGCAGTCTGTAACATGCTTAAGAAAAGGAAAGTAATGAACCTGTGTAAAGTCCAAAGGGCATAGAGTCTGTCACAGGAAGCCGTTACAATGAGACATGAGTGTGAGTGAAGCCATTACAATGTATCTCTATGATGGCGGCTGTCAGGTAACGGCCATTCTCACCTGGAGCCTGTGACATCATAAGGAGAATCCACATCAGTTTCAGGCTCCCTTCACATACACTGATTAAACAGCTAATGTAGCAAAAGACATGAGTGTGAGGTAAGTTGTTACCATGTATCTCTATGGCGGCGGCTGTCAGGTAATGGCCATTTTCATCAGGGGCCTGTGACATCACAAGAAGAATCCACCTCAGTTTTACGCTCCCCTCACATACACTGAATAAACAGCTAATGTAGCAAAGACCTGAGTGTGAGGGAAGCAGTTACCACGTAACTCTATGGCGGCGACTGTCAGGTAATGGCCATTCTCATCAGGGGCCTGTGACATCATAATGAGAATCCACATCAGTTTCACGCTCCACTCACTAATAAATAGCTAATGTAGCAAAAGACATGTGTGAGGGAAGCCGTTACAATGAGACACGAGTGTGAGGGAAGCCGTTACAATGAGACACGAGTGTGAGGGAAGCCGTTACAATGAGACACGAGTGTGAGGGAAACCGTTACAATGAGACACGAGTGTGAGGGAAACCGTTACAATGAGACACGAGTGTGAGGGAAGCCGTTATAATGAGACGTAAGTGTGAGGGAAGCCGTTATAATGAGACGTAAGTGTGAGGGAAGCTGTAACAATGAGACGTAAGTGTGAGGGAAGCTGTAACAATGAGACGTAAGTGTGAGGGAAGCTGTAACAATGAGACGTAAGTGTGAGGGAAGCTGTAACAATGAGACACGAGTGTGAGGGAAGCCGTTATAATGAGACGTAAGTGTGAGGGAAGCCGTTATAATGAGACGTAAGTGTGAGGGAAGCCGTTATAATGAGACGTAAGTGTGAGGGAAGCCGTTATAATGAGACGTAAGTGTGAGGGAAGCTGTAACAATGAGACACGAGTGTGAGGGAAGCCGTTATAATGAGACGTAAGTGTGAGGGAAGCCGTTATAATGAGACGTAAGTGTGAGGGAAGCTGTAACAATGAGACACGAGTGTGAGGGAAGCCATTATAATGAGACGTAAGTGTGAGGGAAGCCGTTATAATGAGACGTAAGTGTGAGGGAAGCTGTAACAATGAGACACGAGTGTGAGGGAAGCCGTTATAATGAGACGTAAGTGTGAGGGAAGCCGTTATAATGAGACGTAAGTGTGAGGGAAGCCGTTATAATGAGACGTAAGTGTGAGGGAAGCCGTTATAATGAGACGTAAGTGTGAGGGAAGCTGTAACAATGAGACACGAGTGTGAGGGAAGCCGTTATAATGAGACGTAAGTGTGAGGGAAGCCGTTATAATGAGACGTAAGTGTGAGGGAAGCTGTAACAATGAGACACGAGTGTGAGGGAAGCCATTATAATGAGACGTAAGTGTGAGGGAAGCCGTTATAATGAGACGTAAGTGTGAGGGAAGCTGTAACAATGAGACACGAGTGTGAGGGAAGCCATTATAATGAGACGTAAGTGTGAGGGAAGCCGTAACAATGAGACATAAGTGTGAGGGAAGCCGTAACAATGAGACGTAAGTGTGAGGGAAGCCGTTATAATGAGACGTAAGTGTGAGGGAAGCTGTAACAATGAGACACGAGTGTGAGGGAAGCCGTAACAATGAGACATAAGTGTGAGGGAAGCCGTAACAATGAGACGTAAGTGTGAGGGAAGCCGTTATAATGAGACATAAGTGTGAGGGAAGCCGTAACAATGAGACGTAAGTGTGAGGGAAGCCGTTATAATGAGACGTAAGTGTGAGGGAAGCCGTTATAATGAGACGTGTGAGGGAAGCCGTTTATAATGAGACGTAAGTGTGAGGGAAGCCGTTATAATGAGACATAAGTGTGAGGGAAGCCGTAACAATGAGACATAAGTGTGAGGGAAGCCGTAACAATGAGACATAAGTGTGAGGGAAGCCGTAACAATGAGACGTAAGTGTGAGGGAAGCCGTTATAATGAGACGTAAGTGTGAGGGAAGCCGTTATAATGAGACGTAAGTGTGAGGGAAGCCGTTATAATGAGACGTAAGTGTGAGGGAAGCTGTTACCATGTATCTCTATGGCGGCGGCTGTCAGGTAACGGCCATTCTCATTAGGGGCCTGTGACATCATAAGGATCCATGTCACTCACACACTGAATAAACAGCTAATGTAGCAAATGACATGCGTGTGAGGGAAGCCGTTACAATGAGACTCGAGTGTGTGGGACGCCATTACCATGTATCTCTATGACGACGGCTGTCTGGTAACGGCCATTCTCATCAGGGGCCTGTGACATGTGATGTCAGGCGGGGGGGGGGGGTTCTCAGAGTGGGGGGCCCACCCCCGCAGCCTGGCTAAGCCCGCCCCCGTCTCTTGCAGGAGGAGGAGGCGCTGCTGTCGGAGATGGACGTGACGGGCCAGGCCTTCGAGGACATGCAGGAGCAGAACATCCGGCTGATGCAGCAGCTGCGGGAGAAGGACGACGCCAACTTCAAGCTCATGTCCGAGCGAATCAAATCCAACCAGATCCACAAACTGCTGCGAGAGGAGAAGGAGACGCTGGCCGAGCAGGTGCAGGGACTCAAGACCCAGGTAAGTGACTGCCGGGGGGCGGGGTTACACTGGGGGCGTGTGCCTCACTCTCCTCTGGGAGGGGGCAGGGTTACACTGTGGGGGCGTGCACTTCACTCTCCCCTTCCTCCTCCTTCTCTGGGAGGGGGTGGTGTTACACTGCGGGGGCAAGTCCCTCACTCACCACTCCCTCCTCTGGGAGTGGGCGGGGTTACACTGCAGGGGCGTGCCCTCACTTTCCTCTGGGAGGGGGCGGGGTTACACTGCAGGGGCGTGTCCCTCACTTTCCTCTTCCTCTGGGAGGGGGCGGGGTTACACTGCAGGGGCGTGCCCCTCACTTTCCTCTTCCTCTGGGAGGAGCTGGGGTTACACTGTGTGCCTCACTCTCCCCTCCTCTTCTGGGAGGGGGCGGGGTTACACTGGGGGCGTGCTCCTCACTCTCCTCTCCCTCCTCCTCTAGGAGGGGGCGGGGTTACACTGCAGGGGCGTGCCCTCACTTTCCTCTTCCTCTGGGAGGGGGCAGGGTTACACTGCAGGGGCGTGCCCCTCACTTTGCTCTTCCTCTGGGAGGGGCTGGGGTTACACTGTGGGGGTGGGGTTACACTCTTGGGGCGTGGCCTCACTCTCCTCCTCCCCCTGTAGGTGGACGCGCAGCTGCTGCAGGTGCAGAAGCTGGAGGAGCGGGAGCGGGCGCTGCACAATTCCATGGCCGCCATAGAGAAGGAGCTGACCCTCAGGAGCCAGGGGCTGGACGTCCAGAAGCGCAAGGTGAGCGGGGGCGTGTCACCGAGGGGGGCGGGGCCTCTGGGTGAGTGTGTCATGTGACTTCTGTGTGTGGGCCCGCAGGCGGTGGAAGCGGCTCAGCTGGCCGAGGATCTGAAGGTTCAGGTGGAGCAGATGGCGACCACTCTGCGGGACACTCAGGGGCTGGTGAGCGACAACCGCAGCGCCAAGGACAAGGAGACCTACAGCCTCAAGAGGGCCCAGGTAACGCCCCCTGACTCCGCCCCCTCACACGCCCCGCCCACATATACACCACCACTCACCTGCTGCACATGTCCCGGCCTGACCCCTCCCCCAGCGCCAAGGACAAGGAGACCTACAGCCTCAAGAGGGCCCAGGTAACGCCCCCTGACTCCGCCCCCTCACATGCCCCGCCCACATATACACCACCACTCACCTGCTGCACATGTCCCGGCCTGACCCCTCCCCCAGCACCAAGGACAAGGAGACCTACAGCCTCAAGAGGGCCCAGGTAACGCCCCCTGACTCCGCCCCCTCACACGCCCCGCCCACATATACACCACCACTCACCTGCTGCACATGTCCCGGCCTGACCCCTCCCCCAGCGCCAAGGACAAGGATACCTACAGCCTCAAGAGGGCCCAGGTAACGCCCCCTGACTCCGCCCCCTCACACGCCCCGCCCACATATACACCACCACTCACCTGCTGCACATGTCCCGGCCTGACCCCTCCCCCAGCGCCAAGGACAAGGAGACCTACAGCCTCAAGAGGGCCCAGGTAATGCCCCCTCACATGCCCCGCCCCCATTTTTCTCACCACACCCACAAGATCTCAGTCCCTGTGTGACCCCGCCCTCTTATCCTCTGTAGGAGGAGCTTTCTCGGTTGCGCAGGAAGCTGGAGAAGCAGAAGAAGATGGAAGTTTATGCCGATGCCGATCAAATCCTCCAGGAGGAGATCAAGGAATATCGGGTAGGTGGGACCAAGGGGAGGGGCCAATGGGGCTCTGGTGGGATGGGGGAGGGGTCAGCGGGCCTCTGGTGGTATGGGGGAGGGGCCAGTGGGCCTGTGGTGGTACGGGGGAGGGGCCAGTGGGCCTGTGGTGGGATGGGGGAAGGGCCAGTGGGCTGTGGTGGGATGGGGGAGGGGTCAGCAGGCCCTCTTATGGGATAGGGGAGGGGTCGAGGGCCCTCTTATGGGATAGGGAGGGGTCTATGGGGCTCCTTACAATGGATAGAGGAGGGGTCTATGGGCCTCCTTACAATGGATAGGGGAGGGGTCTATGGGACTCCTTACAATGGATAGAGGAGGGGTCTATGGGGATCCTTACAATGAATAGGGGAGGGGTCTATGGGACTCCTTACAATGGATAGGGGAGGGGTCTATGGGACTCCTTACAATGGATAGGGGAGGGGTCTATGGGACTCCTTACAATGGATAGGGGAGGGGTCTATGGGGCTCCTTACAATGGATAGGGGAGGGGTCTATGGGGCTCCTTACAATGGATAGGGGAGGGGTCTATGGGGCTCCTTACAATGGATAGGGGAGGGGTCTATGGGCCTCCTTACAATGGATAGGGGAGGGGTCTATGGGACTCCTTACAATGGATATGGGAGGGGTCTATGGGCCTCCTTACAATGGATAGGGGAGGGGTCTATGGGACTCCTTACAATGGATAGGGGAGGGGTCTATGGGACTCCTTACAATGGATAGGGGAGGGGTCTATGGGGCTCCTTACAATGGATAGGGGAGGGGTCTATGGGGCTCCTTACAATGGATAGGGGAGGGGTCTATGGGGCTCCTTACAATGGATAGGGGAGGGGTCTATGGGCCTCCTTACAATGGATAGGGGAGGGGTCTATGGGGCTCCTTACAATGGATATGGGAGGGGTCTATGGGCCTCCTTACAATGGATAGGGGAGGGGTCTATGGGACTCCTTACAATGGATAGGGGAGGGGTCTATGGGACTCCTTACAATGGATGGGGAGGGGTCTATGGGACTCCTTACAATGGATAGGGGAGGGGTCTATGGGACTCCTTACAATGGATAGGGGAGGGGTCTATGGGGCTCCTTACAATGGATAGGGGAGGGGTCTATGGGGCTCCTTACAATGAATAGGGGAGGGGTCTATGGGCCTCCTTACAATGGATAGGGGAGGGGTCTATGGGGCTCCTTACAATGGATAGGGGAGGGGTCTATGGGCCTCCTTACAATGGATAGGGGAGGGGTCTATGGGGCTCCTTACAATGGATAGGGGAGGGGTCTATGGGACTCCTTACAATGGATAGGGGAGGGGTCTATGGGGCTCCTTACAATGAATAGGGGAGGGGTCTATGGGACTCCTTACAATGGATAGGGGAGGGGTCTATGGGGCTCCTTACAATGAATAGGGGAGGGGTCTATGGGGCTCCTTACAATGGGTAGGGGAGGGGTCTATGGGGCTCCTTACAATGGATAGGGGAGGGGTCTATGGGACTCCTTACAATGGATAGGGGAGGGGTCTATGGGACTCCTTACAATGGATAGGGGAGGGGTCTATGGGGCTCCTTACAATGAATAGGGGAGGGGTCTATGGGCCTCCTTACAATGGATAGGGGAGGGGTCTATGGGACTCCTTACAATGGATAGGGGAGGGGTCTATGGGGCTCCTTACAATGGATAGGGGAGGGGTCTATGGGACTCCTTACAATGGATAGGGGAGGGGTCTATGGGGCTCCTTACAATGGATAGGGGAGGGGTCTATGGGACTCCTTACAATGGATAGGGGAGGGGTCTATGGGGCTCCTTACAATGGATAGGGGAGGGGTCTATGGGGCTCCTTATAATGGATAGGGGAGGGGTCTATGGGACTCCTTACAATGGATAGGGGAGGGGTCTATGGGACTCCTTACAATGAATAGGGGAGGGGTCTATGGGGCTCCTTACAATGGATAGGGGAGGGGTCTATGGGGATCCTTACAATGGATAGGGGAGGGGTCTATGGGACTCCTTACAATGGATAGGGGAGGGGTCTATGGGACTCCTTACAATGGATAGGGGAGGGGTCTATGGGACTCCTTACAATGGATAGGGGAGGGGTCTATGGGACTCCTTACAATGGATAGGGGAGGGGTCTATCGGACTCCTTACAATGGATAGGGGAGGGGTCTATCGGACTCCTTACAATGGATGGGGAGGGGTCTATCGGACTCCTTACAATGGATGGGGAGGGGTCTATCGGACTCCTTACAATGGATGGGGAGGGGTCTATCGGACTCCTTACAATGGATGGGGAGGGGTCTATGGGGCTCCTTACAATGGATAGGGGAGGGGTCTATGGGCCTCAGTGAATAGGGGAGGGGTCTATGGGACTCCTTACAATGGATAGGGGAGGGGTCTATGGGCCTCAGTGGATAGGGGAGGGGTCTATGGGCCTATGGATAGGGGTGGGATAATAGTGGGAGGGGACAGAGGTGTTTCCCCGCCTATACTGACATGTCTCCGCCCCCCAGGCCCGCCTCACCTGCCCGTGCTGTAACAGCCGTAAGAAGGACGCCGTACTCACCAAGTGTTTCCACGTCTTCTGCTTCGAGTGTGTGAAGACGAGATACGAAACGCGTCAACGCAAGTGCCCCAAGTGCAACGCCGCGTTCGGGGCCCATGACTTCCACCGCATCTACATCAACTAGAGACTGAGGGGGCGGAACTACGGCCAGGAGACCCTCCCCCAATCGCTGTGTCTTCTGCTTCGAGTGTGTGAAGACGAGATACGAAACGCGTCAACGCAAGTGCCCCAAGTGCAACGCCGCGTTCGGGGCCCACGACCTCCCCCCCTATCTACATCAACTAGAGACCGAGGGGCCGGAGCTATGGCCAGGAGACCCTCCCCCAATCGCTGCTGCGGGCGGGGGCTGAAGGCTTTATTTCATTGGCCGAGGTGGAATGGCTCCGCCTCTTCTGCTACTGCCGGATCTGAGAAATGTTTTGGGGGGCGGGGTCACTGTAATAAATGTGTTTTGTGTAACTCCGCCTCCCGCCTGTCTATTACACCACTCGCTTCTCCCGGCCAATCACTGAGCGTTGTATGATGGGAGGGAGAGGGAAAGTGGGCGGGGCCTCGGCCTGGTAAGCCAATAGCAGTGAGCGGATGGCCAGCCATTCAGATAGGGCAGTGGCCGCGCATGTGTCACGCTGTGGGGCATCCCGCGGGGGCGGGGCAGCCACACCCCCCTCATTAATAACCATTGGTTCCGCATTGTCGGGGTCAGGCTTTATTTCATTGGTTGAGGTGGGATGGCTCCGCCTCTTCTGCTGACCTCATCGGAGATGGCGACCTGGAGGCGAGTGTAATCCTGGATCTGATTGGAAGAGAAAAGGAGGAGGGGCTAATTAATGTGTCCCCTTATAACTGCCCTGGTGGCTGCTCTTTACCCCGCCCCCTGCTACTGCCCCTGTGTGTGTTACCCCGCCCCCTGCTACTGCCCCTGTGTGTGTTACCCCGCCTCCTGCTACTGCCACTGTGTGTGTTACCCCGCCTCCTGCTACTGCCCCTGTGTTTATTACCCCACCCCCTGCTACTGCCCCTGTGTTTATTACCCCGCCCCCCTGCTACTGCCCCTGTGTTTATTACCCCGCCCCCTGCTACTGCCCCTGTGTTTATTACCCCGCCCCCCTGCTACTGCCCCTGTGTTTATTACCCCGCCCCCTGCTACTGCCCCTGTGTTTATTACCCCACCCCCTGCTACTGCCCCTGTGTTTATTACCCCGCCCCCCTGCTACTGCCCCTGTGTTTATTACCCCGCCCCCTGCTACTGCCCCTGTGTTTATTACCCCGCCCCCCTGCTACTGCCCCTGTGTTTATTACCCCGCCCCCTGCTACTGCCCCTGTGTATGCTTGGTGTGCCACACACCCCGCTTCACTTCTTAATATTCATCCATTATTGGGTTAACTCACCGCCAGGTGACGCTGTGCAGAGAGGAAGTCTTGTAACGAGCCCCCTTCCGGCCTATATATACCTAGTACCTCCCTTCAATCACCAGTATTTTTCTCTCTGCTTGACGACAAGACAGAAGATTGAAGTCTCCTGCTTGCAGGTAGCCGGGGTCTTACCCCGCCACCCCCCTTTTGGTCTATTTCTGCCCGGTTTTGATTGTTTATACCTTTATGGTGGATTGGAAGCCTCCCAGCCTAGGCTGCTCACTGGGCAATTGGCAGACGGCACTATAGGTGCCTAGGAGCTTATCTCCTCCGCTCGACCCCCTCTTTTGGGGGCAATGCGGCTATCCGGCATGGTGATCCGGAAATGGGATGCCCCTGTCCCGAGGGTCCCCTTAGCCCCTTACTCTCCCGTTACGGTCCCTTCTCCCTTCACTATGGGGGGGGGGGGGGGGTAGAGGGTTGTGATTGATGCGGCTCAGCTGGTTGTAATCCCTGGACGAATTGGCCGCACTGACCGGGCTTAAGGGGGCGGTTCCCTGTGACGCGGTGACGGGGGCGTGGCCCCGGCGCTTGCGTCGTATGGCAGCCCCAGCCTCACTTCCTTCCTTTCTGGGTAAAAGGCGGTCACGTGGGGGCTGAGACTGGGATTTTATGTCTGTATTTTATAAATATGGGGGTGAGTTTTAAGGAGGCATTATCATTATTATTATTATTGTGCTCTTTTAAAGAGCCATGCATAAGACATGTTTGGATGTGTTACACTCATATGGGGATCTGATGGTTTGTTTTCCTTTCAGATCCTGGGATCCCTGATTATAGCGGCCTTCCGGCTCTATGTTGCCTGGCTAGTCTTTCTTTTTAAAGAAAAGAAAATTGGGATATTTCTATATTATAAAATATACACATATAATATATATATATATATACATATATATATATATATATATATATATATATATATATATATATATATATATATATTTAGATTATTAAGGGGGACCTTCCTTTGAAAAAAAAAAAAAAAAACCTCCCTTCCGGAACATTTACAATAAGGGGGCATCCCGGGTTGGCTTATGCCTTCAAGCCCAAATAATTGCAATACCATAAATCACCATATGGAGGCTTCCGTTATTGCCGGAAACGACTCTTCTGAGCCGTCCAGGGGGTGCGTAAGATGTGGGCCTTCGCTCCCAGCTGATGATGTCTTTATTTGCATTCCTTGTGCAAAGCAGAGCATTGCGCGTCAGTCTGTTGATCCGGCTGCTGGCCCGTCGCAACTTCCATCATCTCCTGCCTCTCCCTCCCTGTTCCGGACCCCGCATGACACTGTCAAAAGTGGGGATTCGCAATCTGAGGTGGGGGGAAGGTTGGCCAGCCTCCGGAAAGTATTGCCCGTTAAAGCAGGGTTGAAGGCCTCTGCAAAACGGAAGCGCCTGACTCCGGTATCTTCGGCTCCACAGGACGAGTTATGTGAGCCTGTGGAATGGTCCGATGGCTCCCCGGATGAGCCGGCAGATCAGATGGAGTCAGATGAGCCGGCAGATCAGCTTGAGGCTGATGCGATTGGCGATTGGTCGGCGGGGGTTGCCCTTGACACCCCCTCCATTCTGGCTCAAATGTTTGAAATTTTGAATTTAGATCCGCCTGAGGCTGTCACCCTGCCAAGGGGCCAGTTGTTTAAAGAGCCTCAGCCGCGTTGGGTTTTTCCCAGACAGCACCACTTTGAGAGGGTGGTCCTTAAGGAATGGGAACATCCCACGCGGTTATCTGGAATCCCTTCCAGTTGGGAAAAGCGTTATCCCTTTCCGCCAGAATTGGTGAAGCTTTGGTCCGTCCCTCCTGACGTCGATACCCCTGTGCTAGGGCTCTCCAGCACGGCTATGGTACAGTCTGCTGAGACCACTGTCCCTAAAGATGGGGAGGATCGTCAGATTGACCAGTATGCTCGCCATGGTTTTATTTATGCTGGGTCAACGATGCGCCCGGTGTGCGCTTCGGCCCTTCTTCTATTGGCGGTCAGATCTGTAATCCAGGGGCTATACGAGGATCTCAATCCCGCTTGTAAAGAGTTCACTGCGCTTAAGCAGTGTGAATCTTTTGTGCCCTACGTTCTATCCGCTCAGGACGATGCGCTGGCTATGAGTAGCAAGACAGCGGCAATGCTGGTGGCCATTCGTCGGTCTGTATGGCTGCGACAGTGGTCGGCGGACTCAGCTTCTAAAAAGGTGCTCATAGCTCTCCCCTTTTTGGGGTTGCGTCTGTTTGGGGAGAGAATTGATTCAGTCGCAAAGGGTGGTAAGATGCCACAACGCAGGAGGCCTCGACGTCCCTTTAGGGGGGCAGGTTCTGGTAGGCCTTCCTTTCGAGGATACAGAGCGGGCAGGGGGGCTTCCTTTCCCTCTACCAGTCGTACAGGTTGGACTCGGGGGAGGGGCCGTGGCCGTCCCGCTCAGTCCTGGGGCTCCAAGCCCAAACCTGCTGGTAAGCCCGCTCAGCAATGAGGGGCTGCCCTCACCTGTGCGGGTGGGGGGACGATTACGACACTTCTCCCAGGTTTGGAACCGGGAAGTTCCGGACAGATGGATCCAGGAGATATACGGTTACAAGCTGGAATTCGAGTCTCGCCCTCCACGGTTCTTTCGGTCTCGGGTGCCCATCGATCCTTTGGCCGCACAGGGGCTCCTGGCGTCGGTAAAGAATCTGCTAGAGATGGCGGTCATCCGACCGGTACCGCGCTTAGAGATGGGCCTCGGTTTCTACTCCAATCTGTTCGCAGTCCCCAAGAAAGATGGGTCAGTTCGTCCCGTCTTGGACCTGAAGTTACTCAACAGGTTCATCCGGTTTCGGAAGTTTCGCATGGAAACCTTGCGTACTGCCGTCGGCTCTCTTCGGCAAGGGGACTTCATGACGTCCATAGACATCAAGGATGCTTACCTTCATGTTCCCATCTGCCACGCTCATCAACGTTTTCTTCGGTTCGTGATGAAGGATCAGCATTATCAATTCGTGGCACTTCCGTTTGGCCTTACCTCAGCTCCAAGAGTGTTCACCAAGGTGCTGGCAGGGGCCATTTTCAGATCTCGGGGCATTCGTGTCGTACCTTATTTGGACGACCTTCTCATCATGGCTCCGTCGCTCAATCAATCGGAGACAGACACCAGCATGGTGGTCTCCACGCTGGAAAACTTTGGTTGGGTGATCAACTTCCCCAAGTCCTCCCTCGCTCCGGCCAGGGTGGTGTCTTTTCTGGGGATGCAGTTGGACTCTCATCAGCACAGAGTGTTTCTTCCCCAGTCCAAGATTCATCAGATTCAGGAGTTGGCTCGGGTCCTACTCTCCAATCCTCGGCCGTCCATCCGTCTGGGGATGAGGCTGGTAGGGTTGACGGTTGCCTCCTTCGAGGCAGTTCCTTTTGCTCAATTCCACACGAGGACGCTTCAGCTTTATCTGTTGGCGTCTTGGGACCGGCAGCCTCGCTGGATCAGCCCTTCCAGTTGTCCTCCCGGGTCCGGCAGTCCCTCCAGTGGTGGTTGGTCTCGACCAATCTCGTGAAGGGCAGTCTTTCCTGACCCCCCTTTGGGAAATTGTCACCACGGACGCCAGTCTGTCGGGATGGGGTGGATTCTGGAAGGAGCTGCAGTTCCAGGGGCAGTGGGGACCTCAAGAGGCCCACTTACCCATCAATATTCTGGAACTGAGAGCCATCCGTCGGGTGCTTGCTCTCCTGACTCAGCACGTTCTGGGCCTTCCGGTCCAGGTGCGTTCAGACAATCGAACAGCGGTTGCTTACATCAATCATCAGGGAGGGACTCGCAGCCTGAGTGCTCTCAGAGAGGTGTCCCTGATCCTGACCTGGGCAGAGGCCCATGTTCCTTGTCTCTCGGCGGTATACATTCCAGGAGTGGAGAACCAGGAAGCGGACCGGTTGAGCAGGGGCTCTCCCCGTCTGGGAGAATGGGCTCTCCATCCTCGGGTGTTTCGCTCGCTGTGTCTCCGATGGGGGACACCGGAGGTGGACCTGTTTGCCTCTCGTCACAATCACAGGCTCCCGAACTTCGTGTCGCTCTCCCAGGATCCTCTGGCTCTGGCGGTGGATGCCATGGCTCTGAGCTGGGGGGATCTGGGATTTCTATACCTGTTTCCTCCGATACCCATGCTAGGCAGGGTGCTTCGGAAGTTGGCTCTGGAAAGGGTGTGCGCCGTTCTCGTGGCCCCAAGGGTGGCCAAGGCGAGTGTGGTTCGCAGACGTCGTTCGGCTGGCAGTGGACCAGGTCGTTCTGCCTCTTCGGCCCGATCTGCTCACTCAGGGTCGATTGTGTTACCCCAATTTACCAGCGCTAGGTTTGACGGCCTGGCTGCTGAGACCTCCATCCTGAAGGAGGAGGGTCTTTCTGATTCAGTCGTTAAGACTCTGATCAGTGCTCGGAAGAGGGCTTCTTCTATCATCTACTATAGGACTTGGAAAGCCTATATCGCTTGGTGCGAGATAAGATTTTTTCCTTGTAGGGTCCTTTCGGTCTCCAGGATTCTGGAGTTTTTACAATCAGGGCTGGACTCTGGTCTTCAGCTTAGTACGTTGAAAGGGCAAGTTTCTGCCTTATCTATCTTTTTTCAGAAGCGTGTTGCGCTTCAGCCTTTAGTTAAAACTTTTTTCCAGGGGGTTACGCATGTGCGGCCTCCCAGGAAACCATTACTCCCAGTTTGGGATTTGAATTTGGTTCTTTCTGCTCTTTAGGCTCCTCCTTTTGAGCCTTTGCAAGATATTGCTTTGTCTACCCTGACTCAGAAGATTGTCTTCTTGGTAGCGATCACTTCGATCCGGCGTGTCTCAGAGTTGGCGGCCTTGACTATCCAGGCGCCTTACTTTGAGAGGCATCAGGATAAAGTGGTCTTTTGGTTCAAGCCAGACTTTCTTCCTAAGGTTGTTTCTGCTTTTCATTTGAACCAAGACATTGTTCTTCCCTCCTTATGTCCTAATCCTAAGAATGACAAAGAGAGGGTGTTGCATTGTTTGGATGTAGTACGCTGTGTTAAGTACTACTTGATTATCACGTCTCCTTTCCGTAGGACGGATTCCTTTTTTGTTGTGCCCCATGGGCCTAAGAAGGGTTTGGCACCAGCCAAATCTGCCATTAGCAAGTGGATACGTCAGGCCGTTACTGCGGCCTATTCTGCTAAGGGAAGCGTTCCCCCTTTTCGTATCACTGCTCATTCTACTCGCGCTGTTGGGGCGTCTTGGGCTTTTCAGCACCAGGCTTCTGTTGAACAAGTTTGTAAGGCCGCCACTTGGTCTTCTGTTCACACTTTTTCTAAGTTTTACAAAGTTGATGTGCGGGCCTCAGCGGATGCTGTTTTTGGCCGCAAAGTTCTGCAGACTGCAGTCATTTAAGTTATGCTTCACCTGGCCTTGAGTTGCCCATCCCTTGTGGACACTGCTTTTGGATGTCCCAATAAGTGAAGAATATTTAAAAGTGAACCGGGGTGTGTGGCACACCAAGAATAATACCATTTTGTGAGTACTCACCTGAAAAATGGATATTGTTGGTGTGCCACACACCCCGCTTCACTCCCACCCTTTTCGGTATTTCCGAAGCCTTTATATGGTGAAGCTTTTATTTATATCAAATTGATTTTGAGGTTACCGGTGGAATGCTGGTACCTTGTCTTTCTGCTTTTTAATATACTGGTGATTGAAGGGAGGTACCAGGTATATATAGGCCGGAAGGGGGCTCGTTACAAGACTTCCTCTCTGCACTACGTCACCTGGCGGTGAGTTAACCCAATAATGGATGAATATCTAAAGGTGAAGCGGGGTGTGTGGCACACCAACAATATCCATTTTTCAGGTGAGTACTCACAAAATGGTATTTTTGTTCCTCTTTAAGGGGAAAGTGTTAGGAGTGTTACTTGCCGCCCCCTTATGCACCCGGAATCTGGCCTCTGATTGGCTGAATGAATCTGCGGGGGCGTGCACAGACAATGGGGGCTCCCCCTGGAGCCAGGGCCACACCCACCCAGCGTGTCGCCAGGAGGGGCGAGACCCCTGACGCCTGGTCCTGCCCCCCCCCTTCTTCAGGGGCGTGGTCAGCACCCTTCTCCCAGGCAGGGGGCGTGTCCGGGCTCTTATGACTCAGGGGTTATTATGGGATTCCCCCGCCCACTATTGTCGGCACAGCCTTAGGATGTCCCCATCACTGCTGAGCTGTTAGAGGGAGGCGGGGCTTAGTTGTGGTGGGAGTGGTTTCTCTGAGTGTGTGTCTGTGCCCCTTCACCTACCATTTGCAGCTGCCTGGCAGTGTCATGTGGAGCCACGCCCCCGCTGTGCCCGCCCCCGAGGAGCTGGAAGAGGTTGAGGGCGGCCACCTTGATGGTTCCCAGCAGCAGCGTCTTCTTAGTGGCCGTGTCCTGGATGTGGGCCCAGCGCGACTCCTGTAACGGCAACCACAGGCCCGTGAGTACCTGCCCTCACCCGGGGCAAATACTTCCTGTCCTGACCCAGGGAAAATCCTCTCCTGCCCCCACCTGGGGCAAATCCTTCCTGCCCTGACCCGGGGCAAATCCTTCCTGCCCCCACCTGGGGCAAATCCTTCCTGCCCTGACCCGGGGCAAATCCTTCCTGCCCTGACCCGGGGCAAATCCTTCCTGCCCTGACCTGGGGCAAATACTTCCTGCCCTGACCTGGGGCAAATACTTCCTGCCCTGACCTGGGGCAAATACTTCCTGCCCTAACCCAGGCCAAATCCTTCCTGTCCTGACCCGGGGCAAATCCTTCCTGCCCTGGGGCAAATCCTTCCTGCCCTAACCCAGGCCAAATCCTTCCTGCCCTGACCTGGGGCAAATCCTTCCTGCCCTGACCCAGGGCAAATCTTTCCTGCCCCAACCCGGGGCAAATCCTCCCTGCCTTCACCCGGGGCAAATCCTTCCTGCCCCCACCCGGGGCAAATCCTTCCTTCCCCCACCCAGGGCAAATTCTCCCTGCCCAGAACCGGAGCAAATTCTTTCTGCCCCTACCCGGGGCAAATCCTTCCTGCCCCCCACCCAGGGCAAATCCTTCCTGCTCCCACCCGGGGCAAATCCTTCCTGCCCCGTACTCACCACTCGCTGCCTCTGCTCCCGGACGACTCCTATAACGGCAACCACAGGCCCCTGAGTACCTACCCCGACCCGGAGCAAATCCTCCCTGCCCAGTCCTGGGGCAAATCCTTTCTGCCCCGTACTCACCGCTCGCTGCCTCTGCTCCTGGGCCTCCTCCAGGGCCGCGCGCAGCTGCTGCAGCTGGTTGTTGTGGTGCACCAGGGAGCCCGTCATCTCCAGCAGCTGCCGGGTTATTTGCCCCTCGGGGACCTCCAGCGCCCTCTCCTGGGCCGAGGCCAATGCCACGCCCCCGCTGTGATAGCGGCCAATCAGCTCTTCTGGCTCCTGGAACTGAGAGCACAGCAGGAGTTACCCCCAAACCTGCCCCTACCCCTCTCCTGTCTCTAACTGCCCCATCATGCTCTTACCCCACTCCTGTCACTAACTGCCCCACCCTTCTCTTACCCCACTCCTGTTACTAACTACCCCACCACCCTCTTCCCCCACTACTGTCTCTTACTGCTCTATCCTGCCCTTAGTCCTCTATTGCCTCTAACTACCCCGCCCTGCTCTTACCCTACACCTCTCACTAACTGCCCCATCCTGCCCTTACCCTTCACCTTTCACTAACTGGCCCACCCTGCCCCTACCCCACTACTGTCACTAACTACCCCACCCTGCCCTTACCACTCTCCTGTCACTAACTGCCCCACCGTGCCCCTACCCCACTTCTCTCTTTAACTGCCCCACCCTGCCCTTACCCCTCTCATGTCTCTAACTACCCCGCCCTGCTCTTACCCCACTCCTGTCTCTAATCTAACCACCCTTCCCTTCCCCCAATCCTGTCACTAATTGCCCCACCCTGTTCCTATATCTGTTTCTTAGCCCCGCCCTCTCCCTACTCCAGTCACTAACTGCCCTACCACCCATGTTCCCTCTGTAATTGCCCCCTCACCTCCTGGGTGGCCTCCAGCACCCTTTGCAGGTAGCGAGTAAAGGGGGCGTGTCTCTGGATCTTCTGCTGGATCCTCCCCCTGCGCTCGGCCAGCTCCGCCCACTCCTCCTGCAGCAACCGAAGCTCCGCCTCCCGCCACCGGAGGCTCTGCTCCTCCCTCTGGGCTCTTCTAGCTTCTCGCTGGCTCCTCTGCTGCTCCTCCTGTGGGGGAAGGGGGAGAGCCAATCAGGAGCCGGATCAGGGGTCACATGGTACAGACAAGACACCATTTATATTAGGGAACCTCCCCAACTCCTCTAATAATGCCCCAGGGTGAGGGGGGCACTACACTCTCCCCCTCACCTCTTAATGTCGTCCTATCCATGTAATTGCCCCATCAGGATGGAGGCCTGAGTCAGGGTAAGCCCACACTCTCCCCCTCACCCCCCCTGATCATGCAAAAGGCCATTATTGCCCCTAGTGGCCGCGCCCCTGTCATGCCAATCAGGGCCGGCGTCAGCACTGGGCATAGCAGGGCAGGTGCTGTGGGCGGGGCTTAATTCATACGGTGGTCATGTGACACCTCTCTCCCAATGGTGAGCAGGTCCTATGCAGGACGCAGGGGTATCCTGAAATCTGGCCCGGGCAAGGTCCCCATAACAAGCGCCATGTCCAGGGACAACCCGGAGCCGGCTCTGACCTCTAGAGGGCGCCAAGCTCTCCAGGGCTTCCCACCCCAAGTGTCCATTCCCTGGAGTCTGCCGCCAACCGGGAACTCCGCCTCCTGTATGATGTCACTGGTGCTGCAATATTTCTGCCGGGAGCTCCGCCTCCTGTATGATGTCACTGGTGCTGCAATATTTCTGCCGGGAGCTCCGCCTCCTGTATGATGTCACTAGTGCTCCAATATGTCTGCTGGGAGCTCCGCCTCCTGTATGATGTCACTGGTGCTGCAATATGTCTGCCGGGAGCTCCGCCTCCTGTATGATGTCACTAGTGCTCCAATATGTCTGCTGGGAGCTCCGCCTCCTGTATGATGTCACTGGCGCTCCAATATGTCTGCTGGGAGCTCCGCCTCCTGTATGATGTCACTAGTGCTCCAATATGTCTGCTGGGAGCTCCGCCTCCTGTATGATGTCACTGGCGCTCCAATATGTCTGCTGGGAGCTCCGCCTCCTGTATGATGTCACTAGTGCTCCAATATGTCCGCTGGGAGCTATGCCTCCTGTATGATGTCACTAGTGCTCCAATATGTCTGCTGGGAGCTCCGCCTCCTGTATGATGTCACTGGTGCTGCAATATGTCTGCTGGGAGCTCCGCCTCCTGTATGATGTCACTAGTGCTCCAATATGTCTGCTGGGAGCCCCGCCTCCTGTATGATGTCACTAGTGCTCCAATATATCTGCTAGGAGCTCCGCCTCCTGTATGATGTCACTGGCGCTCCAATATGTCTGCTGGGAGCTCCGCCTCCTGTATGATGTCACTAGTGCTCCAATATGTCTGCTGGGAGCTCCGCCTCCTGTATGATGTCACTGGCGCTCCAATATGTCTGCTGGGAGCTCCGCCTCCTGTATGATGTCACTGGCGCTCCAATATGTCTGCTGGGAGCTCCGCCTCCTGTATGATGTCACTGGTGCTGCAATATTTCTGCCGGGAGCTCCGCCTCCTGTATGATGTCACTAGTGCTCCAATATGTCTGCTGGGAGCTCCGCCTCCTGTATGATGTCACTGGCGCTCCAATATGTCTGCTAGGAGCTCCGCCTCCTGTATGATGTCACTGGCACTCCAATATGTCTGCTAGGAGCTCCACCTCCTGTATGATGTCACTGGCGCTCCAATATGTCTGCTGGGAGCTCCACCTCCTGTATGATGTCACTGGCGCTCCAATATATCTGCTGGGAGCTCCGCCTCCTGTATGATGTCACTAGTGCTCCAATATGTCTGCTGGGAGCCCCGCCCCCTGTATGATGCCACTGGTGCTGCAATATTTCTGCCGGGAGCTCCGCCTCCTGTATGATGTCACTAGTGCTCCAATATGTCTGCTGGGAGCTCCGCCTCCTGTATGATGTCACTGGTGCTGCAATATTTCTGCTGGGAGCTCCGCCTCCTGTATGATGTCACTAGTGCTCCAATATGTCTGCTGGGAGCTCCGCCTCCTGTATGATGTCACTAGTGCTCCAATATGTCTGCTGGGAGCTCCGCCTCCTGTATGATGTCACTAGTGCTCCAATATGTCTGCTAGGAGCTCCGCCTCCTGTATGATGTCACTGGCGCTCCAATATGTCTGCTGGGAGCTCCACCTCCTGTATGATGTCACTGGCACTCCAATATGTCTGCTGGGAGCTCCGCCTCCTGTATGATGTCACTAGCGCTCCAATATGTCTGCTGGGAGCTCCGCCTCCAGTATGATGTCACTGGCGCTCCAATATGTCTGCTGGGCGCTCCGCCTCCTGTATGATGTCACTAGTGCTCCAATATGTCTGCTGGGAGCCCCGCCCCCTGTATGATGTCACTGGTGCTGCAATATTTCTGCTGGGAGCTCCGCCTCCTGTATGATGTCACTAGTGCTCCAATATGTCCGCTGGGAGCTACGCCTCCTGTATGATGTCACTAGTGCTCCAATATGTCTGCTGGGAGCTCCGCCTCCTGTATGATGTCACTGGTGCTGCAATATGTCTGCTGGGAGCTCCGCCTCCTGTATGATGTCACTAGTGCTCCAATATGTCTGCTGGGAGCCCCGCCTCCTGTATGATGTCACTAGTGCTCCAATATATCTGCTAGGAGCTCCGCCTCCTGTATGATGTCACTGGCGCTCCAATATGTCTGCTGGGAGCTCCGCCTCCTGTATGATGTCACTAGTGCTCCAATATGTCTGCTGGGAGCTCCGCCTCCTGTATGATGTCACTGGCGCTCCAATATGTCTGCTGGGAGCTCCGCCTCCTGTATGATGTCACTGGCGCTCCAATATGTCTGCTGGGAGCTCCGCCTCCTGTATGATGTCACTGGTGCTGCAATATTTCTGCCGGGAGCTCCGCCTCCTGTATGATGTCACTAGTGCTCCAATATGTCTGCTGGGAGCTCCGCCTCCTGTATGATGTCACTGGCGCTCCAATATGTCTGCTAGGAGCTCCGCCTCCTGTATGATGTCACTGGCACTCCAATATGTCTGCTAGGAGCTCCACCTCCTGTATGATGTCACTGGCGCTCCAATATGTCTGCTGGGAGCTCCACCTCCTGTATGATGTCACTGGCGCTCCAATATATCTGCTGGGAGCTCCGCCTCCTGTATGATGTCACTAGTGCTCCAATATGTCTGCTGGGAGCTCCGCCTCCTGTATGATGTCACTGGTGCTGCAATATTTCTGCTGGGAGCTCCGCCTCCTGTATGATGTCACTAGTGCTCCAATATGTCTGCTGGGAGCTCCGCCTCCTGTATGATGTCACTGGCGCTCCAATATGTCTGCTGGGAGCTCCGCCTCCTGTATGATGTCACTAGTGCTCCAATATGTCTGCTAGGAGCTCCGCCTCCTGTATGATGTCACTGGCGCTCCAATATGTCTGCTGGGAGCTCCACCTCCTGTATGATGTCACTGGCACTCCAATATGTCTGCTGGGAGCTCCGCCTCCTGTATGATGTCACTAGCGCTCCAATATGTCTGCTGGGAGCTCCGCCTCCAGTATGATGTCACTGGCGCTCCAATATGTCTGCTGGGCGCTCCGCCTCCTGTATGATGTCACTAGTGCTCCAATATGTCTGCTGGGAGCCCCGCCCCCTGTATGATGTCACTGGTGCTGCAATATTTCTGCTGGGAGCTCCGCCTCCTGTATGATGTCACTAGTGCTCCAGTATGTCTGCTGGGAGCTCCGCCTCCTGTATGATGTCACTAGTGCTCCAATATGTCTGTTGGGAGCTCCGCCTCCTGTATGATGTCACTAGTGCTCCAATATGTCTGCTGGGAGCTCCGCCTCCTGTATGATGTCACTAGTGCTCCAATATGTCTGCTGGGAGCTCCGCCTCCTGTATGTCACTAGTGCTCCAATATATGTCTGCTAGGAGCTCCGCCTCCTGTATGATGTCACTAGTGCTCCAATATGTCTGCTAGGAGCTCCGCCTCCTGTATGATGTCACTGGCGCTCCAATATATATCTGCTAGGAGCTCCGCCTCCTGTATGATGTCACTAGTGCTCCAATATGTCTGCTGGGAGCTCCGCCTCCTGTATGATGTCACTAGTGCTCCAATATGTCTGCTAGGAGCTCCGCCTCCTGTATGATGTCACTGGCGCTCCAATATATCTGCTAGGAGCTCCGCCTCCTGTATGATGTCACTAGTGCTCCAATATGTCTGCTAGGAGCTCCGCCTCCTGTATGATGTCACTGGCGCTCCAATATATATCTGCTAGGAGCGCCGCCTCCTGTATGATGTCACTAGTGCTCCAATATGTCTGCTAGGAGCTCCGCCTCCTGTATGATGTCACTGGCGCTCCAATATGTCTGCTTGGAGCTCCGCCTCCTGTATGATGTCACTGGTGCTCCAATATATATCTGCTAGGAGCTCCGCCTCCTGTATGATGTCACTAGTGCTCCAATATATCTGCTGGGAGCTCCGCCTCTTGTATGATGTCACTGGTGCTCCAATATATCTGCTAGGAGCTCCGCCTCCTGTATGATGTCACTAGTGCTCCAATATGTCTGCTAGGAGCTCCGCCTCCTGTATGATGTCACTGGCGCTCCAATATGTCTGCTGGGAGCTCCGCCTCCTGTATGATGTCACTGGCGCTCCAATATATATCTGCTAGGAGCTCCGCCTCCTGTATGATGTCACTAGTGCTCCAATATATCTGCTGGGAGCTCCGCCTCTTGTATGATGTCACTGGTGCTCCAATATATCTGCTAGGAGCTCCGCCTCCTGTATGATGTCACTGGCGCTCCAATATATATCTGCTAGGAGCTCCGCCTCCTGTATGATGTCACTAGTGCTCCAATATGTCTGCTGGGAGCTCCGCCTCCTGTATGATGTCACTAGTGCTCCAATATGTCTGCTGGGAGCTCCGCCTCCTGTATGATGTCACTAGTGCTCCAATATGTCTGCTGGGAGCTCCGCCTCCTGTATGATGTCACTAGTGCTCCAATATGTCTGCTGGGAGCTCCGCCTCCTGTATGATGTCACTAGTGCTCCAATATGTCTTCTGGGAGCTCCGCCTCCTGTATGATGTCACTGGTGCTCTAATATATCTGCTAGGAGCTCCGCCTCCTGTATGATGTCACTGGCGCTCCAATATATATCTGCTAGGAGCTCCGCCTCCTGTATGATGTCACTAGTGCTGCAATATGTCTGCTGGGAGCTCCGCCTCCTGTATGATGTCACTAGTGCTCCAATATGTCTGCTGGGAGCCCCGCCTCCTGTATGATGTCACTGGTGCTCCAATATATCTGCTAGGATCTCCGCCTCCTGTATGATGTCACTGGCGCTCCAATATGTCTGCTAGGAGCTCCGCCTCCTGTATGATGTCACTGGCGCTCCAATATGTCTGCCGGGAGCTCCGCCTCCTGTATGATGTCACTGGTGCTCCAATATGTCCGCTGGGAGCTCCGCCTCCTGTATGATGTCACTAGTGCTCCAATATGTCTGCTGGGAGCTCCGCCTCCTGTATGATGTCACTGGCACTCCAATATGTCTGCTGGGAGCTCCGCCTCCTGTATGATGTCACTGGCGCTCCAATATGTCTGCTGGGAGCTCCGCCTCCTGTATGATGTCACTAGTGCTCCAATATGTCATCTGGGAGCTCCGCCTCCTGTATGATGTCACTGGCACTCCAATATATCTGCTGGGAGCTCCGCCTCCTGTATGATGTCACTGGCGCTCCAATATGTCTGCTGGGAGCCCCGCCTCCTGTATGATGTCACTGGCGCTCCAATATATCTGCTGGGAGCTCCGCCTCCTGTATGATGTCACTGGCGCTCCAATATGTCTGCTGGGAGCTCCGCCTCCTGTATGATGTCACTGGCGCTCCAATATGTCTGCTGGGAGCTCCGCCTCCTGTATGATGTCACTGGCGCTCCAATATGTCTGCTGGGAGCTCCGCCTCCTGTATGATGTCACTTGTGCTCCATTATATCTGCTGGGAGCTCCGCCTCCTGTATGATGTCACTAGTGCTCCAATATATCTGCTGGGAGCTCCGCCTCCTGTATGATGTCGGTGGCGCTCCAATATGTCTGCTGGGAGCTCCGCCTCCTGTATGATGTCACTGACGCTCCAATATGTCTGCTAGGAGCTCCGCCTCCTGTATGATGTCACTGGCGCTCCAATATGTCTGCTAGGAGCTCCGCCTCCTGTATGATGTCACTGGCGCTCCAATATGTCTTCTGGGAGCTCCGCCTCCTGTATGATGTCACTGGCGCTCCAATATGTCTGCTGGGAGCTCCGCCTCCTGTATGATGTCACTAGTGCTCCAATATGTCTGCTGGGAGCTCCGCCTCCTGTATGATGTCACTGGCGCTCCAGTATGTCTGCTGGGAGCTCCGCCTCCTGTATGATGTCACTGGTGCTCCAATATGTCTGCTGGGAGCTCCGCCTCCTGTATGTCACTAGTGCTCCAATATATGTCTGCTAGGAGCTCCGCCTCCTGTATGATGTCACTAGTGCTCCAATATGTCTACTGGGAGCTCCGCCTCCTGTATGATGTCACTAGTGCTCCAATATGTCTGCTGGGAGCTCCGCCTCCTGTATGATGTCACTGGCGCTCCAATATGTCTGCTAGGAGCTCCGCCTCCTGTATGATGTCACTAGTGCTCCAATATGTCTGCTGGGAGCTCCGCCTCCTGTATGATGTCACTGGCGCTCCAATATGTCTGCTGGGAGCTCCGCCTCCTGTATGATGTCACTGGCGCTCCAATATATATCTGCTAGGAGCTCCGCCTCCTGTATGATGTCACTAGTGCTCCAATATGTCTGCTGGGAGCTCCGCCTCCTGTATGATGTCACTAGTGCTCCAATATGTCTGCTAGGAGCTCCGCCTCCTGTATGATGTCACTGGCGCTCCAATATATCTGCTAGGAGCTCCGCCTCCTGTATGATGTCACTAGTGCTCCAATATGTCTGCTAGGAGCTCCGCCTCCTGTATGATGTCACTGGCGCTCCAATATATATCTGCTAGGAGCGCCGCCTCCTGTATGATGTCACTAGTGCTCCAATATGTCTGCTAGGAGCTCCGCCTCCTGTATGATGTCACTGGCGCTCCAATATGTCTGCCAGGAGCTCCGCCTCCTGTATGATGTCACTGGTGCTCCAATATGTCTGCCGGGAGCTCCGCCTCCTGTATGATGTCACTGGTGCTCCAATATGTCCGCTGGGAGCTCCGCCTCCTGTATGATGTCACTAGTGCTCCAATATGTCTGCTGGGAGCTCCGCCTCCTGTATGATGTCACTAGTGCTCCAATATGTCTACAGGGAGCTCCGCCTCCTGTATGATGTCACTAGTGCTCCAATATGTCTGCTGGGAGCTCCGCCTCCTGTATGATGTCACTGGCGCTCCAATATGTCTGCTAGGAGCTCTGCCTCCTGTATGATGTCACTGGCGCTCCAATATATATCTGCTAGGAGCTCCGCCTCCTGTATGATGTCACTGGTGCTCCAATATGTCCGCTGGGAGCTCCGCCTCCTGTATGTCACTAGTGCTCCAATATATGTCTGCTAGGAGGTCCGCCTCCTGTATGATGTCACTAGTGCTCCAATATGTCTACTGGGAGCTCCGCCTCCTGTATGATGTCACTAGTGCTCCAATATGTCTGCTGGGAGCTCCGCCTCCTGTATGATGTCACTGGCGCTCCAATATGTCTGCTAGGAGCTCTGCCTCCTGTATGATGTCACTGGCGCTCCAATATATATCTGCTAGGAGCTCCGCCTCCTGTATGATGTCACTAGTGCTCCAATATGTCTGCTGGGAGCTCCGCCTCCTGTATGATGTCACTAGTGCTCCAATATGTCTGCTAGGAGCTCCGCCTCCTGTATGATGTCACTGGCGCTCCAATATATCTGCTAGGAGCTCCGCCTCCTGTATGATGTCACTAGTGCTCCAATATGTCTGCTAGGAGCTCCGCCTCCTGTATGATGTCACTGGCGCTCCAATATATATCTGCTAGGAGCGCCGCCTCCTGTATGATGTCACTAGTGCTCCAATATGTCTGCTAGGAGCTCCGCCTCCTGTATGATGTCACTGGCGCTCCAATATGTCTGCTGGGAGCTCCGCCTCCTGTATGATGTCATTGGCGCTCCAATATATATCTGCTAGGAGCTCCGCCTCCTGTATGATGTCACTAGTGCTCCAATATATCTGCTGGGAGCTCCGCCTCCTGTATGATGTCACTGGCGCTCCAATATATATCTGCTAGGAGCTCCGCCTCCTGTATGATGTCACTAGTGCTCCAATATGTCTGCTGGGAGCTCCGCCTCCTGTATGATGTCACTAGTGCTCCAATATGTCTGCTGGGAGCTCCGCCTCCTGTATGATGTCACTAGTGCTCCAATATGTCTGCTGGGAGCTCCGCCTCCTGTATGATGTCACTAGTGCTCCAATATGTCTTCTGGGAGCTCCGCCTCCTGTATGATGTCACTGGTGCTCTAATATATCTGCTAGGAGCTCCGCCTCCTGTATGATGTCACTGGCACTCCAATATATATCTGCTAGGAGCTCCGCCTCCTGTATGATGTCACTAGTGCTACAATATGTCTGCTGGGAGCTCCGCCTCCTGTATGATGTCACTAGTGCTCCAATATGTCTGCTGGGAGCCCCGCCTCCTGTATGATGTCACTGGTGCTCCAATATATCTGCTAGGATCTCCGCCTCCTGTATGATGTCACTGGCGCTCCAATATGTCTGCCAGGAGCTCCGCCTCCTGTATGATGTCACTGGTGCTCCAATATGTCTGCCGGGAGCTCCGCCTCCTGTATGATGTCACTGGTGCTCCAATATGTCCGCTGGGAGCTCCGCCTCCTGTATGATGTCACTAGTGCTCCAATATGTCTGCTGGGAGCTCCGCCTCCTGTATGATGTCACTGGCACTCCAATATGTCTGCTGGGAGCTCCGCCTCCTGTATGATGTCACTGGCGCTCCAATATGTCTGCTGGGAGCTCCGCCTCCTGTATGATGTCACTAGTGCTCCAATATGTCTGCTGGGAGCTCCGCCTCCTGTATGATGTCACTGGCACTCCAATATATCTGCTGGGAGCTCCGCCTCTTGTATGATGTCACTGGCGCTCCAATATGTCTGCTGGGAGCCCCGCCTCCTGTATGATGTCACTGGCGCTCCAATATATCTGCTGGGAGCTCCGCCTCCTGTATGATGTCACTGGCGCTCCAATATGTCTGCTGGGAGCTCCGCCTCCTGTATGATGTCACTGGCGCTCCAATATGTCTGCTGGGAGCTCCGCCTCCTGTATGATGTCACTGGCGCTCCAATATGTCTGCTGGGAGCTCCGCCTCCTGTATGATGTCACTTGTGCTCCATTATATCTGCTGGGAGCTCCGCCTCCTGTATGATGTCACTAGTGCTCCAATATATCTGCTGGGAGCTCCGCCTCCTGTATGATGTCGGTGGCGCTCCAATATGTCTGCTGGGAGCTCCGCCTCCTGTATGATGTCACTGGCGCTCCAATATGTCTGCTAGGAGCTCCGCCTACTGTATGATGTCACTGGCGCTCCAATATGTCTGCTAGGAGCTCCGCCTCCTGTATGATGTCACTGGCGCTCCAATATGTCTTCTGGGAGCTCCGCCTCCTGTATGATGTCACTGGCGCTCCAATATGCCTGCTGGGAGCTCCGCCTCCTGTATGATGTCACTAGTGCTCCAATATGTCTGCTGGGAGCTCCGCCTCCTGTATGATGTCACTGGTGCTCCAATATGTCCGCTGGGAGCTCCGCCTCCTGTATGATGTCACTAGTGCTCCAATATGTCTGCTGGGAGCTCCGCCTCCTGTATGATGTCACTGGCACTCCAATATGTCTGCTGGGAGCTCCGCCTCCTGTATGATGTCACTGGCGCTCCAATATGTCTGCTGGGAGCTCCGCCTCCTGTATGATGTCACTAGTGCTCCAATATGTCTGCTGGGAGCTCCGCCTCCTGTATGATGTCACTGGCACTCCAATATATCTGCTGGGAGCTCCGCCTCTTGTATGATGTCACTGGCGCTCCAATATGTCTGCTGGGAGCCCCGCCTCCTGTATGATGTCACTGGCGCTCCAATATATCTGCTGGGAGCTCCGCCTCCTGTATGATGTCACTGGCGCTCCAATATGTCTGCTGGGAGCTCCGCCTCCTGTATGATGTCACTGGCGCTCCAATATGTCTGCTGGGAGCTCCGCCTCCTGTATGATGTCACTGGCGCTCCAATATGTCTGCTGGGAGCTCCGCCTCCTGTATGATGTCACTTGTGCTCCATTATATCTGCTGGGAGCTCCGCCTCCTGTATGATGTCACTAGTGCTCCAATATATCTGCTGGGAGCTCCACCTCCTGTATGATGTCGGTGGCGCTCCAATATGTCTGCTGGGAGCTCCGCCTCCTGTATGATGTCACTGGCGCTCCAATATGTCTGCTAGGAGCTCCGCCTACTGTATGATGTCACTGGCGCTCCAATATGTCTGCTAGGAGCTCCGCCTCCTGTATGATGTCACTGGCGCTCCAATATGTCTTCTGGGAGCTCCGCCTCCTGTATGATGTCACTGGCGCTCCAATATGCCTGCTGGGAGCTCCGCCTCCTGTATGATGTCACTACTGCTCCAATATGTCTGCTGGGAGCTCCGCCTCCTGTATGATGTCACTGGCGCTCCAATATGTCTTCTGGGAGCTCCGCCTCCTGTATGATGTCACTGGTGCTCCAATATGTCATCTGGGAGCTCCGCCTCCTGTATGATGTCACTGGCGCTCCAATATGTCTGCTGGGAGCCCCGCCTCCTGTATGATGTCATTAGCGCTCCAATATGTCTGCTGGGAGCTCCGCCTCCTGTATGATGTCACTGGCGCTCCAATATGTCTGCTGGGAGCTCCGCCTCCTGTATGATGTCACTGGTGCTCCAATATATCTGCTAGGAGCTCCGCCTCCTGTATGATGTCACTGGCGCTCCAATATGTCTGCTGGGAGCTCCGCCTCCTGTATGATGTCACTGGCGCTCCAATATGTCTGCTGGGAGCTCCGCCTCCTGTATGATGTCACTGGTGCTGCAATATTTCTGCCGGGAGCTCCGCCTCCTGTATGATGTCACTAGTGCTCCAATATGTCTGCTGGGAGCTCCGCCTCCTGTATGATGTCACTAGTGCTCCAATATGTCTGCTGGGAGCTCCGCCTCCTGTATGATGTCACTAGTGCTCCAATATGTCTGCTAGGAGCTCTGCCTCCTGTATGATGTCACTGGCGCTCCAATATGTCTGCTGGGAGCTCCACCTCCTGTATGATGTCACTGGCACTCCAATATGTCTGCTGGGAGCTCCGCCTCCTGTATGATGTCACTAGCGCTCCAATATGTCTGCTGGGAGCTCCGCCTCCTGTATGATGTCACTGGCGCTCCAATATGTCTGCTGGAAGCTCCGCCTCCTGTATGATGTCACTAGTGCTTCAATATGTCTGCTGAGAGCTCCGCCTCCTGTATGATGTCACTAGTGCTCCAATATGTCTGCTGGGAGCCCCGCCCCCTGTATGATGTCACTGGTGCTGCAATATTTCTGCTGGGAGCTCCGCCTCCTGTATGATGTCACTAGTGCTCCAATATGTCTGCTGGGAGCCCCGCCCTCTGTATGATGTCACTGGTGCTGCAATATGTCTGCTGGGAGCTCCGCCTCCTGTATGATGTCACTGGCACTCCAATATGTCTGCTGGGCGCTCCGCCTCCTGTATGATGTCACTAGTGCTCCAATATGTCTGCTGGGAGCCCCGCCCCCTGTATGATGTCACTGGTGCTGCAATATTTCTGCTGGGAGCTCCGCCTCCTGTATGATGTCACTAGTGCTCCAGTATGTCTGCTGGGAGCTCCGCCTCCTGTATGATGTCACTAGTGCTCCAATATGTCTGTTGGGAGCTCCGCCTCCTGTATGTCACTAGTGCTCCAATATATGTCTGCTAGGAGCTCCGCCTCCTGTATGATGTCACTAGTGCTCCAATATGTCTGCTAGGAGCTCCGCCTCCTGTATGATGTCACTGGCGCTCCAATATATATCTGCTAGGAGCTCCGCCTCCTGTATGATGTCACTGGCTCTCCAATATATTTGCTAGGAGCTCCGCCTCCTGTATGATGTCACTAGTGCTCCAATATGTCTGCTAGGAGCTCCGCCTCCTGTATGATGTCACTGGCGCTCCAATATATCTGCTAGGAGCTCCGCCTCCTGTATGATGTCACTAGTGCTCCAATATGTCTGCTAGGAGCTCCGCCTCCTGTATGATGTCACTGGCGCTCCAATATGTCTGCTGAGAGCTCCGCCTCCTGTATGATGTCACTGGCGCTCCAATATATATCTGCTGGGAGCTCCGCCTCTTGTATGATGTCACTGGTGCTCCAATATATCTGCTAGGAGCTCCGCCTCCTGTATGATGTCACTGGCGCTCCAATATATATCTGCTAGGAGCTCCGCCTCCTGTATGATGTCACTAGTGCTCCAATATGTCTGCGGGGAGCTCCGCCTCCTGTATGATGTCACTAGTGCTCCAATATGTCTGCTGGGAGCTCCGCCTCCTGTATGATGTCACTAGTGCTCCAATATGTCTGCTGGGAGCTCTGCCTCCTGTATGATGTCACTAGTGCTCCAATATGTCTTCTGGGAGCTCCGCCTCCTGTATGATGTCACTGGTGCTCCAATATATCTGCTAGGAGCTCCGCCTCCTGTATGATGTCACTGGCGCTCCAATATATATCTGCTAGGAGCTCCGTCTCCTCCAATATGTCTGCTGGGAGCTCCGCCTCCTGTATGATGTCACTAGTGCTCCAATATGTCTGCTGGGAGCCCCGCCTCCTGTATGATGTCACTGGTGCTCCAATATATCTGCTAGGATCTCCGCCTCCTGTATGATGTCACTGGCGCTCCAATATGTCTGCTGGGAGCTCCGCCTCCTGTATGATGTCACTAGTGCTCCAATATGTCTGCTAGGAGCTCCGCCTCCTGTATGATGTCACTGGTGCTCCAATATGTCTGCCGGGAGCTCCGCCTCCTGTATGATGTCACTGGTGCTCCAATATGTCCGCTGGGAGCTCCGCCTCCTGTATGATGTCACTAGTGCTCCAATATGTCTGCTGGGAGCTCCGCCTCCTGTATGATGTCACTAGTGCTCCAATATGTCTGCTGGGAGCTCCGCCTCCTGTATGATGTCACTAGTGCTCCAATATGTCTGCTAGGAGCTCTGCCTCCTGTATGATGTCACTGGCGCTCCAATATGTCTGCTGGGAGCTCCACCTCCTGTATGATGTCACTGGCACTCCAATATGTCTGCTGGGAGCTCCGCCTCCTGTATGATGTCACTAGCGCTCCAATATGTCTGCTGGGAGCTCCGCCTCCTGTATGATGTCACTGGCGCTCCAATATGTCTGCTGGAAGCTCCGCCTCCTGTATGATGTCACTAGTGCTTCAATATGTCTGCTGGGAGCTCCGCCTCCTGTATGATGTCACTAGTGCTCCAATATGTCTGCTGGGAGCCCCGCCCCCTGTATGATGTCACTGGTGCTGCAATATTTCTGCTGGGAGCTCCGCCTCCTGTATGATGTCACTAGTGCTCCAATATGTCTGCTGGGAGCCCCGCCCTCTGTATGATGTCACTGGTGCTGCAATATGTCTGCTGGGAGCTCCGCCTCCTGTATGATGTCACTGGCACTCCAATATGTCTGCTGGGCGCTCCGCCTCCTGTATGATGTCACTAGTGCTCCAATATGTCTGCTGGGAGCCCCGCCCCCTGTATGATGTCACTGGTGCTGCAATATTTCTGCTGGGAGCTCCGCCTCCTGTATGATGTCACTAGTGCTCCAGTATGTCTGCTGGGAGCTCCGCCTCCTGTATGATGTCACTAGTGCTCCAATATGTCTGTTGGGAGCTCCGCCTCCTGTATGTCACTAGTGCTGCAATATATGTCTGCTAGGAGCTCCGCCTCCTGTATGATGTCACTAGTGCTCCAATATGTCTGCTAGGAGCTCCGCCTCCTGTATGATGTCACTGGCGCTCCAATATATATCTGCTAGGAGCTCCGCCTCCTGTATGATGTCACTGGCGCTCCAATATATTTGCTAGGAGCTCCGCCTCCTGTATGATGTCACTAGTGCTCCAATATGTCTGCTAGGAGCTCCGCCTCCTGTATGATGTCACTGGCGCTCCAATATATCTGCTAGGAGCTCCGCCTCCTGTATGATGTCACTAGTGCTCCAATATGTCTGCTAGGAGCTCCGCCTCCTGTATGATGTCACTGGCGCTCCAATATGTCTGCTGAGAGCTCCGCCTCCTGTATGATGTCACTGGCGCTCCAATATATATCTGCTGGGATCTCCGCCTCTTGTATGATGTCACTGGTGCTCCAACATATATCTGCTAGGAGCTCCGCCTCCTGTATGATGTCACTAGTGCTCCAATATGTCTGCGGGGAGCTCCGCCTCCTGTATGATGTCACTAGTGCTCCAATATGTCTGCTGGGAGCTCCGCCTCCTGTATGATGTCACTAGTGCTCCAATATGTCTGCTGGGAGCTCTGCCTCCTGTATGATGTCACTAGTGCTCCAATATGTCTTCTGGGAGCTCCGCCTCCTGTATGATGTCACTGGTGCTCCAATATATCTGCTAGGAGCTCCGCCTCCTGTATGATGTCACTGGCGCTCCAATATATATCTGCTAGGAGCTCCGCCTCCTCCAATATGTCTGCTGGGAGCTCCGCCTCCTGTATGATGTCACTAGTGCTCCAATATGTCTGCTGGGAGCCCCGCCTCCTGTATGATGTCACTGGTGCTCCAATATATCTGCTAGGATCTCCGCCTCCTGTATGATGTCACTGGCGCTCCAATATGTCTGCTGGGAGCTCCGCCTCCTGTATGATGTCACTAGTGCTCCAATATGTCTGCTGGGAGCTCCGCCTCCTGTATGATGTCACTGGCACTCCAATATGTCTGCTGGGAGCTCCGCCTCCTGTATGATGTCACTGGCGCTCCAATATGCCTGCTGGGAGCTCCACCTCCTGTATGATGTCACTAGTGCTCCAATATGTCATCTGGGAGCTCCGCCTCCTGTATGATGTCACTGGCACTCCAATATATCTGCTGGGAGCTCCGCCTCCTGTATGATGTCACTGGCGCTCCAATATGTCTGCTGGGAGCCCCGCCTCCTGTATGATGTCACTGGCGCTCCAATATATCTGCTGGGAGATCCGCCTCCTGTATGATGTCACTGGTGCTCCAATATGTCTGCTGGGAGCTCCGCCTCCTGTATGATGTCACTGGCGCTCCAATATGTCTGTTGGGAGCTCTGCCTCCTGTATGATGTCACTTGTGCTCCATTATATCTGCTGGGAGCTCCGCCTCCTGTATGATGTCACTGGCGCTCCAATATGTCTGCTAGGAGCTCCGCCTCCTGTATGATGTCACTGGCGCTCCAATATGTCTGCTAGGAGCTCCGCCTCCTGTATGATGTCACTGGCGCTCCAATATGTCTTCTGGGAGCTCCGCCTCCTGTATGATGTCACTGGCGCTCCAATATGTCTGCTGGGAGCTCCGCCTCCTGTATGATGTCACTAGTGCTCCAATATGTCTGCTGGGAGCTCCGCCTCCTGTATGATGTCACTGGCGCTCCAATATGTCTGCTGGGAGCTCCGCCTCCTGTATGATGTCATTGGCGCTCCAATATGTCTGCTGGGAGCTCCGCCTCCTGTATGATGTCACTTGTGCTCCATTATATCTGCTGGGAGCTCCGCCTCCTGTATGATGTCACTAGTGCTCCAATATATCTGCTGGGAGCTCCGCCTCCTGTATGATGTCGGTGGCGCTCCAATATGTCTGCTGGGAGCTCCACCTCCTGTATGATGTCACTAGCGCTCCAATATGTCTGCTAGGAGCTCCGCCTCCTGTATGATGTCACTGGCGCTCCAATATGTCTTCTGGGAGCTCCGCCTCCTGTATGATGTCACTGGTGCTCCAATATGTCTGCTGGGAGCTCCGCCTCCTGTATGATGTCACTAGTGCTCCAATATGTCTGCTGGGAGCTCCGCCTCCTGTACGATGTCACTGGCGCTCCAATATGTCTGCTAGGAGCTCCGCCTCCTGTATGATGTCACTGGCGCTCCAATATGTCTGCTGGGAGCTCCGCCTCCTGTATGATGTCACTAGCGCTCAAATATGTCTGCTGGGAGCTCCGCCTCCTGTATGATGTCACTGGCGCTCCAATATGTCTGCTGGGAGCTCCGCCTCCTGTATGATGTCACTGGCGCTCCAATATATCTGCTAGGAGCTCCGCCTCCTGTATGATGTCACTGGCGCTCCAATATGTCTGCTGGGAGCTCCGCCTCCTGTATGATGTCACTGGCGCTCCAATATGTCTGCTGGGAGCTCCGCCTCCTGTATGATGTCACTTGCGCTCCAATATGTCTGCTGGGAGCTCCGCCTCCTGTATGATGTCACTGGTGCTCCAATATGTCTGCTAGGAGCTCCGCCTCCTATATGATGTCACTGGCGCTCCAATATGTCTGCTGGGAGCTCCGCCTCCTGTATGATGTCACTGGCGCTCCAATATGTCTGCTGGGAGCTCCGCCTCCTGTATGATGTCACTGGCGCTCCAATATGTCTGCTAGGAGCTCCGCCTCCTGTATGATGTCACTGGCGCTCCAATATGTCTGCTGGGAGCTCCGCCTCCTGTATGATGTCACTGGTGCTGCAATATGTCTGCTGGGAGCTCCGCCTCCTGTATGATGTCACTGGCGCTCCAATATGTCTGCTGGGAGCTCCGCCTCCTGTATGATGTCACTGGCACTCCAATATGTCTGCTGGGAGCGCGCCTCCTGTATGATGTCACTGGCGCTCCAATATGTCTGCTGGGAGCTCCGCCTCCTGTATGATGTCACTGGCGCTCCAATATGTCTGCTGGGAGCTCCGCCTCCTGTATGATGTCACTGGCGCTCCAATATGTCTGCTGGGAGCTCCGCCTCCTGTATGATGTCACTGGCGCTCCAATATGTCTGCTGGGAGCTCCGCCTCCTGTATGATTTCACTGGTGCTCCAATATATCTGCTAGGAGCTCCGCCTCCTGTATGATGTCACTGGCGCTCCAATATGTCTGCTGGGAGCTCCGCCTCCTGTATGATGTCACTGGCGCTCCAATATGTCTGCTGGGAGCTCCGCCTCCTGTATGATATCACTGGCGCTCCAATATGTCTGCTGGGAGCTCCGCCTCCTGTATGATGTCACTGGCGCTCCAATATGTCTGCTGGGAGCTCCGCCTCCTGTATGATGTCACTGGCGCTCCAATATGTCTGCTGGGAGCTCCGCCTCCTGTATGATGTCACTGGCGCTCCAATATGTCTGCTGGGAGCTCCGCCTCCTGTATGATGTCACTGGCGCTCCAATATGTCTGCTGGGAGCTCCGCATCCTGTATGATGTCACTGGCGCTCCAATATGTCTGCTGGGAGCTCCGCCTCCTGTATGATGTCACTGGCGCTCCAATATGTCTGCTGGGAGCTCCGCCTCCTGTATGATTTCACTGGTGCTCCAATATATCTGCTAGGAGCTCCGCCTCCTGTATGATGTCACTGGCGCTCCAATATGTCTGCTGGGAGCTCCGCCTCCTGTATGATGTCACTGGTGCTCCAATATGTCTGCTGGGAGCTCCGCCTCCTGTATGATGTCACTGGCGCTCCAATATGTCTGCTGGGAGCTCCGCCTCCTGTATGATGTCACTGGCGCTCCAATATGTCTGCTGGGAGCTCCGCCTCCTGGGCATAAGGTTGCTGGGGCAGGAAGGCAGGGCGGGTCACCCATCTGGGGCAGGTGCTAATATGGGGGGGGGGGGGCGGGTTCTCACCACAATGGAGTTCTGGGACATCTGCTGATAGTCACGTAGCTCCGCCTCCTTTACATTTAGCTCCTCCCACTGGCGGGTGAGACTGGCCATGGCAGCTTGGAATTCCTGAACAGAAAGGCAAAGCTGTGGCAACTCTGTGGGGTAACAGTTGGGGGTAATACATAGGAGATAAGGGGGTGGGCAGGGGGATACATGGGGCAGTGAGTATTACAGTGGGGTAAGTGGGGCAGTTTGGGGATTATCAGGGGTGAGTGAGGGGTTGGAGCTTTTGTACATGATAACGGGGTATTTGGGGGTATGTGGGGCAGCTGGGGGTATTATAGAGCAAACATGGTGGGGGTACTATTAAATAGGGCAGGTTGGGGTACCATAGGTTATACATGGGGCAGGGGCAACTAAAGGGGATGATTGGGGCAGGGGGTAATTAGGTAGGTAGGGGCATTATAGGGGTAGTATTATGAGAAACAGGTGTATAAAGAAGGTCAGTGGGGTGGGAAGGGTATTAGTGGTGGGTGTGTCATTGGGGCAGCTGACCAGGAGATTAATGGGGGAGGGGAGGGTATTATGGGGGGTAGGTGGGAATGGTATGGGGTATAAGTGGGGCAGTTTGGTAGCTATTGGGCAGGTAGAGATATAATAGGGGGATAATGAGGGTGTAGGTGGGTAATTGGGGCAGATAGGGGTATTATATATAATACGGGCCAGGTGGGGTTTTATAATAGATAGGGCATGTGGGTGGGTAAATAGGGCAGGTGGGGTATTATAGGGGATAGGTGGGGCATGTAGGTATGTTATAGGGATATAAGAGGGCCAGTTGGGGGTATTATGGGGAAGGTAAGTAACTGAAGTATTTAGGGGTATTAGAGGGGAATAGTGGGGTGGATGACTACTTGGGGCAGGGGGTATTATGGAGGAGGGGGTAGGTCGGTGTATTACAGGTGCATTATAGGGGATACATGGGGTATTGTAGAAGGTACAAGGGCAGGTGGGGCTATTATAGGGGGATAAGTAGGGTGGCTGGGGGTAATATAAAGGAGTGGGGCAAGTAGCGGTATTACAGGAGATATAGGTGGGGGTATAACAGGGTATAGGTGGGGCAGTTGGGGTATAACAGGGTATAGATGGGGCAGGTGGGGTATAACAGGGTATAGGTGGGGCAGTTGGGGTATAACAGGTATAGATGGGGCAGGTGGGGTATAACAGGGTATAGGTGGGGCAGTTGGGGGTATTATAGAGGAGTGGGGCAGGTGGGGTATAACAGAGTATAGGTGGGGCAGTTGGGGGTATAACAGAGGAGTGTGCCGGTGGGGGTATAACAGGGTATAGGTGGGGCAGTTGGGGGTATAATAGAGGAGTGGGCCGGTGGGGGTAGAACAGGGATATGTGGGGCAGTTGGGGGTATTATAGAGGAGTGGGGCAGGTGGGGTATACCAGGGTATAGGTGGGGCAGTTGGGGTATAACAGGGTATAGATGGGGCAGGTGGGGTATAACAGGGTATAGGTGGGGCAGTTGGGGGTATTATAGAGGAGTGGGGCAGGTGGGGTATACCAGGGTATAGGTGGGGCAGTTGGGGGTATAACAGAGGAGTGTGCCGGTGGGGGTAGAACAGGGATAGGTGGGGCAGTTGGGGGTATTATAGAGGAGTGGGGCAGGTGGGGTATACCAGGGTATAGGTGGGGCAGTTGGGGGTATAATAGAGGAGTGGGCCGGTGGGGGTAGAACAGGGATAGGTGGGGCAGTTGGGGGTATTATAGAGGAGTGGGGCAGGTGGGGTATACCAGGGTATAGGTAGGGCAGTTGGGGGTATTATAGAATAGTGGGGCAGGTGGGGTATAGCAGGGTATGAGTGGGGCAGTTGGGGGTATTATAGAAGAGTGGGGCAGGTGGGGCTATAATGGGGGTATTTGGGGTTCTTACCCCTTTCTGGGTGTCCAGGGCATTGTGGCAGATTTGGGCCTGGCTCCTCCTCTCCAGCAGTCTGATGGTAGCAGGGGGCGTGGCTCCTCCCCAGACCCGCCCATTTGCCCCCATCTGGGGTATCTGGCAGCTCTGGGCCCAGGAACTTGCAGGCACCTCCATTACTAGAGAAGCTCCTCCCATAACTGTCACCCTAACAGCTAACTGACCTCTGTGGGGGCGGAGCCACTACAGCAGCATCATCACCCCCTGACTGCTAGGACTTGTAGTGCACCGGGACCTCAGAATTACCCCCGGCATGCCTCTGTATATGGGGAGGGGTATTGCTGGGACTTGTAGTGCACCGGGACCTCAGAATTACCCCCGGCACGCCCCTGTATAGGGGGAGGGGTATTGCTGGGACTTGTAGTGCATCCGGGCAGCAGAATTACCCCGGCACACCCCTGTATAGGGGGAGGGGTATTGCTGGGACTTGTAGTGCACCCGGGGCAGCAGAATTACCCCCGGCACGCCCCTGCACAGGTGGAGGGGTATTGCTGGGACTTGTAGTGCACCCGGGCAGCAGAATTACCCCCGGCACCCCCCTGTATAGGGGGAGGGGTATTGCTGGGACTTGTAGTGCACCCGGAGCAGCAGAATTACCCCCGGCACGCCCCTGCACAGGGGGAGGGGTATTGCTGGGACTTGTAGTGCACCGGGACCTCAGAATTACCCCCGGCACGCCCCTGTATAGGGGGAGGGGTATTGCTGGGACTTGTAGTGCATCCGGGCAGCAGAATTACCCCGGCACACCCCTGTATATGGGGAGGGGTATTGCTGGGACTTGTAGTGCATCCGGGCAGCAGAATTACCCCGGCACACCCCTGTATAGGGGGAGGGGTATTGCTGGGACTTGTAGTGCACCCGGGCAGCAGAATTACCCCCGGCACACCCCTGTATATGGGGAGGGGTATTGCTGGGACTTGTAGTGCATCCGGGCAGCAGAATTACCCCGGCACACCCCTGTATATGGGGAGGGGTATTGCTGGGACTTGTAGTGCATCCGGGCAGCAGAATTACCCCGGCACACCCCTGTATAGGGGGAGGGGTATTGCTGGGACTTGTAGTGCATCCGGGCAGCAGAATTACCCCGGCACACCCCTGTATAGGGGGAGGGGTATTGCTGGGACTTGTAGTGCACCCGGGGCAGCAGAATTACCCCCGGCACGCCCCTGTATAGGGGGAGGGGTATTGCTGGGACTTGTAGTGCACCCGGGCAGCAGAATTACCCCCGGCACGCCCCTGTATAGGGGGAGGGGTATTGCTGGGACTTGTAGTGCACCCGGAGCAGCAGAATTACCCCCGGCACGCCCCTGTATATGGGGAGGGGTATTGCTGGGACTTGTAGTGCATCCGGGCAGCAGAATTACCCCCGGCACGCCCCTGTATATGGGGAGGGGTATTGCTGGGACTTGTAGTGCATCCGGGCAGCAGAATTACCCCCGGCACGCCCCTGTATAGGGGGAGGGGTATTGCTGGGACTTGTAGTGCATCCGGGCAGCAGAATTACCCCCGGCACGCCCCTGTATAGGGGGAGGGGTATTGCTGGGACTTGTAGTGCACCCGGAGCAGCAGAATTACCCCCGGCACGCCCCTGCACAGGGGGAGGGGTATTGCTGGGACTTGTAGTGCATCCGGGGCAGCAGAATTACCCCCGGCACGCCCCTGTATAGTGGGAGGGGTATTGCTGGGACTTGTAGTGAGACACAAGCGACGTTACACAAATCATATTTTATTATACAGCAGTTGGACTCCTGAGAGGCTCCGCCCACATCATCATCGTCACGGCAACAGATCAGAGGCAGTGATTGGTCAGTGGTGGGAGGATCCGGGGCCTCAGGTGCTGGATGATGTCACTGGCCCCTCTGTGGCTCCGCCCTTCTTTTCTCCATCCTGGTCCCGGGGCCCCTCTGTGGCTCCGCCTTTCTTCTCTACATCCTGGTCCCGGGGCCCCTCTGTGGCTCCGCCTTTCTTTTCTCCATCCTGGACCAGCGGCTTTTGGGCGTCGGCCTCGCTCTCCCCTTCCCCTACGCGTTTGCGCTTAAAGAAGCCACACTGCAAGATTGGCCAATGGGGAGAAGGGTCACTGATGAGAACCCCGCCCACATGGAGCCCCCAGCAGGGCCCCGCCCACCCAGCATCTCATGCCGGTAGGGCCCCGCCCACCAAGCATCTCATCCCAGCAGAGCCCCGCCCACCAAGCATCTCATCCCAGCAGAGCCCCGCCCACCAAGCATCTCATCCCAGCAGTGCCCCGCCCACCAAGCATCTCATCCCAGCAGGGCCCCGCCCACCAAGCATCTCATCCCAGCTGGGCCCCGCCCACCAAGCATCTCATCCCAGCAGGGCCCCGCCCACCCAGCATCTCATCCCAGCAGGGCCCCGCCCACCCAGCATCTCATCCCAGTTGGGCCCCGCCCACCCAGCATCTCATCCCAGCAGTGCCCCGCCCACCAAGCATCTCATCCCAGCAGTGCCCCGCCCACCCAGCATCTCATCCCAGCAGTGCCCCGCCCACCAAGCATCTCATCCCAGCAGTGCCCCGCCCACCAAGCATCTCATCCCAGTTGGGCCCCGCCCACCAAGCATCTCATCCCAGCAGGGCCCCGCCCACCAAGCATCTCATTCCAGCAGTGCCCCGCCCACCAAGCATCTCATCCCAGCAGTGCCCCGCCCACCAAGCATCTCATTCCAGCAGTGCCCCGCCCACCAAGCATCTCATCCCAGCAGTGCCCCGCCCACCAAGCATCTCATCCCAGCAGGGCCCCGCCCACCAAGCATCTCATCCCAGTTGGGCCCCGCCCACCAAGCATCTCATCCCAGCAGGGCCCCGCCCACCAAGCATCTCATTCCAGCAGTGCCCCGCCCACCAAGCATCTCATCCCAACAGTGCCCCGCCCACCAAGCATCTCATTCCAGCAGTGCCCCGCCCACCAAGCATCTCATTCCAGCAGTGCCCCGCCCACCAAGCATCTCATTCCAGCAGTGCCCCGCCCACCAAGCATCTAATCCCAGCAGTGCCCCGCCCACCAAGCATCTCATCCCAGCAGTGCCCCGCCCACCAAGCATCTCATTCCAGCAGTGCCCCGCCCACCAAGCATCTCATTCCAGCAGTGCCCCGCCCACCAAGCATCTCATTCCAGCAGTGCCCCGCCCACCAAGCATCTCATCCCAGCAGTGCCCCGCCCACCAAGCATCTCATCCCAGCAGTGCCCCGCCCACCAAGCATCTCATTCCAGCAGTGCCCCACCCACCAAGTATCTCATTCCAGCAATGCCCCGCCCACCAAGCATCTCATCCCAGCAGGGCCCCGCCCACCCAGTACTCACCTTATACAGGAGCAGAATGACGAGGAGCAGCAGCACGACCCCGCCCACACTGCCCCCTACGATGTGCCACGTGTAACTGGGGGCCACCACCAGATCAACCTGTGTCACCACCTAGAGAACAGGAAATGGGCAACAGTCACATGACCTCCCAGAGCCCCTCCCCTGAGGAACCACACCCCAGCCACTCACACCCAGTGCAGCCGGCCCTGGCCTCCCCCAGGGGGTGTCCCCAATCAGGTGACTCAGTGTGACCCCGCCCCCCCAGAAAGCCAGTAAAGCTTTTCCCCGGTCCAACGGCACATGTGCGGCTCTCAGCCAATCAGAGCAGCCGGCTGTGACTATGTCATTCGGGAAATGGCTCGGACTGTCCTCAATGGGGAGCTTCCGTATCTCCAGGCCCCGCCCCAAACTTTGTGCACGCCCCCGCCCCAGGCATTCACATAGGATGGGGGGTGCGCTGAATCTCTCGCTCCCCATTGAGCCTTTTACCAAATGACATAATGGCGGCAAACGGCTCTGATTGGACGAGAGCCTGCGCATTCACCAATGGAAGAGGAACAGGTGAGTTTTTTGGGGGGATTCACACAGTGGGGCCCCATGATAATCAAAATCCCAGGTTTTGGTCTGCTTAAAGGATCGGCCCCATAGCCATAGCACCACCTCATGGGGGCACGGTCACATGACACGCATGGCGCGTGCGATTGGCTGCCCCACCTACTGTCACTGCCCCACCTAAGGAGCAGAACCTGATGGAGGCGCGGTCACATGACCCTAAGGAACAGGACCTCATGGAGGCGCGGTCACATGACCCTAAGGAGCAGGACCTCATGGAGGCGCGGTCACATAACCCTAAGGAGCAGGAACTCATGGAGGCGTCGTCACATGACCCTAAGGAGCAGGACCTCATGGAGGCGTCGTCACATGACCCTAAGGAGCAGGACCTCATGGAGGCGCGGTCACATGATTCTAAGGAGCAGGAACTCATGGAGGCACGGTCACATGACCCTAAGGAGCAGGAACTCATGGAGGCGTGGTCACATGACCCTAAGGAGCAGGACCTCATGGAGATGCCGTCACATGACCCTAAGGGGCAGGACCTCATGGAGGCGCCGTCACATGACCCTAAGGAGCAGGACCTCATGGAGACGTCCTCACATGACCCTAAGGAGCAGGGCCTCATGGAGGCGCCGTCACATGACCCTAAGGAGCAGGACCTCATGGAGGCGCGGTCACATGACCCTAAGGAGCAGGACCTCATGGAGATGCCGTCACATGACCCTAAGGAGCAGGGCCTCATGGAGGCGCCGTCACATGACCCTAAGGAGCAGGACCTCATGGAGGCGCCGTCACATGACCCTAAGGAGCAGGACCTCATGGAGACGCCGTCACATGACCCTAAGGAGCAGGACCTCATGGAGGCGTGGTCACATGACCCTAAGGAGCAGGACCTCATGGAGGTGCGGTCACATGACCCTAAGGAGCAGGACCTCATGGAGGCGCGGTCACATGACCCTAAGGAGCAGGACCTCATGGGGGCGCGGTCACATGACCCTAAGGAGCAGGGCCTCATGGGGGCCTTGTCACATGACCCTAAGGAGCAGGACCTCATGGAGACACCGTCACATGACCCTAAGGAGCAGGACCTCATGGAGGCGCGGTCACATGACCCTAAGGAGCAGGACCTCATGGAGGCATGGTCACATGACCCTAAGGAGCAGGACCTCATGGAGGCACGGTCACATGACCCTAAGGAGCAGGACCTCATGGAGGCGCCGTCACATGACCCTAAGGAGCAGGGCCTCATGGAGGCGCGGTCACATGACCCTAAGGAGCTGGAACTCATGGAGGCGCGGTCACATGACCCTAAGGAGCAGGGCCTCATGGGGGCCTTGTCACATGACCCTAAGGAGCAGGAACTCATGGAGGCGCGGTCACATGACCCTAAGGAGCAGGACCTCATGGAGGCGTAGTCACATGACCCTAAGGAGCAGGAACTCATGGAGGCGCTGTCACATGACCCTAAGGAGCAGGACCTCATGGAGGCGCTGTCACATGACCCTAAGGAGCAGGACCTCATGGACGCACGGGCACATGACCCTAAGAAGCAGGACCTCATGGAGGCGCGGTCACATGACCCTAAGGAGCAGGACCTCATGGAGGCGTGGTCACATGACCCTAAGGAGCAGGAACTCATGGAGGCGCGGACACATGACCCTAAGGAGCAGGAACTCATGGAGGCGCCGTCACATGACCCTAAGGAGCAGGACCTCATGGAGGCGCGGTCACATGACCCTAAGGAGCAGGACCTCATGGAGGCACGGGCACATGACCCTAAGAAGCAGGACCTCATGGAGGCGCGGTCACATGACCCTAAGGAGCAGGACCTCATGGAGGAGTGGTCACATGACCCTAAGGAGCAGGAACTCATGGAGGCGCGGTCACATGATCCTAAGGAGCAGGAACTCATGGAGGCGCCGTCACATGACCCTAAGGAGCAGGACCTCATGGAGGCGCGGTCACATGACCCTAAGGAGCAGGACCTCATGGAGACGCCGTCACATGACCCTAAAGAGCAGGACCTCATGGAGACGCGGTCACATGACCCTAAGGAGCAGGGCCTCATGGGGGCGTCGTCACATGACCATAAGGAGCAGGGCCTCATGGAGGGCTCGTCACATGACGCTAAGGAGCAGGACCTCATGGAGGCGCGGTCACATGACCCTAAGGAGCAGGACCTCATGGAGGCGCGGTCACATGACCCTAAGGAGTAGGACCTGATGGAGGCGCGGTCACATGACCCTAAGGAGCAGGACCTCATGGAGGCGCGGTCACATGACCCTAAGGATCAGGGCCTCATGGAGGCGCGGTCACATGACCCTAAGGAGCTGGAACTCATGGAGGCGCGGTCACATGACCCTAAGGAGCAGGGCCTCATGGGGGCCTTGTCACATGACCCTAAGGAGCAGGAACTCATGGAGGCGCGGTCACATGACCCTAAGGAGCAGGACCTCATGGAGGCGCGGTCTCATGACCCTAAGGAGCAGGACCTCATGGAGGCGCAGTCACATGACCCTAAGGAGCAGGAACTCATGGAGGCGCGGTCTCATGACCCTAAGGAGCAGGGCCTCATGGGGGCGTCGTCACATGACCCTAAGGAGCAGGACCTCAGGGAGGCGATGTCACATGACCCTAAGGAGCAGGACCTCATGGAGGCACGGTTACATGACCCTAAGGAGCAGGACCTCATGGAGGCGCGGTCACATGACCCTAAGAAGCAGGACCTCATGGAGGCGTGGTCACATGAACCTAAGGAGCAGGAACTCATGGAGGCGCGGTCACATGACCCTAAGAAGCAGGAACTCATGGGGGCGCCGTCACATGACCCTAAGGAGCAGGACCTCATGGAGGCGCCGTCACATGACCCTAAGGAGCAGGACCTCATGGAGGCGCGGTCACATGACCCTAAGGAGCAGGAACTAATGGGGTCGCGGTCACATGACCCTAAGGAGCGGACCTCATGGAGGCGCCGTCACATGACCCTAAAGAGCAGGACCTCATGGAGGCGCGGTCACATGACCCTAAGGAGCAGGGCCTCATGGGGGCGCAGTCACATTACCCTAAAGAGCAGGACCTCATGGAGGCGCCGTCACGTGACCTGAGGATCAGGACCTCATGATGGCGACGTCACATGACCCTAAGGAGCAGGATCTCATGGGGGCGCCATCACATGATCCTAAGGAGCAGGGCCTCATGGGGGCACGGTCACATGACCCTAAGGAGCAGGACCTCATGGAGGCGCCGTCACATGACCATAAGGAGCAGGCTCTCATGGGGGCGCCATCATATGACCCTAAGGAGCAGGACCTCATGGAGGCGCGGTCACATGACCCTAAGGAGCTGGAACTCATGGAGGCGCGGTCACATGACCCTAAGGAGCAGGGCCTCATGGGGGCCTTGTCACATGACCCTAAGGAGCAGGAACTCATGGAGGCGCGGTCACATGACCCTAAGGAGCAGGACCTCATGGAGGCGTAGTCACATGACCCTAAGGAGCAGGAACTCATGGAGGCGCTGTCACATGACCCTAAGGAGCAGGACCTCATGGAGGCGCTGTCACATGACCCTAAGGAGCAGGACCTCATGGACGCACGGGCACATGACCCTAAGAAGCAGGACCTCATGGAGGCGCGGTCACATGACCCTAAGGAGCAGGACCTCATGGAGGCGTGGTCACATGACCCTAAGGAGCAGGAACTCATGGAGGCGCGGACACATGACCCTAAGGAGCAGGAACTCATGGAGGCGCCGTCACATGACCCTAAGGAGCAGGACCTCATGGAGGCGCGGTCACATGACCCTAAGGAGCAGGACCTCATGGAGGCACGGGCACATGACCCTAAGAAGCAGGACCTCATGGAGGCGCGGTCACATGACCCTAAGGAGCAGGACCTCATGGAGGAGTGGTCACATGACCCTAAGGAGCAGGAACTCATGGAGGCGCGGTCACATGATCCTAAGGAGCAGGAACTCATGGAGGCGCCGTCACATGACCCTAAGGAGCAGGACCTCATGGAGGCGCGGTCACATGACCCTAAGGAGCAGGACCTCATGGAGACGCCGTCACATGACCCTAAAGAGCAGGACCTCATGGAGACGCGGTCACATGACCCTAAGGAGCAGGGCCTCATGGGGGCGTCGTCACATGACCATAAGGAGCAGGGCCTCATGGAGGGCTCGTCACATGACGCTAAGGAGCAGGACCTCATGGAGGCGCGGTCACATGACCCTAAGGAGCAGGACCTCATGGAGGCGCGGTCACATGACCCTAAGGAGTAGGACCTGATGGAGGCGCGGTCACATGACCCTAAGGAGCAGGACCTCATGGAGGCGCGGTCACATGACCCTAAGGATCAGGGCCTCATGGAGGCGCGGTCACATGACCCTAAGGAGCTGGAACTCATGGAGGCGCGGTCACATGACCCTAAGGAGCAGGGCCTCATGGGGGCCTTGTCACATGACCCTAAGGAGCAGGAACTCATGGAGGCGCGGTCACATGACCCTAAGGAGCAGGACCTCATGGAGGCGCGGTCTCATGACCCTAAGGAGCAGGACCTCATGGAGGCGCAGTCACATGACCCTAAGGAGCAGGAACTCATGGAGGCGCGGTCTCATGACCCTAAGGAGCAGGGCCTCATGGGGGCGTCGTCACATGACCCTAAGGAGCAGGACCTCAGGGAGGCGATGTCACATGACCCTAAGGAGCAGGACCTCATGGAGGCACGGTTACATGACCCTAAGGAGCAGGACCTCATGGAGGCGCGGTCACATGACCCTAAGAAGCAGGACCTCATGGAGGCGTGGTCACATGAACCTAAGGAGCAGGAACTCATGGAGGCGCGGTCACATGACCCTAAGAAGCAGGAACTCATGGGGGCGCCGTCACATGACCCTAAGGAGCAGGACCTCATGGAGGCGCCGTCACATGACCCTAAGGAGCAGGACCTCATGGAGGCGCGGTCACATGACCCTAAGGAGCAGGAACTAATGGGGTCGCGGTCACATGACCCTAAGGAGCGGACCTCATGGAGGCGCCGTCACATGACCCTAAAGAGCAGGACCTCATGGAGGCGCGGTCACATGACCCTAAGGAGCAGGGCCTCATGGGGGCGCAGTCACATTACCCTAAAGAGCAGGACCTCATGGAGGCGCCGTCACGTGACCTGAGGATCAGGACCTCATGATGGCGACGTCACATGACCCTAAGGAGCAGGATCTCATGGGGGCGCCATCACATGATCCTAAGGAGCAGGGCCTCATGGGGGCACGGTCACATGACCCTAAGGAGCAGGACCTCATGGAGGCGCCGTCACATGACCATAAGGAGCAGGCTCTCATGGGGGCGCCATCATATGACCCTAAGGAGCAGGACCTCATGGAGGCGCGGTCACATGACCCTAAGGAGCTGGAACTCATGGAGGCGCGGTCACATGACCCTAAGGAGCAGGGCCTCATGGGGGCCTTGTCACATGACCCTAAGGAGCAGGAACTCATGGAGGCGCGGTCACATGACCCTAAGGAGCAGGACCTCATGGAGGCGTAGTCACATGACCCTAAGGAGCAGGAACTCATGGAGGCGCTGTCACATGACCCTAAGGAGCAGGACCTCATGGAGGCGCTGTCACATGACCCTAAGGAGCAGGACCTCATGGACGCACGGGCACATGACCCTAAGAAGCAGGACCTCATGGAGGCGCGGTCACATGACCCTAAGGAGCAGGACCTCATGGAGGCGTGGTCACATGACCCTAAGGAGCAGGAACTCATGGAGGCGCGGACACATGACCCTAAGGAGCAGGAACTCATGGAGGCGCCGTCACATGACCCTAAGGAGCAGGACCTCATGGAGGCGCGGTCACATGACCCTAAGGAGCAGGACCTCATGGAGGCACGGGCACATGACCCTAAGAAGCAGGACCTCATGGAGGCGCGGTCACATGACCCTAAGGAGCAGGACCTCATGGAGGCGTGGTCACATGACCCTAAGGAGCAGGAACTCATGGAGGCGCGGTCACATGATCCTAAGGAGCAGGAACTCATGGAGGCGCGGTCACATGACCCTAAGGAGCAGGACCTCATGGAGGCGCGGTCACATGACCCTAAGGAGCAGGACCTCATGGAGACGCCGTCACATGACCCTAAAGAGCAGGACCTCATGGAGACGCGGTCACATGACCCTAAGGAGCAGGGCCTCATGGGGGCGTCGTCACATGACCATAAGGAGCAGGGCCTCATGGAGGGCTCGTCACATGACGCTAAGGAGCAGGACCTCATGGAGGCGCGGTCACATGACCCTAAGGAGCAGGACCTCATGGAGGCGCGGTCACATGACCCTAAGGAGTAGGACCTGATGGAGGCGCGGTCACATGACCCTAAGGAGCAGGACCTCATGGAGGCGCGGTCACATGACCCTAAGGATCAGGGCCTCATGGAGGCGCGGTCACATGACCCTAAGGAGCTGGTACTCATGGAGGCGCGGTCACATGACCCTAAGGAGCAGGGCCTCATGGGGGCCTTGTCACATGACCCTAAGGAGCAGGAACTCATGGAGGCGCGGTCACATGACCCTAAGGAGCAGGACCTCATGGAGGCGCGGTCTCATGACCCTAAGGAGCAGGACCTCATGGAGGCGCAGTCACATGACCCTAAGGAGCAGGAACTCATGGAGGCGCGGTCTCATGACCCTAAGGAGCAGGGCCTCATGGGGGCGTCGTCACATGACCCTAAGGAGCAGGACCTCAGGGAGGCGATGTCACATGACCCTAAGGAGCAGGACCTCATGGAGGCACGGTTACATGACCCTAAGGAGCAGGACCTCATGGAGGCGCGGTCACATGACCCTAAGAAGCAGGACCTCATGGAGGCGTGGTCACATGACCCTAAGGAGCAGGAACTCATGGAGGCGCGGTCACATGACCCTAAGAAGCAGGAACTCATGGAGGCGCCGTCACATGACCCTAAGGAGCAGGACCTCATGGAGGCGCCGTCACATGACCCTAAGGAGCAGGACCTCATGGAGGCGCGGTCACATGACCCTAAGGAGCAGGAACTAATGGGGTCGCGGTCACATGACCCTAAGGAGCGGACCTCATGGAGGCGCCGTCACATGACCCTAAAGAGCAGGACCTCATGGAGGCGCGGTCACATGACCCTAAGGAGCAGGGCCTCATGGGGGCACAGTCACATTACCCTAAAGAGCAGGACCTCATGGAGGCGCCGTCACGTGACCTGAGGATCAGGACCTCATGATGGCGACGTCACATGACCCTAAGGAGCAGGATCTCATGGGGGCGCCATCACATGATCCTAAGGAGCAGGGCCTCATGGGGGCACGGTCACATGACCCTAAGGAGCAGGACCTCATGGAGGCGCCGTCACATGACCATAAGGAGCAGGCTCTCATGGGGGCGCCATCATATGACCCTAAGGAGCAGGACCTCATGGAGGCGCGGTCACATGACCCTAAGGAGCAGGACCTCATGGGGGCGGCATCACATGACTTTAAGGAGCAGGGCCTCATGGGGGCGTGGTAACATGACCCTAAGGAGCAGGACCTCATGGGGGCGCCGTCACATGACCCTAAGGAGCAGGACCTAATGGGGGCGCCGTCACATGACCCTAAGGAGCAGGACCTCATGGGGGCGCCGTCATATGACCCTAAGGAGCAGGACCTCATGGGGGCGCCGTCATATGACCCTAAGGAGCAGGACCTCATGGGGGCGCCGTCACATGACCCTAAGGAGCAGGACCTCATGGAGGCGCCGTCACATGACCCTAAGGAGCAGGACCTCATGGAGGCACGGGCACATTACCCTAAAGAGCAGGACCTCATGGAGGCGCCGTCACGTGACCTAAGGATCAGGACCTCATGGGGGCACGGTCACATGACCCTAAGGAGCAGGACCTCATGGAGGCGCCGTCACATGACCATAAGGAGCAGGCTCTCATGGGGGCGCCATCATATGACCCTAAGGAGCAGGACCTCATGGAGGCGCGGTCACATGACCCTAAGGAGCAGGACCTCTTGGGGGCGCCATCACATGATCCTAAGGAGCAGGGCCTCATGGGGGCACGGTCACATGACCCTAAGGAGCAGGACCTCATGGAGGCGCCGTCACATGACCATAAGGAGCAGGCTCTCATGGGGGCGCCATCATATGACCCTAAGGAGCAGGACCTCATGGAGGCGCGGTCACATGACCCTAAGGAGCAGGACCTCTTGGGGGCGCCATCACATGACTCTAAGGAGCAGGGCCTCATGGGGGCGCCATCATATGACCCTAAGGAGCAGGACCTCATGGAGGCGCGGTCACATGACCCTAAGGAGCAGGACCTCATGGGGGCGCCATCACATGACTCTAAGGAGCAGGGCCTCATGGGGGCGTGGTCACATGACCCTAAGGAGCAGGACCTCATAGGGGCGCCGTCACATAACCCTAAGGAGCAGGACCTAATGGGGGCGCCGTCACATGACCCTAAGGAGCAGGACCTCATGGGGGCGCCTTCATATGACCCTAAGGAGCAGGACCTCATGGGGGCGCCGTCATATGACCCTAAGGAGCAGGACCTCATGGAGGCGCCGTCACATGACCCTAAGGAGCAGGACCTCATGAGGGCGCCGTCACATGACCCTAAGGAGCAGGACCTCATGGGGGCGCCGTCACATGACCCTAAGGAGCAGGACCTCATGGGGGCGTGGTCACATGACCCTAAGGAGCAGGACCTCATGAAGGCGCGGTCACATGACCCTAAGGAGCAGGGCCTCATGGAGGCGCGGTCACATGACCCTAAGGAGCAGGGCCTCATGGGGGCGTCGTCACATGACCCTAAGGAGCAGGAACTCATGGAGGTGCGGTCACATGACCCTAAGGAGCAGGACCTCATGGAGGTGCGGTCACATGACCCTAAGGAGCAGGAACTCATGGAGGCGCGGTCACATGACCCTAAGGAGCAGGGCCTCATGGGGGCGTCGTCACATGACCCTAAGGAGCAGGACCTCAGGGAGGCGCTGTCACATGACCCTAAGGAGCAGGACCTCATGGAGGAGTGGTCACATGACCCTAAGGAGTAGGTCCTCATGGAGACGCCGTCACATGACCCTAAGGAGCAGGACCTCATGGAGGCGCTGTCACATGACCCTAAGGAGCAGGAACTCATGGGGGCGCCGTCACATGACCCTAAGGAGCAGGACCTCATGGAGGCGCCGTCACATGACCCTAAGGAGCAGGACCTCATGGGGGCGCCGTCATATGACCCTAAGGAGCAGGACCTCATGGGGGCGCCGTCACATGATTCTAAGGAGCAGGACCTCATGGAGGCGCGGTCACATGACCCTAAGGAGCAGGACCTCATGGGGGCGCCGTCACATGACCCTAAGGAGCAGGACCTCATGGAGGCGCCGTCACATGACCCTAAGGAGCAGGACCTCATGGGGGCGCCGTCATATGACCCTAAGGAGCAGGACCTCATGGGGGCGCCGTCATATGACCCTAAGGAGCAGGACCTCATGGAGGCGCGGTCACATGACCCTAAGGAACAGGACCTCATGGGGGCGCCGTCACATGACCCTAAGGAGTAGGACCTCATGGGGGCGCCGTCACATGACCCTAAGGAGCAGGACCTCATGGAGGCGCGGTCACATGACCCTAAGGAGCAGGACCTCATGGAGGCGCGGTCACATGACCCTAAGGAGCAGGGCCTCATGGAGGGGCCGTCACATGACCCTAAAGAGCCGGACCTCATGGAGGCGCGGTCACATGACCCTAAGGAGCAGGACCTCATGGAGGCGCGGTCACATGACCCTAAGGAGCAGGACCTCATGGAGGCGTGGTCACATGACCCTAAGGAGCAGGACCTCATGAAGGCGCGGTCACATGACCCTAAGGAGCAGGGCCTCATGGAGGCGCGGTCACATGACCCTAAGGAGCAGGAACTCATGGAGGCGCGGTCACATGACCCTAAGGAGCAGGGTCTCATGGGGGCGTCGTCACATGACCCTAAGGAGCAGGAACTCATGGAGGCGCGGTCACATGACCCTAAGGAGCAGGACCTCATGGAGGCGCGGTCACATGACCCTAAGGAGCAGGAACTCATGGAGGCGTGGTCACATGACCCTAAGGAGCAGGGCCTCATGGGGGCTTCGTCACATGACCCTAAGGAGCAGGGCCTCATGGGGGCGCGGTCACATGACCCTAAGGAGCAGGACCTCATGGAGGCACCGTCACATGACCCTAAGGAGCAGGACCTCATGGAGGCGCGGTCACATGACCCTAAGGTGCAGGGCCTCATGGAGGCGCCGTCACATGACCCTAAGGAGCAGGACCTCATGGGGGCGCGGTCACATGACCCACCGTCACATTGTGGAACTTGCCCCCCAGGTGGCTGTGGTATCGGCTCTCGTTGTACTCGATGGTGACGGAGCTCCGCAGACTCTCCAGCGTCTCCACCTGTAAGAGCCATGATGTCATAGATTAGTTCTGGAGGCGGGGCCATGGAGGTGACATCAGAGCGGCGGGGGGCGTGTCCTTACCGTCCAGGCACGGGTTGGCGCCAGAACTCCGGTCACCTGGAGATCGATGGTCCCCGACTGCTCCACTGAACACCGAAACGTCTGGGGAGGCAAACGGGTCATTAACAGAGCGCCGACATAGGCCAAGGCGCAGCACAAAAGCAGATGATAGTCCAGCAACACGCAAAGCAATTGGACGATACCATCGCCCAACCGAAACGTCTGATCGTCTCAGTGGAGAAGCCAAGCTGGGACTGGTCTAGACCTGGGGTATACCTACCCCACGGGGTACAGCGTGGTGCTCGGGGGCGGGGCAACGGAGGGTATCTGACTGGTCTGGTGCTATGTAAATGCTGCCAGGTGTGTGACCTGCCCATTAATTACTAATTACCCCCTTGGGGGTAACTTGGGAACTTTTAGGGGGTACTTAGTATAGAAATGCTGGGGATCATTGGTCCACACTATGGCCGTCTCTTGGGTTGGGGTTGGTGGACCATTGCCTGGGTCCAAAGGAGGAGGTGACAGGAACCCGGGGGGCAGCAGCACTGTTGGGGTCCCCAATGATTATTGGGGGGGGGGCTGTGGTGGAGGTCAGTGACAGGAACCCGGGTGGCAGCAGCACTGTTGGGGTCCCCAATGATTATTCGGGGGGGGGGGCTGTGGTGGAGGTCAGTGACAGGAACCCAGGGGGCAGCAGCACTGTTGGGGTCCCCAATGATTATTGGGGGGGGGGCTGTGGTGGAGGTCAGTGACAGGAACCCAGGGGGCAGCAGCACTGTTGGGGTCCCCAATGATTATTGGGGGGGGGCTGTGGTGGAGGTCAGTGACAGGAACCCGGGGGGCAGCAGCACTGTTGGAGTCCCCAATGATTATTAGGGGGGGCTGTGGTGTAGGTCAGTGACAGGAACCCTGGGGGCAGCAGCACTGTTGGAGTCCCCAATGATTATTGGGGGGGCTGTGGTGGAGGTCAGTGACAGGAACCCTGGGGGCAGCAGCACTGTTGGGGTCCCCAATGATTATTGGGGGGGGGCTGTGGTGGAGGTCAGTGACAGGAACCCGGGGGGCAGCAGCACTGTTGGGGTCCCCCCTGATTATTGGGGGGGGGGCCGTGGTGGAGGTCAGTGACAGGAACCCGGGGGGCAGCAGCACTGTTGGGGTCCCCACTGATTATTGGGGGGCCTGTGGTGTAGGTCAGTCACAGGAACCCTGGGGGCAGCAGCACTGTTGGGGTCCCCAATGATTATTGGGGGGGGGGCCGGTGGTGGAGGTCAGTGACAGGAACCCCGGGGGCAGCAGCACTGTTGGGGTCCCCACTGATTATTGGGGGGCCTGTGGTGTAGGTCAGTCACAGGAACCCTGGGGGCAGCAGCACTGTTGGGGTCCCCAATGATTATTGGGGGGGGGCCTGTGGTGGAGGTCAGTGACAGGAACCCTGGGGGCAGCAGCACTTTTGGGGTCCCCAATGATTATTGGGGGGGGGCCTGTGGTGGAGGTCAGTGACAGGAACCCTGGGGGCAGCAGCACTGTTGGGGTCCCCAATGATTATTGGGGGGGGCCTGTGGTGGAGGTCAGTGACAGGAACCAAGGGGAAGCAGCACTGTTGGGGTCCCCAATGATTATTGGGGGGGGCCTGTGGTGGAGGTCAGTGACAGGAACCCGGGGGGCAGCAGCACTGTTGGGGTCCCCAATGATTATTGGGGGGGGGGCTGTGGTGGAGGTCAGTGACAGGAACCAAGGGGAAGCAGCACTGTTGGGGTCCCCAATGATTATTGGGGGGGCTGTGGTGGAGGTCAGTGACAGGAACCCGGGGGGCAGCAGCACTGTTGGGGTCCCTCCTGATTATTGGGGGGCCTGTGGTGGAGGTCACTGACAGGAACCCGGGGGGCAGCAGCACTGTTGGGGTCCCCCCTGATTATTGGGGGGCCTGTGGTGGAGGTCAGTGACAGGAACCCGGGGGGCAGCAGCACTGTTGGGGTCCCCCATGAATATTGGGGGGCCGTTGGTGGAGACAGACAGCAGAGGCCAGGCCAAGCGAGTGGTAGTAGGACCAGGAGGCAACAGATGAGGGTGATAGGTGAGTATAGGTGGACAAAGTGAGCTGTAGCACATGGCGTCTCAGCATGATGACATCATCACTCCTTACCTTGATGGCGGGGCCCTTGGGCGGGGCAGCGTAGCCATGGTGCGGGGGCGTGCAGTTTCCTCGGGAGACCTGCAGCACAGGTGAGTACAGGTGAGTGATAAGATGCTGGACGATGATGTCACGGATAACGCGGTGGGTGGTACTTACCTGGCTGGTTACGCAATACTTCCAGTAGAGGCCGCCACTCTCTGCCGCGGGGGTGGACACGCGGACGGTGAACCGCGCAGGAACGGCGCTGCCCCCCTGGCTCTTGATCTAGAAAAGGGTTAATAATTGCTGTCAGTATGTCTAGGGCGCCGGGTGTACCTACCTCCTCCTGCCACGCCCCCCCCGCTCACCTGGTACACGTGTCTGCAGGTGCTCCGCTCCCCTCGGCCCATGAAGCGCAGATACTTGGTGTAATTTTCCAGGCTGCGGGGGAGAAAGCGCACACCCGTCATACAGGAATCCACCTCCGGGCGGGGCCGCACGCGGGTACTTACCTGCGAGCGTACACATCGATTGGGTAGAGGGCCGGGATGTCCAGGCTCCGCCTCTTGGTCATATTGCTCGGATTTCGGTCGTTTTCGCTGCAAGACAAAGCGGGGGCGTGAGTTCCTCGGAGGCGGAGCTTCCTGTGCTGACAAGTCCTGCCCCCAGGATAGCTGGACGTGACACTGATACAATGATGAGACTCTCTGCTGCCCCCAGGATGGCTGAGCCTGACACTGATACAACGATGAGACTCTCTACTGCCCCCAGGATGGCTGGACGTGACACTGATACAATGATGAGGCACTCTGCTGCCCCCAGGATGGCTGGGCCTGACACTGATACAATGATGAGACTCTCTGCTGCCCCCAGGATGGCTGGGCCTGACACTGATACAATGATGAGACTCTCTGCTGCCCCCAGGATGGCTGGGCCTGACACTGATACAATGATGAGACTCTCTGCTACCCGCAGGATGGCTGGGCCTGACACTGATACAATGATGAGGCACTCTGCTGCCCCCAGGATGGCTGGGCCTGACACTGATACAATGATGAGACTCTCTGCTGCCCCCAGGATGGCTGGGCCTGACACTGATACAATGATGAGACTCTCTGCTGCCCCCAGGATGGCTGGGCCTGACACTGATACAATGATGAGACTCTCTGCTGCCCCCAGGATGGCTGGGCTTGACACTGATACAATGATGAGGCTCTCTGCTGCCCCCAGGATGGCTGGGCCTGACACTGATACAATGATGAGGCTCTCTGCTGCCCCCAGGATGGCTGGACGTGACACTGATACAATGATGAGACTCTCTGCTGCCCCCAGGATGGCTGGGCCTGACACTGATACAATGATGAGACTCTCTGCTGCCCCCAGGATGGCTGGGCCTGACACTGATACAATGATGAGGCTCTCTGCTGCCCCCAGGATGGCTGGACGTGACACTGATACAATGATGAGACTCTCTGCTGCCCCCAGGATGGCTGGGCCTGACACTGATACAATGATGAGACTCTCTACTGCCCCCAGGATGGCTGGGCCTGACACTGATACAATGATGAGGAGGCTCTCTACTGCCCCCAGGATGGCTGGGCCTGACACTGATACAATGATGAGACTCTCTGCTGCCCCCAGGATGGCTGGGCCTGACACTGATACAATGATGAGACTCTCTACGGCCCCAGGATGGCTGGGCCTGACACTGATACAATGATGAGGCTCTCTGCTGCCCCCAGGATGGCTGGGCCTGACACTGATACAATGATAAGACTCTCTGCTGCTCCCAGGATGGCTGGGCCTGACACTGATACAATGATAAGACTCTCTGCTGCTCCCAGGATGGCTGGGCCAGACACTGATACAATGATGAGACTCTCTGCTGCTCCCAGGATGGCTGGGCCAGACACTGATACAATGATGAGACTCTTTACGGCCCCAGGATGGCTGGGCCTGACACTGATACAATGATGAGGCTCTCTGCTGCCCCCAGGATGGCTGGGACTGACACTGATACAATGATGAGGCTCTCTGCTGCCCCCAGGATGGCTGGGCCAGACACTGATACAATGATGAGACTCTCTACGGCCCCAGAATGGCTGGGCCTGACACTGATACAATGATAAGACTCTCTGCTGCTCCCAGGATGGCTGGGCCAGACACTGATACAATGATGAGACTCTCTGCTGCTCCCAGGATGGCTGGGCCAGACACTGATACAATGATGAGACTCTTTACGGCCCCAGGATGGCTGGGCCTGACACTGATACAATGATGAGGCTCTCTGCTGCCCCCAGGATGGCTGAGCCAGACACTGATACAATGATGAGACTCTCTACGGCCCCAGGATGGCTGGGCCTGACACTGATACAATGATGAGGCTCTCTGCTGCCCCCAGGATGGCTGGGCCTGACACTGATACAATGATGAGGCTCTCTGCTGCCCCCAGGATGGCTGGGCCTGACACTGATACAATGATGAGACTCTCTACGGCCCCAGGATGGCTGGGCCTGACACTGATACAATGGTGAGGCTCTCTGCTGCCCCCAGGATGGCTGGGCCTGACACTGACACAATGATGAGACTCTCTGCTGCCCCCAGGATGGCTGGGCCTGACACTGATACAATGATGAGGCTCTCTGCTGCCCCCAGGATGGCTGGGCCTGACACTGATACAATGATGAGACTCTGCTGCCCCCAGGATGGCTGGGCCTGACACTGATACAATGATGAGGCTCTCTGCTGCCCCCCAGGATGGCTGGGCCTGACACTGATACAATGATGATGAGACTCTCTGCTGCCCCCAGGATGGCTGGGCCTGACACTGATACAATGATGAGGCTCTCTGCTGCCCCCCAGGATGGCTGGGCCTGACACTGATACAATGATGAGGCTTTCTGCTGCCCCCCAGGATGGCTGGGCCTGACACTGATACAATGATGATGCTCTCTGCTGCCCCCAGGATGGCTGGGCCTGACACTGATACAATGATGAGGCTTTCTGCTGCCCCCCAGGATGGCTGGGCCTGACACTGATACAATGATGAGACTCTCTGCTGCCCCCCAGGATGGCTGGGCCTGACACTGATACAATGATGAGACTCTCTGCTGCCCCCCAGGATGGCTGGGCCTGACACTGATACAATGATGAGGCTTTCTGCTGCCCCCAGGATGGCTGGGCCTGACACTGATACAATGATGAGAGTCTATGCTGCTCCCAGGATGGCTGGGCCTGACACTGATACAATGATGAGGCTCTCTGCTGCCCCCAGGATGGCTGGGCCTGACACTGATACAATGATGAGACTCTCTGCTGCCCCCAGGATGGCTGGGCCTGACACTGATACAACGATGAGGCTCTCTGCTGCCCCCAGGATGACTGGGCCTGACACTGATACAATAATGAGGCTCTCTGCTGCCCCCAGGATGGCTGGGCCTGACACTGATACAATGAGGAGTCTCTCTACTGCCCCCCAGGATGGCTGGGCCTGACACTGATACACTGAGGAGTCTCTCTGCTGCCCCCAGGATGGCTGGGCCTGACACTGATACACTGAGGAGTCTCTCTACTACCCCCCAGGATGGCTGGGCCTGACACTGATACAATGATGAGACTCTCTGCTGCCCCCAGGATGGCTGGGCCTGACACTGATACACTGAGGAGTCTCTCTGCTGCCCCCAGGATGGCTGGGCCTGACACTGATACAATGATGAGACTCTCTGCTGCCCCCAGGATGGCTGGGCCTGACACTGATACAATGATGAGGCTCTCTACTGCCCCCAGGATGGCTGGGCCTGACACTGATACAATGATGAGACTCTCTGCTGCCCCCAGGATGGCTGGGCCTGACACTGATACAATGATGAGGCTCTCTACTGCCCCCAGGATGGCTGGGCCTGACACTGATACAACGATGAGACTCTCTGCTGCCCCCAGGATGGCTGGGCCTGACACTGATACAATGATGAGACTCTCTGCTGCCCCCAGGATGGCTGGGCCTGACACTGATACAACGATGAGGCTCTCTGCTGCTCCCAGGATGGCTGGGCCTGACACTGATACAATGATGAGGCTCTCTACTGCCCCCCAGGATGGCTGGGCCTGACACTGATACAACGATGAGGCTCTCTGCTGCTCCCAGGATGGCTGGGCCTGACACTGATACAATGATGATGCTCTCTACTGCCCCCCAGGATGGCTGGGCCTGACACTGATACAATGATGAGACTCTCTGCTGCCCCCCAGGATGGCTGGGCCTGACACTAATACAATGAGGAGTCTCTCTACTGGCCCCAGGATGGCTGGGCCTGACACTGATACAATGATGATGCTCTCTACTGCCCCCCAGGATGGCTGGGCCTGACACTGATACAATGATGAGGCTCTCTGCTGCCCCCAGGATGGCTGGGCCTGACACTGATACAATGATGTTGCTCTTTGCTGCCCCCAGGATGGCTGGGCCTGACACTGATACAATGATGAGGCTCTCTGCTGCCCCCAGGATGGCTGGGCCTGACACTGATACAATGATGAGACTCTCTGCTGCCCCCAGGATGGCTGGGCCTGACACTGATACAATGATGAGGCTCTCTACTGCCCCCAGGATGGCTGGGCCTGACACTGATACAATGATGAGGCTCTCTGCTGCCCCCAGGATGGCTGGGCCTGACACTGATACAATGATGAGGCTCTCTACTGCCCCCAGGATGGCTGGGCCTGACACTGATACAATGATGAGACTCTCTGCTGCCCCCAGGATGGCTGGGCCTGACACTGATACAATGATGAGGCTCTCTGCTGCCCCCAGGATGGCTGGGCCTGACACTGATACAACCATGAGACTCTCTGCTGCCCCCAGGATGGCTGGGCCTGACACTGATACAATGATGAGACTCTCTGCTGCCCCCAGGATGGCTGGGCCTGACACTGATACAATGATGAGGCTCTCTACTGCCCCCCAGGATGGCTGGGCCTGACACTGATACAATGAGGAGTCTCTCTACTGCCCCCAGGATGGCTGGGCCTGACACTGATACAATGATGAGACTCTCTGCTGCCCCCAGGATGGCTGGGCCTGACACTGATACAATGATGTTGCTCTTTGCTGCCCCCAGGATTGCTGGGCCTGACACTGATACAATGAGGAGTCTCTCTGCTGCCCCCAGGATGGCTGGGCCTGACACTGATACAATGATGAGGCTCTCTACTGCCCCCAGGATGGCTGGGCCTGACACTGATACAATGATGAGACTCTCTACTGCCCCCAGGATGGCTGGGCCTGACACTGATACAATGATGAGGCTCTCTGCTGCCCCCAGGATGGCTGGGCCTGACACTGATACAATGATGAGGCTCTCTGCTGCCCCCAGGATGCCTGGGCCTGACACTGATACAATGATGAGACTCTCTACGGCCCCAGGATGGCTGGGCCTGACACTGATACAATGATGAGGCCCTCTGCTGCCCCCAGGATGCCTGGGCCTGACACTGATACAATGATGAGACCCTCTGCTGCCCCCAGGATGGCTGGGCCTGACACTGATACAATGAGGAGTCTCTCTACTGCCCCCAGGATGGCTGGACCTGACACTGATACAATGATGAGGCTCTTTGCTGCCCCCAGGATGGCTGGGCCTGACACTGATACAATGAGGAGTCTCTCTGCTGCCCCCAGGATGGTTGGGCCTGACACTGATACAATGATGAGGCTCTCTACTGCCCCCAGGATGGCTGGGCCTGACACTGATACAATGATGAGGCTCTCTGCTGCCCCCAGGATGGCTGGGCCTGACACTGATACAATGATGAGACTCTCTGCTGCCTCCAGGATGGCTGGGCCTGACACTGATACAATGATGAGGCTCTCTGCTGCCCCCAGGATGGCTGGGCCTGACACTGATACAATGATGAGACTCTCTGCTGCCCCCAGGATGGCTGGGCCTGACACTGATTCAATGTTGAGACTCTCTGCTGCCCCCAGGATGGCTGGGCCTGACACTGATACAATGATGAGGCTCTCTGCTGCCCCCAGGATGGCTGGGCCTGACACTGATACAATGATGAGACTCTCTGCTGCCCCCAGGATGGCTGGGCCTGACACTGATACAATGATGAGACCCTCTGCTGCCCCCAGGGTGGCTGGGCCTGACACTGATACAATGATGAGGCTCTCTGCTGCCCCCAGGATGGCTGGGCCTGACACTGATACAATGATGAGACTCTCTGCTGCCCCCAGGATGGCTGGGCCTGACACTGATGCAATGATGAGACTCTCTGCTGCCCCCAGGATGGCTGGGCCTGACACTGATACAATGATGAGACTCTCTGCTGCTCCCAGGATGGCTGGGCCTGACACTGATACAATGATGAGACTCTCTGCTGCCCCCAGGATGGCTGGGCCTGACACTGATACAATGATGAGACTCTCTGCTGCCCCCAGGATGGCTGGGCCTGACACTGATACAATGATGAGACTCTCTGCTGCCCCCAGGATGGCTGGGCCTGACACTGATACAATGAGGAGTCTCTCTACTGCCCCCAGGATGGCTGGGCCTGACACTGATACAATGATGAGAGTCTCTGCTGCTCCCAGGATGGCTGGGCCTGACACTGATACAATGATGAGACTCTCTGCTGCCCCCATGATGGCTGGGCCTGACACTGATACAATGATGAGACTCTCTGCTGCCCCCAGGATGGCTGGGCCTGACACTGATACAATGATGAGAGTCTCTGCTGCTCCCAGGATGGCTGGGCCTGACACTGATACAATGATGAGACTCTCTGCTACCCGCAGGATGGCTGGGCCTGACACTGATACAATAATGAGGCTCTCTACTGCCCCCAGGATGGCTGGGCCTGACACTGATACAATGATGAGAGTCTCTGCTGCCCCCAGGATGGCTGGGCCTGACACTGATACAATGATGAGAGTCTCTGCTGCCCCCAGGATGGCTGGGCCTGACACTGATACAATGATGAGGCTCTCTGCTGCCCCCAGGATGGCTGGGCCTGACACTGATACAATGATGAGAGTCTCTGCTGCTCCCAGGATGGCTGGGCCTGACACTGATACAATGATGAGACTCTCTGCTGCCCCCAGGATGGCTGGGCCTGACACTGATACAATGATGAGACTCTCTGCTGTCCCCAGGATGGCTGGGCCTGACACTGATACAATGAGGAGTCTCTCTGCTTCCCCCAGGATGGCTGGGCCTGACACTGATACAATGAGGAGTCTCTCTACTGCCCCCAGGATGGCTGGGCCTGACACTGATACAATGATGAGACTCTCTGCTGCCCCCAGGATGGCTGGGCCTGACACTGATACAATGATGAGGCTCTCTGCTGCCCCCAGGATGGCTGGGCCTGACACTGATACAATGATGAGGCTCTCTGTTGCCCCCAGGATGGCTGGGCCTGACACTGATACAATGATGAGGCTCTCTGTTGCCCCCAGGATGGCTGGGCCTGACACTGATACAATGATGAGGCTCTCTGTTGCCCCCAGGATGGCTGGGCCTGACACTGATACAATGATGAGGCTCTCTGCTGCCCCCAGGATGGCTGGGCCTGACACTGATACAATGATGAGGCTCTCTGCTGCCCCCAGGATGGCTGGGCCTGACACTGATACAATGATGAGGCTCTCTGCTGCCCCCAGGATGGCTGGGCCTGACACTGATACAATGATGATGTTCTCTACTGCCCCCCAGGATGGCTGGGCCTGACACTGATACAATGAGGAGTCTCTCTACTGCCCCCAGGATGGCTGGGACTGACACTGATACAATGATGAGGCTCTTTGCTGCCCCCAGGATGGCTGGGCCTGACACTGATACAATGATGAGACTCTCTGCTGCCCCCAGGATGGCTGGGACTGACACTGATACAATGATGAGGCTCTTTGCTGCCCCCAGGATGGCTGGGACTGACACTGATACAATGATGAGGCTCTTTGCTGCCCCCAGGATGGCTGGGCCTGACACTGATACAATGATGAGACTCTCTGCTGCCCCCAGGATGGCTGGGCCTGACACTGATACAATGAGGAGTCTCTCTGCTGCCCCCAGGATGGTTGGGCCTGACACTGATACAATGATGAGGCTCTCTACTGCCCCCCAGGATGGCTGGGCCTGACACTGATACAATGATGAGACTCTCTGCTGCCCCCAGGATGGCTGGGCCTGACACTGATACAATAATGAGGCTCTTTGCTGCCCCCAGGATGGCTGGGCCTGACACTGATACAATGATGAGACTCTCTGCTGCCCCCAGGATCGCTGGGCCTTACACTGATACAATAATGAGGCTCTTTGCTGCCCCCAGGATGGCTGGGCCTGACACTGATACAATGATGAGACTCTCTGCTGCCCCCAGGATGGCTGGGCCTGACACTGATACAATGATGAGACTCTCTGCTGCCCCCAGGATGGCTGGGCCTGACACTGATACAATGATGAGACTCTCTGCTGCCCCCAGGATGGCTGGGCCTGACACTGATACAATGATGAGGCTCTCTGCTGCCCCCAGGATGGCTGGGCCTGACACTGATACAATGATGAGGCTCTCTGCTGCCCCCAGGATGGCTGGGCCTGACACTGATACAATGATAAGACTCTCTGCTGCTCCCAGGATGGCTGGGCCAGACACTGATACAATGATGAGACTCTCTGCTGCTCCCAGGATGGCTGGGCCAGACACTGATACAATGATGAGACTCTTTACGGCCCCAGGATGGCTGGGCCTGACACTGATACAATGATGAGGCTCTCTGCTGCCCCCAGGATGGCTGGGACTGACACTGATACAATGATGAGGCTCTCTGCTGCCCCCAGGATGGCTGGGCCTGACACTGATACAATGATGAGGCTCTCTGCTGCCCCCAGGATGGCTGGGCCTGACACTGATACAATGATGAGACTCTCTACGGCCCCAGGATGGCTGGGCCTGACACTGATACAATGATGAGACTCTCTGCTGCCCCCAGGATGGCTGGACGTGACACTGATACAATGATGAGACTCTCTACTGCCCCCAGGATGGCTGGGCCTGACACTGATACAATGATGAGACTCTCTGCTGCCCCCAGGATGGCTGGGCCTGACACTGATACAATGATGAGGCTCTCTGCTGCCCCCAGGATGGCTGGGCCTGACACTGATACAATGATGAGGCTCTCTGCTGCCCCCAGGATGGCTGGGCCTGACACTGATACAATGATGAGACTCTCTACGGCCCCAGGATGGCTGGGCCTGACACTGATACAATGATGAGACTCTCTGCTGCCCCCAGGATGGCTGGACGTGACACTGATACAATGATGAGACTCTCTACGGCCCCAGGATGGCTGGGCCTGACACTGATACAATGATGAGGCTCTCTGCTGCCCCCAGGATGGCTGGGCCTGACACTGATACAACGATGAGACTCTCTGCTGCCCCCAGGATGGCTGGGCCTGACACTGATACAATGATGAGGCACTCTGCTGCCCCCAGGATGGCTGGGCCTGACACTGATACAATGGTGAGGCTCTCTGCTACCCCCAGGATGGCTGGGCCTGACACTGATACAATGATGAGACCCTCTGCTGCCCCCAGGATGGCTGGGCCAGACACTGATACAATGATGATGCTCTCTGCTGCCCCCAGGATGGCTGGGCCTGACACTGATACAATGATGAGACTCTCTGCTGCCCCCAGGATGGCTGGGCCTGACACTGATACAATGATGAGACTCTGCTGCCCCCAGGATGGCTGGGCCTGACACTGATACAATGATGAGGCTCTCTGCTGCCCCCCAGGATGGCTGGGCCTGACACTGATACAATGATGATGAGACTCTCTGCTGCCCCCAGGATGGCTGGGCCTGACACTGATACAATGATGAGGCTCTCTGCTGCCCCCCAGGATGGCTGGGCCTGACACTGATACAATGATGAGGCTTTCTGCTGCCCCCCAGGATGGCTGGGCCTGACACTGATACAATGATGAGGCTCTCTGCTGCCCCCAGGATGGCTGGGCCTGACACTGATACAATGATGAGGCTCTCTACTGCCCCCAGGATGGCTGGGCCTGACACTGATACAATGATGAGACTCTCTGCTGCCCCCAGGATGGCTGGACGTGACACTGATACAATGATGAGGCTCTCTGCTGCCCCCAGGATGGCTGGGCCTGACACTGATACAATGATGAAGCTCTCTGCTGCCCCCAGGATGGCTGGGCCTGACACTGATACAATGATGAGGCTCTCTGCTGCCCCCAGGATGGCTGGGCCTGACACTGATACAATGGTGAGGCTCTCTGCTGCCCCCAGGATGGCTGGGCCTGACACTGATACAATGATGAGACCCTCTGCTGCCCCCAGGATGGCTGGGCCAGACACTGATACAATGATGATGCTCTCTGCTGCCCCCAGGATGGCTGGGCCTGACACTGATACAATGATGAGACTCTGCTGCCCCCAGGATGGCTGGGCCTGACACTGATACAATGATGAGGCTCTCTGCTGCCCCCCAGGATGGCTGGGCCTGACACTGATACAATGATGATGAGACTCTCTGCTGCCCCCAGGATGGCTGGGCCTGACACTGATACAATGATGAGGCTCTCTGCTGCCCCCCAGGATGGCTGGGCCTGACACTGATACAATGATGAGGCTTTCTGCTGCCCCCCAGGATGGCTGGGCCTGACACTGATACAATGATGATGCTCTCTGCTGCCCCCAGGATGGCTGGGCCTGACACTGATACAATGATGAGACTCTCTGCTGCCCCCAGGATGGCTGGGCCTGACACTGATACAATGATGAGACTCTCTGCTGCCCCCAGGATGGCTGGGCCTGACACTGATACAATGATGAGACTCTCTGCTGCCCCCCAGGATGGCTGGGCCTGACACTGATACAATGATGAGGCTCTCTGCTGCCCCCAGGATGGTTGGGCCTGACACTGATACAATGATGATGTTCTCTACTGCCCCCCAGGATGGCTGGGCCTGACACTGATACAATGAGGAGGCTCTCTACTGCCCCCAGGATGGCTGGGACTGACACTGATACAATGATGAGGCTCTTTGCTGCCCCCAGGATGGCTGGGCCTGACACTGATACAATGATGAGACCCTCTGCTGCCCCCAGGATGGCTGGGCCTGACACTGATACAATGAGGAGTCTCTCTGCTGCCCCCAGGATGGTTGGGCCTGACACTGATACAATGATGAGGCTCTCTACTGCCCCCCAGGATGGCTGGGCCTGACACTGATACAATGATGAGACTCTCTGCTGCCCCCAGGATGGCTGGGCCTGACACTGATACAATAATGAGGCTCTTTGCTGCCCCCAGGATGGCTGGGCCTGACACTGATACAATGATGAGACTCTCTGCTGCCCCCAGGATCGCTGGGCCTTACACTGATACAATAATGAGGCTCTTTGCTGCCCCCAGGATGGCTGGGCCTGACACTGATACAATGATGAGACTCTCTGCTGCCCCCAGGATGGCTGGGCCTGACACTGATACAATGATGAGACTCTCTGCTGCCCCCAGGATGGCTGGGCCTGACACTGATACAATGATGAGGCTCTCTGCTGCCCCCAGGATGGCTGGGCCTGACACTGATACAATGATGAGGCTCTCTGCTGCCCCCAGGATGGCTGGGCCTGACACTGATACAATGATAAGACTCTCTGCTGCTCCCAGGATGGCTGGGCCAGACACTGATACAATGATGAGACTCTCTGCTGCTCCCAGGATGGCTGGGCCAGACACTGATACAATGATGAGACTCTTTACGGCCCCAGGATGGCTGGGCCTGACACTGATACAATGATGAGGCTCTCTGCTGCCCCCAGGATGGCTGGGACTGACACTGATACAATGATGAGGCTCTCTGCTGCCCCCAGGATGGCTGGGCCTGACACTGATACAATGATGAGGCTCTCTGCTGCCCCCAGGATGGCTGGGCCTGACACTGATACAATGATGAGACTCTCTACGGCCCCAGGATGGCTGGGCCTGACACTGATACAATGGTGAGGCTCTCTGCTACCCCCAGGATGGCTGGGCCTGACACTGATACAATGATGAGACCCTCTGCTGCCCCCAGGATGGCTGGGCCTGACACTGATACAATGATGAGACCCTCTGCTGCCCCCAGGATGGCTGGGCCAGACACTGATACAATGATGATGCTCTCTGCTGCCCCCAGGATGGCTGGGCCTGACACTGATACAATGATGAGACTCTCTGCTGCCCCCAGGATGGCTGGGCCTGACACTGATACAATGATGAGACTCTCTACGGCCCCAGGATGGCTGGGCCTGACACTGATACAATGATGAGACCCTCTGCTGCCCCCAGGATGGCTGGGCCTGACACTGATACAATGATGAGGCTCTCTGCTGCCCCCAGGATGGCTGGGCCTGACACTGATACAATGATGAGGCTCTCTGCTGCCCCCAGGATGGCTGGGCCTGACACTGATACAATGAGGAGGCTCTCTGTTGCCCCCAGGATGGCTGGGCCTGACACTGATACAATGATGAGACTCTCTGCTGCCCCCAGGATGGCTGGGCCTGACACTGATACAATGATGAGACTCTGCTGCCCCCAGGATGGCTGGGCCTGACACTGATACAATGATGAGGCTCTCTGCTGCCCCCCAGGATGGCTGGGCCTGACACTGATACAATGATGATGAGACTCTCTGCTGCCCCCAGGATGGCTGGGCCTGACACTGATACAATGATGAGGCTCTCTGCTGCCCCCCAGGATGGCTGGGCCTGACACTGATACAATGATGAGGCTTTCTGCTGCCCCCCAGGATGGCTGGGCCTGACACTGATACAATGATGAGGCTCTCTGCTGCCCCCAGGATGGCTGGGCCTGACACTGATACAATGATGAGGCTCTCTACTGCCCCCAGGATGGCTGGGCCTGACACTGATACAATGATGAGACTCTCTGCTGCCCCCAGGATGGCTGGACGTGACACTGATACAATGATGAGGCTCTCTGCTGCCCCCAGGATGGCTGGGCCTGACACTGATACAATGATGAAGCTCTCTGCTGCCCCCAGGATGGCTGGGCCTGACACTGATACAATGATGAGACTCTCTACGGCCCCAGGATGGCTGGGCCTGACACTGATACAATGGTGAGGCTCTCTGCTGCCCCCAGGATGGCTGGGCCTGACACTGATACAATGATGAGACCCTCTGCTGCCCCCAGGATGGCTGGGCCAGACACTGATACAATGATGATGCTCTCTGCTGCCCCCAGGATGGCTGGGCCTGACACTGATACAATGATGAGACTCTGCTGCCCCCAGGATGGCTGGGCCTGACACTGATACAATGATGAGGCTCTCTGCTGCCCCCCAGGATGGCTGGGCCTGACACTGATACAATGATGATGAGACTCTCTGCTGCCCCCAGGATGGCTGGGCCTGACACTGATACAATGATGAGGCTCTCTGCTGCCCCCCAGGATGGCTGGGCCTGACACTGATACAATGATGAGGCTTTCTGCTGCCCCCCAGGATGGCTGGGCCTGACACTGATACAATGATGATGCTCTCTGCTGCCCCCAGGATGGCTGGGCCTGACACTGATACAATGATGAGGCTCTCTGCTGCCCCCAGGATGGCTGGGCCTGACACTGATACAATGATGAGACTCTCTGCTGCCCCCAGGATGGCTGGGCCTGACACTGATACAATGATGAGACTCTCTGCTGCCCCCAGGATGGCTGGGCCTGACACTGATACAATGATGAGACTCTCTGCTGTCCCCAGACACTGATACAATGATGAGGCTCTCTACTGCCCCCAGGATGGCTGGGCCTGACACTGATACAATGATGAGACTCTCTGCTGCCCCCAGGATGGCTGGGCCTGACACTGATACAATGATGAGGCTTTCTGCTGCCCCCCAGGATGGCTGGGCCTGACACTGATACAATGATGAGACTCTCTGCTGCCCCCAGGATGGCTGGGCCTGACACTGATACAATGATGAGACTCTCTGCTGCCCCCAGGATGGCTGGGCCTGACACTGATACAATGATGAGACTCTCTGCTGCCCCCCAGGATGGCTGGGCCTGACACTGATACAATGATGAGGCTTTCTGCTGCCCCCCAGGATGGCTGGGCCTGACACTGATACAATGATGATGCTCTCTGCTGCCCCCAGGATGGCTGGGCCTGACACTGATACAATGATGAGGCTCTCTGCTGCCCCCAGGATGGCTGGGCCTGACACTGATACAATGATGAGACTCTCTGCTGCCCCCAGGATGGCTGGGCCTGACACTGATACAATGATGAGACTCTCTGCTGCCCCCAGGATGGCTGGGCCTGACACTGATACAATGATGAGACTCTCTGCTGTCCCCAGACACTGATACAATGATGAGGCTCTCTGCTGCCCCCAGGATGGCTGGGCCTGACACTGATACAATGATGAGACTCTGCTGCCCCCAGGATGGCTGGGCCTGACACTGATACAATGATGAGGCTCTCTACTGCCCCCAGGATGGCTGGGCCTGACACTGATACAATGATGAGACTCTCTGCTGCCCCCAGGATGGCTGGGCCTGACACTGATACAACGATGAGGCTCTCTGCTGCCCCCAGGATGACTGGGCCTGACACTGATACAATAATGAGGCTCTTTGCTGCCCCCAGGATGGCTGGGCCTGACACTGATACAATGAGGAGTCTCTCTACTGCCCCCCAGGATGGCTGGGCCTGACACTGATACACTGAGGAGTCTCTCTGCTGCCCCCAGGATGGCTGGGCCTGACACTGATACACTGAGGAGTCTCTCTACTGCCCCCAGGATGGCTGGGCCTGACACTGATACACTGAGGAGTCTCTCTGCTGCCCCCAGGATGGCTGGGCCTGACACTGATACAATGATGAGGCTCTCTACTGCCCCCAGGATGGCTGGGCCTGACACTGATACAATGATGAGACTCTCTGCTGCCCCCAGGATGGCTGGGCCTGACACTGATACAATGATGAGACTCTCTGCTGCCCCCAGGATGGCTGAGCCTGACACTGATACAATGATGAGACTCTCTGCTGCCCCCAGGATGGCTGGGCCTGACACTGATACACTGAGGAGTCTCTCTGCTGCCCCCAGGATGGCTGGGCCTGACACTGATACAATGATGAGGCTCTCTACTGCCCCCAGGATGGCTGGGCCTGACACTGATACAATGATGAGACTCTCTGCTGCCCCCAGGATGGCTGGGCCTGACACTGATACAATGATGAGGCTCTCTACTGCCCCCAGGATGGCTGGGCCTGACACTGATACAATGATGAGACTCTCTGCTGCCCCCAGGATGGCTGGGCCTGACACTGATACAATGATGAGGCTCTCTACTGCCCCCAGGATGGCTGGGCCTGACACTGATACAACGATGAGACTCTCTGCTGGCCCCAGGATGGCTGGGCCTGACACTGATACAATGATGAGACTCTCTGCTGCCCCCAGGATGGCTGGGCCTGACACTGATACAACGATGAGGCTCTCTGCTGCTCCCAGGATGGCTGGGCCTGACACTGATACAATGATGAGACTCTCTGCTGCCCCCAGGATGGCTGGGCCTGACACTGATACAATGATGAGACCCTCTGCTGCCCCCCAGGATGGCTGGGCCTGACACTGATACAACGATGAGACTCTCTGCTGCCCCCAGGATGGCTGGGCCTGACACTGATACAATGATGAGACTCTCTGCTGCCCCCAGGATGGCTGGGCCTGACACTGATACAACGATGAGACTCTCTGCTGCCCCCAGGATGGCTGGGCCTGACACTGATACAATGATGAGACTCTCTGCTGCCCCCAGGATGGCTGGGCCTGACACTGATACAATGATGAGACTCTCTGCTGCCCCCAGGATGGCTGGGCCTGACACTGATACAACGATGAGGCTCTCTGCTGCTCCCAGGATGGCTGGGCCTGACACTGATACAATGATGATGCTCTCTACTGCCCCCAGGATGGCTGGGCCTGACACTGATACAACGATGAGGCTCTCTGCTGCCCCCAGGATGGCTGGGCCTGACACTGATACAATGATGAGACTCTCTGCTGCCCCCAGGATGGCTTGGCCTGACACTGATACAACGATGAGGCTCTCTGCTGCTCCCAGGATGGCTGGGCCTGACACTGATACAATGATGAGACTCTCTGCTGCCCCCAGGATGGCTGGGCCTGACACTGATACAATGATGAGGCTCTCTGCTGCCCCCAGGATGGCTGGGCCTGACACTGATACAATGATGAGACTCTCTGCTGCCCCCAGGATGGCTGGGCCTGACACTGATACAACGATGAGGCTCTCTGCTGCTCCCAGGATGGCTGGGCCTGACACTGATACAATGATGAGACTCTCTGCTGTCCCCAGGATAGCTGGGCCTGACACTGATACAATGATGAGGCTCTCTGCTGCCCCCAGGATGGCTGGGCCTGACACTGATACAATGATGAGGCTCTCTGCTGCCCCCAGGATGGCTGGGCCTGACACTGATACAATGATGAGGCTCTCTGCTGCCCCCAGGATGGCTGGGCCTGACACTGATACAATGATGATGCTCTCTACTGCCCCCCAGGATGGCTGGGCCTGACACTGATACAATGATGAGACTCTCTGCTGCCCCCAGGATGGCTGGGCCTGACACTAATACAATGAGGAGTCTCTCTACTGGCCCCAGGATGGCTGGGCCTGACACTGATACAATGATGATGCTCTCTACTGCCCCCCAGGATGGCTGGGCCTGACACTGATACAATGATGTTGCTCTTTGCTGCCCCCAGGATGGCTGGGCCTGACACTGATACAATGATGAGGCTCTCTGCTGCCCCCAGGATGGCTGGGCCTGACACTGATACAATGATGAGGCTCTCTACTGCCCCCAGGATGGCTGGGCCTGACACTGATACAATGATGAGGCTCTCTGCTGCCCCCAGGATGGCTGGGCCTGACACTGATACAATGATGAGGCTCTCTGCTGCCCCCAGGATGGCTGGGCCTGACACTGATACAATGATGAGGCTCTCTGCTGCCCCCAGGATGGCTGGGCCTGACACTGTTACAATGATGAGACTCTCTGCTGCCCCCAGGATGGCTGGGCCTGACACTGATACAATGATGAGGCTCTCTGCTGCCCCCAGGATGGCTGGGCCTGACACTGTTACAATGATGAGGCTCTCTGCTGCCCCCAGGATGGCTGGGCCTGACACTGATACAACCATGAGACTCTCTGCTGCCCCCAGGATGGCTGGGCCTGACACTGATACAATGATGAGACTCTCTGCTGCCCCCAGGATGGCTGGGCCTGACACTGATACAATGATGAGACTCTCTGCTGCCCCCAGGATGGCTGGGCCTGACACTGATACAATGATGAGACTCTCTGCTGCCCCCAGGATGGCTGGGCCTGACACTGATACAATGATGTTGCTCTTTGCTGCCCCCAGGATGGCTGGGCCTGACACTGATACAATGATGAGGCTCTCTACTGCCCCCAGGATGCCTGGGCCTGACACTGATACAATGATGAGACCCTCTGCTGCCCCCAGGATGGCTGGGCCTGACACTGATACAATGATGAGACTCTCTGCTGCCCCCAGGATGGCTGGGCCTGACACTGATACAATGATGAGACCCTCTGCTGCCCCCAGGATGGCTGGGCCTGACACTGATACAATGAGGAGTCTCTCTACTGCCCCCAGGATGGCTGGACCTGACACTGATACAATGATGAGGCTCTTTGCTGCCCCCAGGATGGCTGGGCCTGACACTGATACAATGATGAGACTCTCTGCTGCCCCCAGGATGGTTGGGCCTGACACTGATACAATGATGAGGCTCTCTACTGCCCCCAGGATGGCTGGGCCTGACACTGATACAATGATGTTGCTCTTTGCTGCCCCCAGGATGGCTGGGCCTGACACTGATACAATGATGAGGCTCTCTGCTGCCCCCAGGATGGCTGGGCCTGACACTGATACAATGATGAGACTCTCTGCTGCCCCCAGGATGGCTGGGCCTGACACTGATACAATGATGAGGCTCTCTGCTGCCCCCAGGATGGCTGGGCCTGACACTGTTACAATGATGAGACTCTCTGCTGCCCCCAGGATGGCTGGGCCTGACACTGATACAATGATGAGGCTCTCTGCTGCCCCCAGGATGGCTGGGCCTGACACTGTTACAATGATGAGGCTCTCTGCTGCCCCCAGGATGGCTGGGCCTGACACTGATACAACCATGAGACTCTCTGCTGCCCCCAGGATGGCTGGGCCTGACACTGATACAATGATGAGACTCTCTGCTGCCCCCAGGATGGCTGGGCCTGACACTGATACAATGATGAGACCCTCTGCTGCCCCCAGGATGGCTGGGCCTGACACTGATACAATGATGAGACCCTCTGCTGCCCCCAGGATGGCTGGGCCTGACACTGATACAATGAGGAGTCTCTCTACTGCCCCCAGGATGGCTGGACCTGACACTGATACAATGATGAGGCTCTTTGCTGCCCCCAGGATGGCTGGGCCTGACACTGATACAATGATGAGACTCTCTGCTGCCCCCAGGATGGTTGGGCCTGACACTGATACAATGATGAGGCTCTCTACTGCCCCCAGGATGGCTGGGCCTGACACTGATACAATGATGTTGCTCTTTGCTGCCCCCAGGATGGCTGGGCCTGACACTGATACAATGATGAGGCTCTCTGCTGCCCCCAGGATGGCTGGGCCTGACACTGATACAATGATGAGACTCTCTGCTGCCCCCAGGATGGCTGGGCCTGACACTGATACAATGATGAGGCTCTCTGCTGCCCCCAGGATGGCTGGGCCTGACACTGTTACAATGATGAGACTCTCTGCTGCCCCCAGGATGGCTGGGCCTGACACTGATACAATGATGAGGCTCTCTGCTGCCCCCAGGATGGCTGGGCCTGACACTGTTACAATGATGAGGCTCTCTGCTGCCCCCAGGATGGCTGGGCCTGACACTGATACAACCATGAGACTCTCTGCTGCCCCCAGGATGGCTGGGCCTGACACTGATACAATGATGAGACTCTCTGCTGCCCCCAGGATGGCTGGGCCTGACACTGATACAATGATGAGACTCTCTGCTGCCCCCAGGATGGCTGGGCCTGACACTGATACAATGATGAGACTCTCTGCTGCCCCCAGGATGGCTGGGCCTGACACTGATACAATGATGTTGCTCTTTGCTGCCCCCAGGATGGCTGGGCCTGACACTGATACAATGATGAGGCTCTCTACTGCCCCCAGGATGCCTGGGCCTGACACTGATACAATGATGAGACCCTCTGCTGCCCCCAGGATGGCTGGGCCTGACACTGATACAATGATGAGACTCTCTGCTGCCCCCAGGATGGCTGGGCCTGACACTGATACAATGATGAGACCCTCTGCTGCCCCCAGGATGGCTGGGCCTGACACTGATACAATGAGGAGTCTCTCTACTGCCCCCAGGATGGCTGGACCTGACACTGATACAATGATGAGGCTCTTTGCTGCCCCCAGGATGGCTGGGCCTGACACTGATACAATGATGAGACTCTCTGCTGCCCCCAGGATGGTTGGGCCTGACACTGATACAATGATGAGGCTCTCTACTGCCCCCAGGATGGCTGGGCCTGACACTGATACAATGATGAGACTCTCTGCTGCCCCCAGGATGGCTGGGCCTGACACTGATACAATGATGAGGCTCTCTACTGCCCCCCAGGATGGCTGGGCCTGACACTGATACAATGATGAGGCTCTCTACTGCCCCCCAGGATGGCTGGGCCTGACACTGATACAATGATGAGACTCTCTGCTGCCCCCAGGATGGCTGGGCCTGACACTGATACAATGATGAGACTCTCTGCTGCCCCCAGGATGGCTGGGCCTGACACTGATACAATGATGAGGCTCTCTACTGCCCCCCAGGATGGCTGGGCCTGACACTGATACAATGATGAGGCTCTCTACTGCCCCCCAGGATGGCTGGGCCTGACACTGATACAATGATGAGACTCTCTGCTGCCCCCAGGATGGCTGGGCCTGACACTGATACAATGATGAGGCTCTCTGCTGCCCCCAGGATGGCTGGGCCTGACACTGATACAATGATGAGACTCTCTACTGCCCCCCAGGATGGCTGGGCCTGACACTGATACAATGATGAGGCCCTCTGCTGCCCCCAGGATGGCTGGGCCTGACACTGATACAATGATGAGACTCTCTGCTGCCCCCAGGATGGCTGGGCCTGACACTGATACAATGATGAGGCTCTCTGCTGCCCCCAGGATGGCTGGGCCTGACACTGATACAATGATGAGACTCTCTGCTGCCCCCAGGATGGCTGGGCCTGACACTGATACAATGATGAGACTCTCTGCTGCCCCCAGGATGGCTGGGCCTGACACTGATACAATGATGAGACTCTCTGCTGTCCCCAGACACTGATACAATGATGAGGCTCTCTGCTGCCCCCAGGATGGCTGGGCCTGACACTGATACAATGATGAGACTCTCTGCTGCTCCCAGGATGGCTGGGCCTGACACTGATACAATGATGAGACTCTCTGCTGTCCCCAGACACTGATACAATGATGAGGCTCTCTGCTGCCCCCAGGATGGCTGGGCCTGACACTGATACAATGATGAGGCTTTCTGCTGCCCCCCAGGATGGCTGGGCCTGACACTGATACAATGATGATGCTCTCTGCTGCCCCCAGGATGGCTGGGCCTGACACTGATACAATGATGAGGCTTTCTGCTGCCCCCAGGATGGCTGGGCCTGACACTGATACAATGATGAGACTCTCTGCTGCCCCCAGGATGGCTGGGCCTGACACTGATACAATGATGAGGCTCTCTGCTGCCCCCAGGATGGCTGGGCCTGACACTGATACAACGATGAGGCTCTCTGCTGCCCCCAGGATGGCTGGGCCTGACACTGATACAATGATGAGGCTCTCTGCTGCCCCCAGGATGGCTGGGCCTGACACTGATACAATGATGAGAGTCTCTGCTGCCCCCAGGATGGCTGGGCCTGACACTGATACAATAATGAGGCTCTCTGCTGCCCCCAGGATGGCTGGGCCTGACACTGATACAATGATGAGACTCTCTGCTGCCCCCAGGATGGCTGGGCCTGACACTGATACAATGATGAGACTCTCTACTGCCCCCCTGGATGGCTGGGCCTGACACTGATACAATGATGAGACTCTCTGCTGCCCCCAGGATGGCTGGGCCTGACACTGATACAATGATGAGACTCTCTGCTGCCCCCAGGATGGCTGGGCCTGACACTGATACAATGATGAGAGTCTCTGCTGCCCCCAGGATGGCTGGGCCTGACACTGATACAATGATGAGACTCTCTGCTGCTCCCAGGATGGCTGGGCCTGACACTGATACAATGATGAGACTCTCTGCTGTCCCCAGACACTGATACAATAATGAGGCTCTCTGCTGCCCCCAGGATGGCTGGGACTGACACTGATACAATGATGAGACTCTCTACGGCCCCAGGATGGCTGGGCCTGACACTGATACAATGATGAGACTCTCTGCTGCTCCCAGGATGGCTGGGCCTGACACTGATACAATAATGAGGCTCTCTGCTGCCCCCAGGATGGCTGGGCCTGACACTGATACAATGATGAGTCTCTCTGCTGCCCCCAGGATGGTTGGGCCTGACACTGATACAATGATGATGCTCTCTACTGCCCCCCAGGATGGCTGGGCCTGACACTGATACAATGAGGAGTCTCTCTACTGCCCCCAGGATGGCTGGGCCTGACACTGATACAATGAGGAGTCTCTCTACTGCCCCCAGGATGGCTGGGCCTGACACTGATACAATGATGAGGCTCTCTGCTGCCCCCAGGATGGCTGGGCCTGACACTGATACAATGATGAGGCTCTCTGCTGCCCCCAGGATGGCTGGGCCTGACACTGATACAATGATGAGGCTCTCTGCTGCCCCCAGGATGGTTGGGCCTGACACTGATACAATGATGATGCTCTCTACTGCCCCCCAGGATGGCTGGGCCTGACACTGATACAATGAGGAGTCTCTCTACTGCCCCCAGGATGGCTGGGCCTGACACTGATACAATGATGAGGCTCTTTGCTGCCCCCAGGATGGCTGGGCCTGACACTGATACAATGATGAGACCCTCTGCTGCCCCCAGGATGGTTGGGCCTGACACTGATACAATGATGAGGCTCTCTACTGCCCCCCAGGATGGCTGGGCCTGACACTGATACACTGAGGAGTCTCTCTGCTGCCCCCAGGATGGCTGGGCCTGACACTGATACAATGATGAGACTCTCTGCTGCCCCCAGGATGGCTGGGCCTGACACTGATACACTGAGGAGTCTCTCTGCTGCCCCCAGGATGGCTGGGCCTGACACTGATACAATGATGAGACTCTCTGCTGCCCCCAGGATGGCTGGGCCTTACACTGATACAATAATGAGGCTCTTTGCTGCCCCCAGGATGGCTGGGCCTGACACTGATACAATGATGAGACTCTCTGCTGCCCCCAGGATGGCTGGGCCTGACACTGATACAATGATGAGACTCTCTGCTGCCCCCAGGATGGCTGGGCCTGACACTGATACAATGATGAGACTCTCTACTGCCCCCAGGATGGCTGGGCTTGACACTGATACAATGATGAGGCTCCCTGCTGCCCCCAGGATGGCTGGGCCTGACACTGATACAATGATGAGACTCTCTGCTGCCCCCAGGATGGCTGGGCCTGACACTGATACAATGATGAGATTCTCTACGGCCCCAGGATGGCTGGGCCTGACACTGATACAATGATGAGGCTCTCTGCTGCCCCCAGGATGGCTGGGCCTGACACTGATACAATGATGAGGCTCTCTGCTGCCCCCAGGATGGCTGGGCCTGACACTGATACAATGATGAGACTCTCTGCTGCCCCCAGGATGGCTGGGCTTGACACTGATACAATGATGAGGCTCCCTGCTGCCCCCAGGATGTCTCCCCCATAACTTCCTATGATCCCTCCTGTCTCCCCCCAATAACTTCCCATGATTCCTCCTGTCTCCCCCCAATAACTTCCCATGATTCCTCCTGTCTCCCCCCAATAACTTCCCATAATTCCTCCTGTCTCCCCCATAACTTCCCATGATTCCTCCTGTCTCCCCCCAATAACTTCCCATGATTCCTCCTGTCTCCCCCCAATAACTTCCCATAATTCCTCCTGTCTCCCCCATAACTTCCCATGATTCCTCCTGTCTCCCCCCAATAACTTCCCATGATTCCTCCTGTCTCCCCCAATAACTTCCCATGATTCCTCCTGTCTCCCCCCAATAACTTCCCATGATTCCTCCTGTCTCCCCCTAATAACTTCCCATGATTACTCCTGTCTCCCCCATAACTTCCCATGATTACTCCTGCCCCCCCCACTTCCCATGATTCCTCCTGTCTCCCCAATAACTTCCCATGATTCCTCCTGTCTCCCCCCAATAACTTCCCATGATTCCTCCTGTTTCCCCCCAATAACTTCCCATGATCCTTCCTGTCTCCCCCCATAACTTCCCTTGATTCCTCCTGTCTCCCCCCATAACTTCCCATGATTCCTCCTGTCTCCTCCATAACTTCCCTTGATTCCTCCTGTCTCCCCCCATAACTTCCCATGATTCCTCCTGTCTCCCCCCCCCACTTCCCCTGATTCCTCCTGCCTCCCCCATAACTTCCCATGATTCCTCCTGTCTCCTCCATAACTTCCCATGATTTCTCCTTTCTCCCCCATAACGTCCCATGATTCCTCCTGTCTACCCTGCCCACTTCCCATGATTACTCCTGTCTCCCCCATAACTTTCCATGATTCCCCCTGTCTCCCCCCCCAACTTCCCATGATTCCTCCTGTCTCCCCCATAACTTCCCATGATTCCTCCTGTCTCCCCCTGTAATTCCCATAATTCCTCCTGTCTCCCCCATAACTTCCCATGATTCCTCCTGTCTCCCCCTGTAATTCCCATGATTCCTCCTGTCTCCTCCATAACTTCCCTTGATTCCTCCTGTCTCCCCCCATAACTTCCCATGATTCCTCCTGTCTCCCCCCCCCCACTTCCCATGATTCCTCCTGCCTCCCCCATAACTTCCCATGATTCCTCCTGTCTCCTCCATAACTTCCCATGATTTCTCCTTTCTCCCCTGCCCACTTCCCATGATTACTCCTGTCTCCCCCATAACTTCCCATGATTCCCCCTGTCTCCCCCCCCAACTTCCCATGATTCCTCCTGTCTCCCCCATAACTTCCCATGATTCCTCCTGTCTCCCCCTGTAATTCCCATAATTCCTCCTGTCTCCCCCATAACTTGTATGTGTTGAAAAGCACAGAGCACAGACCCCCGGCTGATCCCGTCACACCTTAGGCTGAGAAGAAGCCGTTAGGTCTGCAGATGGTCGAACCCCTTGCTGTGAATTTGTCATAGCAAGGATAAGAGCCACAGACGATCCGGCACCAACAGAAACTGGACCATAACTGCGCGCCTATGTGTCGCAGCACCAAACCAGTTACAGACTCAGAACCGGCTCACAAAACCGCATAAGGGGATATGCGTTCCTAGAAATAAAGGAATGCCCCGTAAATGGAGATCTAAGGTTCTGAACCACTCAGGAACCTCACTTTTGGACTCATTGGAAGCACGGCATCCAGCCCGATAGTTTGGTACCGCTTACAAGGCCATACGACCCCCCTGCTCCGAATTATAACCTCTAAAAGGTTTTTGGGCAAAAACACACGCCAGAACCATAGGAGGTGATGGCCCATCCCACAGAGGGGAGGGGGGCAGAGAGCCCTTACAGCATAAATAGGGTTGTCTGGAACCAGGTAATTGTCACTCATCTGGAGGGGATATGTGGTCAGCATACTGGGGGTGGCCATCATCATCGATAAGCTCTTGACACACCCCTTGTGAGAGCTCCCCATCATCACTACTACTCTGCAACTGCATACTAAGGTAACTGCTTATTGTTTCTCTGTGTAATGCGCTCAATCCTGTAACCATCTCAGAATAGTATAATTGTATCATCTGTATCATATTATATTACATCATAGTTAAATGCTTGTTATCACCGCCTAGTGTGCGCTTATAGCATTAAAACTTAACCTGAGCAATCTGTTGCCTTAAACCAAGAATCTGTGTGTCCGGAGGCTTCGGGCCTTGTATCCCTGATAGGAGGGGTCGGACAAAGGGTTTTGGGGAACTCGGACGGTGGGCACGGAGGTCCCTGGTTTGTAGTTGGACCACGTGACACGCAGTTCCCTGACACCCATAATTCCTCCTGTCTCCCCCATAACTTCCCATGATTCCTCCTGTCTCCCCCCCCCATAAATTCCCATGATTCCTCCTGTCTCCCCCCCATAAATTCCCATAATTCCTCCTGTCTCCCCCATAATTTCCCATGATTCCTCCTGTCTCCCCCCCATAAATTCCCATGATTCCTCCTGTCTCCCCTATAATTCCCATAATTCCTCCTGTCTCCCCTATAATTCCCATAATTCCTCCTGTCTCCCCCCATTGGCTAAAGATTTCTATGGTGTAACATATAATCTGGAGGCAGATACCTGGTGACCCCGACGTGAAGCTGCACCCGCTCCGACCAATCGTACTGCGGGAAGATCCCGAACATCACCTGGATGTGGGCCTGGAAAGAAGGAGGAGAGGTGAGGATTACCCAGCAGCCCCCACCACTGGCCCTGCCCACCCACCATCTTGTATACTCTTCTCCCCATCACTGGCCCCGCCCACCCGCCATCTTGTATCATCCTCTTCTCCCCATTACACTGGCCCCGCCCACCCGCCATTTTGTATCATCCTCTTCTCCCCACCACTGGCCCCGCCCACCCACCATCTTGTATACTCTTCTCCCCATCACTGGCCCCGCCCACCCGCCATCTTGTATCATTCTTTTCTCCCCATCACTGGCCCCGCCCACCCGCCATCTTGTATCATTCTCTTCTCCCCATCACTGGCCCCGCCCACCCGCCATCTTGTATCATCCTCTTCTCCCCATCACTGGCCCCGCCCACCCGCCATCTTGTATCATCCTCTTCTCCCCATCACTGGCCCCGTCCACCCGCCATCTTGTATCATCCTCTTCTCCCCATCACTGGCCCCGCCCACCCTCGCACACTCACCCAGGAGTTCCTCCTCAGGATTGGGTGGCTGACGTTACAGGTGAGGCTTTGTGGCTCCGCCTCCTCGCACGCCACCACCATCCGCTGTGACGCCTGCAGGGAAATGGGACGTCGATTAAAGGAGCTCAGAGGAAGTGACATCACAGTAGCCCCGCCCCCGCGTTACCTGTGTGACACTGGCTTTCCGGAAGGACAGTCCTGCGGGGTAGGAGGTCCTCAGCGCCACCCTCTGGGCGCTGTCTCCATTATTTTCGAGTCTGAGGAACATGGAGAACGGCGTCCCCTCTTCCACCACCAGCTTCTCCGCCCTGCAATAAAGGGGGCGGAACCATGTCACCCTGGAAACCCAAGATGGCCGCTCTCTTCCAACCAAGCGATGGGTGTCACATGACCATGGCCAAAGTCTGAAGAACACTGACTAGAATGTTCCACCAACAAGGCATCCTAAAGCTCCTCCCACCCACTGAAGTGGTTCTATTGGTGATCCTAAAGCTCCTCCCCCCACTGAAGTGGTTCTATTGGTGATCCTAAAGCTCCTCCCCCTACTGAAGTGGTTCTATTGGTGATCTAAAAGCTCCTCCCCTCACTGAAGTGGTGCTATTGGTGATCCTGAAGCTCCTCCCCCCACTGAAATGGTTCTATTGGTGATCCTAAAGCTCCTCCCCCTACTGAAGTGGTTCTATTGGTGATCTAAAAGCTCCTTCCCTCACTGAAGTGGTTCTATTGGTGATCCTGAAGCTCCTCCCCCCACTGACATGGTTCTATTGGTGATCCTAAAGCTCCTCCCCCCACTTAAGTAGTTCTATTGGTGATCCTAAAGCTCCTCCCCCCACTGACGTGGTTCTATTGGTGATCCTAAAGCTCCTCCCCCCACTGAAGTGGTTCTATTGGTGATCCTAAAGCTCCTCCCCCACTGACGTGGTTCTATTGGTGATCCTAAAGCTCCTCCCCCACTGAAGTGGTTCTATTGGTGATCCTGAAGCTCCTCCCTCAATGGCGTGGTTCTATTGGTGATCCTAAAGCTCCTCCCCCACTGACGTGATTCTATTGGTGATCCTAAAGCTCCTCCCCTAACTGAAGTGGTTCTATTGGTGATCCTAAAGCTCCTCCCCTCACTGAAGTGGTTCTATTGGTGATCCTAAAGTTCCTCCCCCACTGACGTGGTTCTATTGGTGATCCTAAAGATCCTCCCCCACTGACGTGGTTCTATTGGTGATCCTAAAGCTCCTCCCCCCACTGAAGTGGTTCTATTGGTGATTCTGAAGCTCCTCCCCCACTGACGTGGTTCTATTGGTGATCCTAAAGCTCCTCCCCCAACTGACGTGGTTCTATTGGTGATCCTAAAGCTCCTCCCCCACTGACGTGGTTCTATTGGTGATCCTAAAGCTCCTCCCCCAACTGAAGTGGTTCTATTGGTGATCCTAAAGCTCCTCCCCTCACTGAAGTGGTTCTATTGGTGATCCTAAAGCTCCTCCCCCACTGACGTGGTTCTATTGGTGATCCTAAAGCTCCTCCCCCACTGACGTGGTTCTATTGGTGATCCTAAAGCTCCTCCCCCACTGACGTGGTTCTTTTGGTGATCCTAAAGCTCCTCCCCCACTGAAGTGGTTCTATTTGTGATCCTAAAGCTCCTCCCCCACTGACGTGGTTCTTTTGGTGATCCTAAAGCTCCTCCCCCACTGACGTGGTTCTATTGGTGATCCTAAAGCTCCTCCCCCACTGAAGTGGTTCTATTGGTGATCCTGAAGCTCCTCCCTCACTGGCGTGGTTCTGTTGGTGATCCTAAAGCTCCTCCCACCCACTGAAGTGGTTCTATTGGTGATCCTAAAGCTCCTCCCCCACTGACGTGGTTCTATTGGTGATCCTAAAGCTCCTCCCACAACAGAAGTGGTTCTATTGGTGATCCTAAAGCTCCTCCCCCACTGACGTGGTTCTATTGGTGATCCTAAAGCTCCTCCCACAACTGAAGTGGTTCTATTGGTGATCCTAAAGTTCCTCCCCCACTGACGTGGTTCTATTGGTGATCCTAAAGCTCCTCCCCCACTGACGTGGTTCTATTGGTGATCCTAAAGCTCCTCCCCCACTGAAGTGGTTCTATTGGTGATCCTGAAGCTCCTCCCTCACTGGCGTGGTTCTATTGGTGATCCTAAAGCTCCTCCCCCAACTGAAGTGGTTCTATTGGTGATCCTAAAGCTCCTCCCCCACTGACGTGGTTCTATTGGTGATCCTAAAGCTCCTCCCCCAACTGAAGTGGTTCTATTGGTGATCCTAAAGCTCCTCCCCTCACTGAAGTGGTTCTATTGGTGATCCTAAAGTTCCTCCCCCACTAACGTGGTTCTATTGGTGATCCTAAAGCTCCTCCCCCACTGACATGGTTCTATTGGTGATCCTAAAGCTCCTCCCCCCACTGAAGTGGTTCTATTGGTGATTCTGAAGCTCCTCCCCCACTGACGTGGTTCTATTGGTGATCCTAAAGCTCCTCCCCCAACTGAAGTGGTTCTATTGGTGATCCTAAAGCTCCTCCCCCACTGACATGGTTCTATTGGTGATCCTAAAGCTCCTCCCCCAACTGAAGTGGTTCTATTGGTGATCCTAAAGCTCCTCCCCTCACTGAAGTGGTTCTATTGGTGATCCTAAAGCTCCTCCCCCACTGACGTGGTTCTATTGGTGATCCTAAAGCTCCTCCCCCACTGACGTGGTTCTATTGGTGATCCTAAAGCTCCTCCCCCCAGTTAAGTAGTTCTATTGGTGATCCTAAAGCTCCTAACCCCACTGACAAGGTTCTATTGGTGATCTTAAAGCTCCTCCCCCCACTTAAGTAGTTCTATTGGTGATCCTAAAGCTCCTCCCCCCACTGACGTGGTTCTATTGGTGATCCTAAAGCTCCTCCCCCACTGACGTGGTTCTATTGGTCATCCTAAAGCTCCTTCCCTCACTGAAGTGGGTCTATTGGTGATCCTAAAGCTCCTCCCCCACTGACGTGGTTCTATTGGTGATCCTAAAGCTCCTCCCCCACTGACGTGGTTCTATTGGTGATCCTGAAGCTCCTCCCCCACTGACGTGGTTCTATTGGTGATCCTAAAGCTCCTCCCCCACTGAAGTGGTTCTATTGGTGATCCTAAAGCTCCTCCCCTTACTGAAGTGGTTCTATTGGTGATCCTGAAGCTCCTCCCCTTACTGAAGTGGTTCTATTGGTGATCCTGAAGCTCCTCCCCCACTGACGTGGTTCTATTGGTGATCCTAAAGCTCCTCCCCCCACTGACATGGTTCTATTGGTGATCCTAAAGCTCCTCCCCCACTGATGTGGTTCTATTGGTGATCCTAAAGCTCCTCCTCCCACTGACTTGGTTCTATTGGTGATCCTAAAGCTCCTCCCCACACTTAAGTGGTTCTATTGGTGAACCTAAAGCTCCTCCTCCCACTGACTTGGTTCTATTGGTCCTATTGCTCCTCCAGGCTTTAGTACTTACCTCAGGTTGGTGATGTCGAGGTCGGACTCACAGCTTTGGCCGCTGCTGCAGAGCTGGAAGGGGATCTGAGGAGACATAATGGAAAGCCGGGGATCACATGGGGCAGAACACTCCCCGCCATACAGCTCCGTCATACGTGGATCACATGGGGCAGAACACTCCCCGCTATACAAATCACTGGAGGTCAACCAATGCCAGGGAAATTACCAGCCCATGGCCCCCCCCCCCCCAGGCTGGGGGTCCATGGTTTGTGGGTTCAGTGGCCTGAGATGGAGGCTATTGGGGGCGGGGATTGAATGTGGGGACCATCAGGAATTCTCCCATTCCGCCCCTGTACTTACCTCCATGGTGGAGCTGAGGTTGCTGGATGGAGACAGGAGCCACTGAGAGACACCCAAGACCTCTGAGACATTTAGAGACACCGGCACTGGGGAGTTGTCCTGAAGAAAACAATCCTGAGAGACAGAGAGAGATGACTAAGCTCCGCCCCTAGCCTGGAGGCCGCCGCCCCCGAGGAGCCATCTTACCAGTAGGAGGAAGCTGTGGTTCCTGCACACGCGCTCTGCACGCCCCAGATCCAGGACCTCCACCAGCTCCCGCTCCCTGTTACTGAAGGACACGCGGCTGAGGGTGCGGCCAGAGTCCAGGGTGACGTTATACCGGAGAGAGATGTTCAGGGGCCCTAAGGAAAGGAAAAGACCGTGACTCGGGGCCCCTGCAGGGAGCAGAAACAACCCTCCTCGGATCATGTGACACACAATATGGCAGAAACCACACCCTCCTCAGGTAAGGAGCGGCTGGTCATGTGACACACTATATACCTGTATAGAGGCGGGTCATGTGACACACTATATACCTGTATAGAGGCGGGTCATGTGACACACTATATACCTGTATAGAGGCGGGTCATGTGACACACTGTATACCTGTATAGAGGCGGGTCATGTGACACTCTATATACCTGTATAGAGGGGGGTCATGTGACACACTATATACCTGTATAGCGGCGGGTCATGTGACACACTATATACCTGTATAGAGGCGGGTCATGTGACACACTATATACCTGTATAGAGGCGGGTCATGTGACACACTATATACCTGTATAGAGGCGGGTCATGTGACACACTATATACCTGTATAGAGGCGAGTCATGTGACACACTATATACCTGTATAGAGGCGGGTCATGTGACACACTATATACCTGTATAGAGGCGGGTCATGTGACACACTATATACCTGTATAGAGGCGGGTCATGTGACACACTATATACCTGTATAGAGGCGGGTCATGTGACACACTATATACCTGTATAGAGGCGGGTCATGTGACACACTATATACCTGTATAGAGGCGGGTCATGTGACACACTATATACATGTATAGAGGCGGGTCATGTGACACACTATATACCTGTATAGAGGCGGGTCATGTGACACACTATATACCTGTATAGAGGCGGGTCATGTGACACACTATATACCTGTATAGAGGCGGGTCATGTGACACACTATATACCTGTATAGAGGCGGGTCATGTGACACACTATATACCTGTATAGAGGCGGGTCATGTGACACACTATATACCTGTATAGAGGCGGGTCATGTGACACACTATATACCTGTATAGAGGCGGGTCATGTGACACATTATATACCTGTATAGAGGCGGGTCATGTGACACACTATATACCTGTATAGAGGCGGGTCATGTGACACACTATATACCTGTATAGAGGCGGGTCATGTGACACACCATATACCTGTATAGAGGGGGGTCATGTGACACACTATATACCTGTATAGAGGCGGGTCATGTGACACACCATATACCTGTATAGAGGGGGGTCATGTGACACACTATATACCTGTATAGAGGCGGGTCATGTGACACACTATATACCTGTATAGAGGGGGGTCATGTGACACACTATATACCTGTATAGAGGCGGGTCATGTGACACACTATATACCTGTATAGAGGCGGGTCATGTGACACACTATATACCTGTATAGAGGCGGGTCATGTGACACACTATATACCTGTATAGGGGCGGGTCATGTAACACACTATATACCTGTATAGAGGGGGGTCATGTGACACACTATATACCTGTATAGAGGCGGGTCATGTGACACACTATATACATGTATAGAGGTGGGTCATGTGACACACTATATACCTGTATAGAGGCGGGTCATGTGACACACTATATACCTGTATAGAAGCGGGTCATGTGACACACTATATACCTGTATAGAGGCGGGTTATGTGACACACTATATACCTGTATAGAGGCGGGTCATGTGACACACTATATACCTGTATAGAGTGGGTCATGTGACACACTATATACCTGTATAGAGGCGGGTCATGTGACACACTATATACCTGTATAGAGGCGGGTCATGTGACACACTATATACCTGTATAGAGGCGGGTCATGTGACACACTGTATACCTGTATAGAGGCGGGTCATGTGACACTCTATATACCTGTATAGAGGGGGGTCATGTGACACACTATATACCTGTATAGCGGCGGGTCATGTGACACACTATATACCTGTATAGAGGCGGGTCATGTGACACACTATATACCTGTATAGAGGCGGGTCATGTGACACACTATATACCTGTATAGAGGCGGGTCATGTGACACACTATATACCTGTATAGAGGCGGGTCATGTGACACACTATATACCTGTATAGAGGCGGGTCATGTGACACTCTATATACCTGTATAGAGGGGGGTCATGTGACACACTATATACCTGTATAGCGGCGGGTCATGTGACACACTATATACCTGTATAGAGGCGGGTCATATGACACACTATATACCTGTATAGAGGCGGGTCATGTGACACACTATATACCTGTATAGAGGCGGGTCATGTGACACACTATATACCTGTATAGAGGCGGGTCATGTGACACACTATATACCTGTATAGAGGCGGGTCATGTGACACACTATATACCTGTATAGAGGCGGGTCATGTGACACACTATATACCTGTATAGAGGCGGGTCATGTGACACACTATATACCTGTATAGAGGCGGGTCATGTGACACACTATATACCTGTATAGAGGCGGGTCATGTGACACACTATATACATGTATAGAGGCGGGTCATGTGACACACTATATACCTGTATAGAGGCGGGTCATGTGACACACTATATACCTGTATAGAGGCGGGTCATGTGACACACTATATACCTGTATAGAGGCGGGTCATGTGACACACTATATACCTGTAAAGAGGGGGGTCATGTGACACACTATATACCTGTAAAGAGGGGGGTCATGTGACACACTATATACCTGTATAGAGGGGGGTCATGTGACACACTATATACCTACAGAGGCGGGTCATGTGACACTCTATATACCTGTATAGAGGCGGGTCATGTGACACACTATATACCTGTATAGAGGCGGGTCATGTGACACACTATATACCTGTATAGAGGCGGGTCATGTGACACACTATATACCTGTATAGAGGCGGGTCATGTGACACACTATATACCTGTATAGAGGCGGGTCATGTGACACACTATATACCTGTATAGAGGCGGGTCATGTGACACACTATATACCTGTATAGAGGCGGGTCATGTGACACACTATATACCTGTATAGAGGCGGGTCATGTGACACACTATATACCTGTATAGAGGCGGGTCATGTGACACACTATATACATGTATAGAGGCGGGTCATGTGACACACTATATACATGTATAGAGGCGGGTCATGTGACACACTATATACCTGTATAGAGGCGGGTCATGTGACACACTATATACCTGTATAGAGGCGGGTCATGTGACACACTATATACCTGTATAGGGGCGGGTCATGTAACACACTATATACCTGTATAGAGGGGGGTCATGTGACACACTATATACCTGTATAGAGGCGGGTCATGTGACACACTATATACATGTATAGAGGTGGGTCATGTGACACACTATATACCTGTATAGAGGCGGGTCATGTAACACACTATATACCTGTATAGAGGCGGGTCATGTGACACACTATATACCTGTATAGAGGCGGGTCATGTGACACACTATATACCTGTATAGAGGCGGGTCATGTGACACACTATATACCTGTATAGAGGCGGGTCATGTGACACACTATATACCTGTATAGAGGCGGGTCATGTGACACACTATATACCTGTATAGAGGCGGGTCATGTAACACACTATATACCTGTATAGAGGCGGGTCATGTGACACACTATATACCTGTATAGAGGCGGGTCATGTGACACACTATATACCTGTATAGAGGCGGGTCATGTGACACACTATATACCTGTATAGAGGCGGGTCATGTGACACACTATATACCTGTATAGAGGTGGGTCATGTGACACACTGTACACCTGTATAGAGGCGGGTCATGTGACACACCATATACCTGTATAGAGGGGGGTCATGTGACACACTATATACCTGTATAGAGGCGGGTCATGTGACACACCATATACCTGTATAGAGGGGGGTCATGTGACACACTATATACCTGTATAGAGGCGGGTCATGTGACACACTATATACCTGTATAGAGGGGGGTCATGTGACACACTATATACCTGTATAGAGGCGGGTCATGTGACACACTATATACCTGTATAGAGGGGGGTCATGTGACACACTATATACCTGTATAGAGGGGGGTCATGTGACACACTATATACCTGTATAGGGGCGGGTCATGTAACACACTATATACCTGTATAGAGGGGGGTCATGTGACACACTATATACCTGTATAGAGGCGGGTCATGTGACACACTATATACATGTATAGAGGCGGGTCATGTGACACACTATATACCTGTATAGAGGCGGGTCATGTAACACACTATATACCTGTATAGAGGCGGGTCATGTGACACACTATATACCTGTATAGAGGCGGGTCATGTGACACACTATATACCTGTATAGAGGTGGGTCATGTGACACACTATATACCTGTATAGAGGCGGGTCATGTGACACACTATATACCTGTATAGAGGTGGGTCATGTGACACACTATATACCTGTATAGAGGCGGGTCATGTAACACACTATATACCTGTATAGAGGCGGGTCATGTGACACAGTATATACCTGTATAGAGGCGGGTCATGTGACACACTATATACCTGTATAGAGGCGGGTCATGTGACACACTATATACCTGTATAGAGGCGGGTCATGTGACACACTATATACATGTATAGAGGCGGGTCATGTGACACACTATATACCTGTATAGAGGGGGGTCATGTGACACACTATATACCTGTATAGAGGCAGGTCATGTGACACACTATATACCTGTATAGAGGCGGGTCATGTGACACACTATATACCTGTAAAGAGGGGGGTCATGTGACACACTATATACCTGTATAGAGGCGGGTCATGTGACACACTATATACCTGTATAGAGGCGGGTCATGTGACACACTATATACCTGTATAGAGGCGGGTCATGTGACACACTATATACCTGTATAGAGGGGGGTCATGTGACACACCATATACCTGTATAGAGGGGGGTCATGTGACACACTATATACCTGTATAGAGGCGGGTCATGTGACACTCTATATACCTGTATAGAGGCGGGTCATGTGACACACTATATACCTGTATAGAGGCGGGTCATGTGACACTCTATATACCTGTATAGAGGCGGGTCATGTGACACTCTATATACCTGTATAGAGGCGGGTCATGTGACACACTATATACCTGTATAGAGGCGGGTCATGTGACACTCTATATACCTGTATAGAGGCGGGTCATGTGACACTCTATATACCTGTATAGAGGGGGGTCATGTGACACACTATATACCTGTATAGAGGCGGGTCATGTGACACTCTATATACCTGTATAGAGGCGGGTCATGTGACACACTATATACCTGTATAGAGGGGGGTCATGTGACACACTATATACCTGTATAGAGGGGGGTCATGTGACACACTATATACCTGTATAGAGGCGGGTCATGTGACACACTATATACCTGTATAGAGGGGGGTCATGTGACACACCATATACCTGTATAGAGGGGGGTCATGTGACACACTATATACCTGTATAGAGGCGGGTCATGTGACACTCTATATACCTGTATAGAGGCGGGTCATGTGACACACTATATACCTGTATAGAGGCGGGTCATGTGACACTCTATATACCTGTATAGAGGCGGGTCATGTGACACTCTATATACCTGTATAGAGGCGGGTCATGTGACACTCTATATACCTGTATAGAGGCGGGTCATGTGACACTCTATATACCTGTATAGAGGCGGGTCATGTGACACTCTATATACCTGTATAGAGGGGGGTCATGTGACACACTATATACCTGTATAGAGGCGGGTCATGTGACACTCTATATACCTGTATAGAGGCGGGTCATGTGACACACTATATACCTGTATAGAGGCGGGTCATGTGACACACTATATACCTGTATAGAGGGGGGTCATGTGACACACTATATACCTGTATAGAGGCGGGTCATGTGACACACTATATACCTGTATAGAGGGGGGTCAGCACGCTGGGCTCCGCACACACTTGCAGCAGGATTTCGCTCTCGCAGTCGCCGCTCTCCGCAACATGTAGAGGAATCTCCTGCGTCATGGACGCCACCGACACCTGGACGTGGACCAGAGGCCGGGACCTGCAGAGGGGACGCAGGTGAGTAACACATCAGTCTGCCCACCCACTGGAAACCATGGCGACCAATCACTCACCTGTGCAGGGTCACATGACCCCAGGACCCCACCGCCACATCCGCCAGCCTGTCCCGCGTCATGTCCAGCAAACCGGAGACCGAGAGACCGAAGCCAAAGCTCCCGTCCGGGCCCAGCAGCCTCTGCAGAGACAAATGGTGGTCAGGGTCCTGACTCCTCCTCCCTGCAGGAAGCCCCACCCCATCACCCTGATAACTCCTCCCCCCTGGCCAGGCCCAGCAGCCTCTGCAGAGACAAATGGTGGTCAGGGTCCTGACTCCTCCTCCCTGCAGGAAGCCCCACCCCATCACCCTGATAACTCCTCCCCCCTGGCCAGGCCCAGCAGCCTCTGCAGAGACAAATGGTGGTCAGGGTCCTGACTCCTCCTCCCTGCAGGAAGCCCCACCCCCATCACCCTGATAACTCCTCCCCCCTGGCCGGGGCCCAGCAGCCTCTGCAGAGACAAATGGTGGTCAGGGTCCTGACTCCTCCTCCCTGCAGGAAGCCCCACCCCATCACCCTGATAACTCCTCCCCCCTGGCCAGGCCCAGCAGCCTCTGCAGAGACAAATGGTGGTCAGGGTCCTGACTCCTCCTCCCTGCAGGAAGCCCCACCCCATCACCCTGATAACTCCTCCCCCCTGGCCAGGCCCAGCAGCCTCTGCAGAGACAAATGGTGGTCAGGGTCCTGACTCCTCCTCCCTGCAGGAAGCCCCACCCCCATCACCCTGATAACTCCTCCCCCCTGGCCGGGGCCCAGCAGCCTCTGCAGAGATAAATGGTGGTCAGGGTCCTGACTCCTCCTCCCTACAGGAAGCCCCGCCCCACCATCATCCTGATAACTCCTCCCCCCTGGCCAGGCCCAGCAGCCTCTGCAGAGACAAATGGTGGTCAGGGTCCTGACTCCTCCTCCTTACAGGAAGCCCCACCCCCACCATAATCCTGATCACTCCTCCCCCCAAGCGGCGCCCATCAGCCTCTGCAGAGACAAATGGTGGTCAGGGTCCTGACTCCTCCTCCCTACCGGAAGCCCCTCCCCACCCTCATCCTGATAACTCCTCCCCCCAAGCGGGGCCCAGCAGCCTCTGCAGAGACAAATGGTGGTCAGGGTCCTGACTCCTCCTCCTTACATGAAGCCCCTCCCCCACCATCACCCTGATAACTCCACCCCCCGGCCGGGCCCAGCAGCCTCTGCAGAGACAAATGGTGGTCAGGATCCTGACTCCTCCTACTTACAGGAAGCCCCACCCCCCACCATCATCCTTATAACTCCTCCTCCCTAAAGGAAGCTCCTCCCCATCATCCTGATAACTCCTCCCCCCCCGGCCGGGCCCAGCAGCCTCTGCAGAGACAAATGGTGGTCAGGGTCCTGACTCCTCCTCCCTACAGGAAGCTCCGCCCCATCATGCTGCTAACTCCTCCCCCACCATCATCCTGCCAACTCCTCCCCCCACCATCATCCTGACAACTCCCTCCCCCACCAACTCCACTCCTCTTACCCTTATCTGACTACATCCAGGCCACGCCCCCTTCCTATTACCTGGCTGTGTCCAGGCCACGCCCCCTTCCTATTACCTGGCTGTATCCGGGCCCCAGAGCAGCAGTCTTTCCTGTGTATATGTAGAGCGCTCCTCTGCCATTGGCCTCATACGGGGCCCCCACCGCCACCTCGCTGAGCCCGTCCCCATCAAGGTCCCCGAGGGTCGATATCGCGGCTCCGAACTGCGAGTGAGGGTGACCGGTCTCCCCACGCAGGTAATGCTGGAAATGGAGCGCCCCCTGCAGGACAAAGAAGAAGCATAAAATAGATGTAACAGCACCATCTGCTGTCATAAACATAAACTGCATTAACCCAGCAATATAGATGCAGATCTACATGTAAACCCATTAGCCACAGCTAGCTATACCAGGGCCCCGGCATGGCTGGGAGGAGTTCTTTGAAGTGACTCATTAGCCACAGCTATAGCTATACCAGGGCCCCGGCATGGCTGGGATGAGTTATTTGAAGTTACCCATTAGCCACAGCTAGCTATACCGGGGCCCCGGCATGACTGGGAGGAGTTCTTTGAAGTGACCCATTAGCCACAGCTAGCTATACCAGGGCCCCCGCATGGCTGGGAGGAGTTCTTTGAAGTGACCCATTAGCCACAGCTAGCTATACCCGGGCCCCGGCATGACGGTGAGGAGTTCTTTGCAGTGACCCATCAGCTACAGCAATAGCTATACCAGGGCCCCTACATGTCTGGGAGGAGTTCCTTGAAGTGACCCATTAGCCACAGCTAGCTATACCGGGGCCCCGGCATGGCTGGGAGGAGTTCTTGGAAGTGACCCATTAGCCACAGCTATAGCTATACCAGGGCCCCAGCATGAATGGGAGGAGTTCTTTGAAGTCACCCATTAGCCACAGCTATACCAGGGCCCCAGCATGACTGGGAGGAGTTCTTTGAAGTCACCCATTAGCCACAGCTATACCAGGGCCCCGGCATGGCTGGGAGGAGTTCTTTGAAATGACCCATTAGCCACAGCTAGCTATACCGGGGCCCCGGCATGGCTGGGAGAAGTTCTTTGAAGTGACCCCTTAGCCACAGCTATAGCTATACCAGGGCCCCAGCATGACTGGGAGGAGTTCTTTGAAGTCACCCATTAGCCACAGCTATAGCTATACCAGGGCCCTGGCATGGCTGGGAGGAGTTCTTTGAAGTGACCCATTAGCCACAGCTAGCTATACCAGGGCCCCGGAATGGCTGGGAGAAGTTATTTGAAGTTACCCATTAGCCCCAGCTAGCTATACCAGGGCCCCGGCATGACTGGGAGGAGTTCTTTAAAGTGACCAATTAGCCACAGCTATAGCTATACCCTGGCCCCGGCATGGCTGGGAGGAGTTCTTTGAAGTGACCCATTAGCCCCAGCTAGCTATACCAGGGCCCCGGCATGACTGGGAGGAGTTCTTTGAAGTGACTCATTAGCCACAGCTAGCTATACCAGGGCCCCGGCATGGCTGGGAGGAGTTCTTTGAAGTGACCAATTAGCCACAGCTATAGCTTTACCAGGGCCCCACCATGGCTGGAAGGAGTTCTTTGAAGTGACCCATTAGCCACAGCTAGCTATACCGGGGCCCCTGCATGGCTGGGAGGAGTTCCTTGAAGTGACCCATTAGCCACAGCTAGCTATACCGGGGCCGTGGCATGACTGGGAGAAGTTCTTTGAAGTGACCCATTAGCCACAGCTAGCTATACCGGGGCCCCTGCATGGCTGGGAGGGGTTCCTTGAAGTGACCTATTAGCCCCAGCTAGCTATACCAGGGCCCCGGCACGACTGGGAGGAGTTCTTTGAAGTGGCCCATTAGCCACAGCTATAGCTATACCAGGGCCCCGGCATGGCTGGGAGGAGTTCTTTGAAGTGACCTATTAGCCACAGCTAGCTATACAAGGGCCCCGGCATGACTGGGAGGAGTTCTTTGCAGTGACCCATTAGCCACAGCTATAGCTATACCAGGGACCCGGCATGGCTGGGAGAAGTTCTTTGAAGTGACCCAGCAGCCACAGCTATAGCTATACCAGGGCCCCTACATGTCTGGGGGGAGTTCTTTGAAGTGGCCCATTAGCCACAGCTATAGCTACACCAGGGCCCAGCATGGCTGGTAGGAGTTCTTTGAAGTGACCCATTAGCCACAGCTAGCTATACCAGGGCCCAGCATGGCTGGTAGGAGTTATTTGAAGTGACCCATTAGCCCCAGCTAGCTATACCAGGGCCCCAGCATGGCTGGGAGGAGTTCTTTGAAGTTACCCCTTAGCCACAGCTATAGCTATACCAGGGCCCCGGCATGGCTGGGAGGAGTTCCTTGAAGTTACCCATTAGCCCCAGCTAGTTATACCTGGGCCCCGGCATGGCTAGGAGGAGTTCTGTGAAGTGGCCTATTAGCCACAGCTATAGCTATACCAGGGCCCAGCATGGCTGGTAGGAGTTCTTTGAAGTGACCCATTAGCCCCAGCTAGCTATACCAGGGCCCCGGCATGACTGGGAGGAGTTCTTTGAAGTGACCAATTAGCCCCAGCTAGCTATACCAGGGCCCCGGCATGGCTGGGAGGAGTTCTTTAAAGTTACCCATTAGCCCCAGCTATAGCTATACCAGGGCCCCGGCATGGCTGGGAGGAGTTCTTTAAAGTCACCCATTAGCCCCAGCTAGCTATACCAGGGCCCTGGCATGACTGGGAGGAGTTCTTTGAAGTGACCCATTAGCCCCAGCTAGCTATACCAGGGCCCCGGCATGGCTGGGAGGAGTTCTTTGAAGTTACCCATTAGCCCCAGCTATAGCTATACCAGGGCCCTGGCATGGCTGGGAGGAGTTCTTTGAAGTGACCCATTAGCCCCAGCTAGCTATACCAGGGCCCCGGCATGGCTGGGAGGAGTTCTTTGAAGTGACCCATTAGCCCCAGCTAGCTATACCAGGGCCCCGGCATGGCTGGGAGGAGTTCTTTGAAGTTACCTATTTGCCCCAGCTATAGCTATACCAGGGCCCCGGCATGGCTGGGAGGAGTTCTTTGAAGTTACCAATTAGCCCCAGCCAGCTATACCAGGGCCCCGGCATGGCTGGGAGGAGTTCCTTGAAGTTACCCATTAGCCCCAGCTAGCTATACCAGGGCCCCAGCATGGCTAGAAGGAGTTCTTTGAAGTGACCCATTAGCCCCAGCTAGCTATACCAGGGCCCCGGCATGGCTGGGAGGAGTTCTTTGAAGTTACCCATTAGCCACAGCTAGCTATATTAGGGCCCTGGCATGACTGGGAGGAGTTCTTTGAAGTGACCCATTAGCCCCAGCTAGCTATACCAGGGCCCCAACATGGCTAGGAGGAGTTCCTTGAAGTTACCCATTAGCCCCAGCTAGCTATACCAGGGCCCCAGCATGGCTAGAAGGAGTTCTTTGAAGTCACCCATTAGCCCCAGCTAGCTATACCAGGGCCCTGGCATGGCTGGGAGGAGTTCTTTAAAGTTACCCATTAGCCCCAGCTATAGCTATACCAGGGCCCCGGCATGGCTGGGAGGAGTTCTTTGAAGTGACCCATTAGCCCCAGCTAGCTATAACAGGGCCCCGGCATGGCTGGGAGGAGTTCTTTGAAGTGACCCATTAGCCCCAGCTAGCTATACCAGGGCCCCAACATGGCTAGGAGGAGTTCCTTGAAGTTACCCATTAGCCCCAGATAGCTATACCAGGGCCCCAGCATGGCTAGAAGGAGTTCTTTGAAGTCACCCATTAGCCCCAGCTAGCTATACCAGGGCCCCGGCATGGCTGGGAGGAGTTCTTTGAAGTCACCCATTAGCCCCAGCTAGCTATACCAGGGCCCCGGCATGGCTGGGAGGAGTTCTTTGAAGTGACCCATTAGCCCCAGCTAGCTATACCAGGGCCCCGGCATGGCTGGGAGGAGTTCTTTGAAGTTACCCATTAGCCCCAGCTATAGCTATACCAGGGCCCCGGCATGGCTGGGAGGAGTTCTTTGAAGTTACCAATTTGCCCCAGCCAGCTATACCAGGGCCCCGGCATGGCTGGGAGGAGTTCCTTGAAGTTACCCATTAGCCCCAGCTAGCTATACCAGGGCCCCAGCATGGCTAGAAGGAGTTCTTTGAAGTGACCCATTATCCCCAGCTAGCTATACCAGGGCCCCGGCATGGCTGGGAGGAGTTCTTTGAAGTTACCCATTAGCCCCAGCTAGCTATACCAGGGCCCCGGCATGACTGGGATGAGTTCTTTGAAGTTACCCATTAGCCCCAGCTATAGCTATACCAGGGCCCCGGCATGGCTGGGAGGAGTTCTTTTAAGCTACCCATTAGCCCCAACTAGCTATACCAGGGCCCCGGCATGGCTGGGAGGAGTTCTTTGAAGTGACCCATCAGCCACAGCTATAGCTATACCGGGGCCCCGGCATGACTGGGAGGAGTTCTTTGAAGTGACACATCAGCCACAGCTATAGGTACACCAGGGCCCCGGCATGGCTGGGAGAAGTTCTTTGAAGTTACCCATTAGCCCCAGCCAGCTATACCAGGGCCCCGGCATGGCTGGGAGGAGTTCTTTGAAGTGACCCATCAGCCACAGCTATAGCTATACCGGGGCCCCGGCATGACTGGGAGGAGTTCTTTGAAGTGACACATCAGCCACAGCTATAGGTATACCAGGGCCCCGGCATGGCTGGGAGGAGTTCTTTGAAGTTACCAATTTGCCCCAGCCAGCTATACCAGGGCCCCGGCATGGCTGGGAGGAGTTCCTTGAAGTTACCCATTAGCCCCAGCTAGCTATACCAGGGCCCCAGCATGGCTAGAAGGAGTTCTTTGAAGTGACCCATTATCCCCAGCTAGCTATACCAGGGCCCCGGCATGGCTGGGAGGAGTTCTTTGAAGTTACCCATTAGCCCCAGCTAGCTATACCAGGGCCCCGGCATGACTGGGATGAATTCTTTGAAGTTACCCATTAGCCCCAGCTATAGCTATACCAGGGCCCCGGCATGGCTGGGAGGAGTTCTTTTAAGCTACCCATTAGCCCCAACTAGCTATACCAGGGCCCCGGCATGGCTGGGAGGAGTTCTTTGAAGTGACCCATCAGCCACAGCTATAGCTATACCGGGGCCCCGGCATGACTGGGAGGAGTTCTTTGAAGTGACACATCAGCCACAGCTATAGGTACACCAGGGCCCCGGCATGGCTGGGAGAAGTTCTTTGAAGTTACCCATTAGCCCCAGCCAGCTATACCAGGGCCCCGGCATGGCTGGGAGGAGTTCTTTGAAGTGACCCATCAGCCACAGCTATAGCTATACCGGGGCCCCGGCATGACTGGGAGGAGTTCTTTGAAGTGACACATCAGCCACAGCTATAGGTATACCAGGGCCCAGCATGGCTGGGAGGAGTTCTTTGAAGTTACCCATTAGCCCCAGCTATCTGATTAATTTGCCTATTTAAAGTGTTTCTATTTTAACTGTTACATCCTATCTCCTATCCATCCCTAAATGAGGGGTGTGTGGCTTCATCCATCCCTCAATGGGGGGGGGGGCGTGGCTTCATTTACATATTGTCCCTCTTTCCCACCCTGAACAGTTGGAGGCTCACCTGCACAATGCGATACACGGAGACCCGCCCAGATTCCCGCATGTCATAGAAGTGAGGAGCAGCGATCAGCACCAGATCCGACACATCGTCTCCATTGATGTCACACACCTCAAGCTCCGCCCCGAAGTATGATCCCACCTGTGAACACACAGCAGACTCCCTACAGTTACCTGTATGCACAGTATAGCCTCACTTGTGTACTGATACCTGGGGGACACTGATCCCTATTAGGGGGAGGGGAAGGAGGAGGGTGTTCCCAGGATAAATCTTATCCCTATTAGGAGGAGGGGAAGGAGAAGGGTGATCCCAGGATAAATCTAATCCCTATTAGGGGAGGGGGAAGGAGAAGGGTGATACCGGGATAAATCTGATCCCTATTAGGGGAAGGAGGAAGGTGATCCCGGGATAAATCTGATCCCTATTAGGGGGGGGGGGAGGAGGAGGGTGATACCAGGATAAATCTGATCCCTATTATAGTGAGAGGAAGGAGGAGGGTGATCCTGGGATAAATCTGATCCCTATTAGGGGGAGGGGGATCCCAGGTTAAATCTGATCCCTGTAAGGGTGATCCCAGAATAAACCAGATCCCTATTAGGGGGAGGGAGAGGAGAAAGGTGATCCCAGGATAAATAAGATCCCTATTAGGAGAGGGGGATAATCCCAGAATAAATCTGATCCCTATTTGATCCCCTCATGGCTGAGCTGGATTGAGAGATGGCTCCTCCCACAGTAATGGTGGCAGGCTCTCCAGTATGGCACCATCCTGAGTAGAGGGGGCACCCCGCCTCCATCACTGGTGCTCTGGGCATCCCGGGTACTCACCTGCTCCCCAGAGAGGTTCTGGACCCTCAGCCACGGGGCCCCATCTTCGGACTCTTGGAAAACAGTGACTAGCCCCAGATACTGATGTCTCGGGGCCCCGACCACGTACAGAGATCCATTAGTAAGCCGCAGCGGTCTCACAGCGTATCCTGCAGAGATCACAACAGGGGCGTGTCATGAGAAAGGGGTCTCGGGGGTTCGAGGATCTGCTGGTAAAGATGAACCCCACATTCCCACACTGACTAATCACAGCCATGCACACACAATTCAATGTCACACATATTAGTAGGGATCAAACAATCCAGGTTCTAGTAATGTAATGCAACTGTCTAAGAGAGTAAAGCTCCTGGACCCGATGGTTTAGTAATGTAATGCAACTGTCTAAGAGAGTAAAGCTCCTGGACCCGATGGTTTAGTAATGTAATGCAACTGTCTAAGAGAGTAAAGCTCCTGGACCTGATGGTTTAGTAATGTAATGCAACTGTCTAAGAGAGTAAACAGGGACATGCCCTGATGAAGTGACGCGTCTGACGTCACGGAACGCGTCGGCTGTGACGGTGGGGCTGAGACTGTCGCTGGCTGGGGGTCTGGTTGCTGCTTCTCTATGATCATTCAGTAAGTAGTTTTCACCTGTTGCGGTTTGGTTTTCTTTTTTTTTCCCCTCCGGCTGGTCCCTCTGTCTTATCTTAGTTTAGTTAGATAGATTCACATTTTGATTTACTTTTTGGCACAAAGGCACACAGCACTTTATATTTGTTATATTTGTTGTTTGGTAGTGTTTATGAATTTTGTTGTACTGTTTGGATAATACTAGTTTTGCTGGGAGTGTAACACATGTATATTATTTATTTATTTATTTATCCAGGTACTAGTGGCACTTAGGGTTATGTATTAAATTATGTTATATTATTAAACTAGAATCATTGAATTACCCATATAGACACTTTTTTATTGTTGTGAGATCTGACACTATATCTAGCAGCATCCTATAGTTACATCTGTCATTATTATTATTATTATTATCATTATTATTATTATTATCTTTGTCCCCTGGTCCAGCCACTGTTGGTATAGTCTCGACCCTTTCCATATATGTTATATGTTTTTTAAATTGATTTTATTGGCTTGTACTTGTGTTTTTGAATATGTAATTAATAAACTTTTGTACTTTTGCATAGACTCATTGTAGTAGTGCCACTAAATACATGAGGTTGGGAATTTTGGGGTTTGTGGGATCCCTATTCGTTTGTCAACTGTCTAAGAGAGTAAAGCTCCTGGACCCGATGGTTTAGTAATGTAATGCAACTGTCTAAGAGAGTAAAGCTCCTGGACCCGATGGTTTAGTAATGTAATGCAACTGTCTAAGAGAGTAAAGCTCCTGGACCCGATGGTTTAGTAATTTAATGCAACTGTCTAAGAGAGTAAAGCTCCTGGACCTGATGGTTTAGTAATGTAATGCAACTGTCTAAGAGAGTAAAGCCCCTGGACCTGATGGTTTAGTAATGTAATGCAACTGTCTATGAGAGTAAAGCTCCTGGACCCGATGGTTTAGTAATGTAATGCAACTGTCTAAGAGAGTAAAGCTCCTGGACCTGATGGTTTAGTAATGTAATGCAACTGTCTAAGAGAGTAAAGCTCCTTGACCTGATGGTTTAGTAATGTAATGCAACTGTCTAAGAGAGTAAAGCTCCTGGACCCGATGGTTTAGTAATGTAATGCAACTGTCTAAGAGAGTAAAGCTCCTGGACCCGATGGTTTAGTAATGAAATGCAACTGTCTAAGAGAGTAAAGCTCCTGGACCTGATGGTTTAGTAATGTAATGCAACTGTCTAAGAGAGTAAAGCTCCTGGATCTGATGGTTTAGTAATGTAATGCAACTGTCTAAGAGAGTAAAGCTCCTGGACCCGATGGTTTAGTAATGTAATGCAACTGTCTAAGAGAGTAAAACTCCTGGACCTGATGGTTTAGTAATGTAATGCAACTGTCTAAGAGAGTAAAGCTCCTGGACCTGATGGTTTAGTAATGTAATGCAACTGTCTAAGAGAGTAAAGCTCCTGGACCCGATGGTTTAGTAATGTAATGCAACTGTCTAAGAGAGTAAAGCTCCTGGACCTGATGGTTTAGTAATGTAATGCAACTGTCTAAGAGAGTAAAGCTCCTGGACCTGATGGTTTAGTAATGTAATGCAACTGTCCAAGAGAGTAAAGCTCCTGGACCTGATGGTTTAGTAATTTAATGCAACTGTCTAAGAGAGTAAAGCTCCTGGACCTGATGGTTTAGTAATGTAATGCAACTGTCCAAGAGAGTAAAGCTCCTGGACCTGATGGTTTAGTAATTTAATGCAACTGTCTATGAGAGTAAAGCTCCTGGACCTGATGGTTTAGTAATGTAATGCAACTGTCTAAGAGAGTAAAGCCCCTGGACCTGATGGTTTAGTAATGTAATGCAACTGTCTAGGAGAGTAAAGCTCCTGGACCTGATGGTTTAGTAATGTAATGCAACTGTCTAAGAGAGTAAAGCTCCTGGACCTGATGGTTTAGTAATGTAATGCAACTGTCTAAGAGAGTAAAGCTCCTTGACCTGATGGTTTAGTAATGTAATGCAACTGTCTAAGAGAGTAAAGCTCCTTGACCTGATGGTTTAGTAATGTAATGCAACTGTCTAAGAGAGTAAAGCTCCTGGACCCGATGGTTTAGTAATGTAATGCAACTGTCTAAGAGAGTAAAGCTCCTGGACCCGATGGTTTAGTAATGTAATGCAACTGTCTAAGAGAGTAAAGCTCCTGGACCTGATGGTTTAGTAATGTAATGCAACTGTCTAAGAGAGTAAAGCTCCTGGACCTGATGGTTTAGTAATGTAATGCAACTGTCTAAGAGAGTAAAGCCCCTGGACCTGAGGGTTTAGTAATGTAATGGCACTGTCTAAGAGAGTAAAGCTCCTGGACCCGATGGTTTAGTAATGTAATACAACTGTCTAAGAGAGTAAAACTCCTGTAACTTATGGTTTAGTAATGTAATGCAACTGTCTAAGAGAGTAAAGCTCCTGGACCTGATGGTTTAGTAATGTAATGCAACTGTCTAAGAGAGTAAAGCTCCTGGACCCGATGGTTTAGTAATGTAATGCAACTGTCTAAGAGAGTAAAGCCCCTGGACCTGATGGTTTAGTAATGTAATGCAACTGTCTAGGAGAGTAAAGCCCCTGGACCTGATGGTTTAGTAATGTAATGCAACTGTCTAGGAGAGTAAAGCTCCTGGACCTGATGGTTTAGTAATGTAATGCAACTGTCTAAGAGAGTAAAGCTCCTGGACCTGATGGTTTAGTAATGTAATGCAACTGTCTAAGAGAGTAAAGCTCCTTGACCTGATGGTTTAGTAATGTAATGCAACTGTCTAAGAGAGTAAAGCTCCTGGACCCGATGGTTTAGTAATGTAATGCAACTGTCTAAGAGAGTAAAGCTCCTGGACCCGATGGTTTAGTAATGTAATGCAACTGTCTAAGAGAGTAAAGCTCCTGGACCTGATGGTTTAGTAATGTAATGCAACTGTCTAAGAGAGTAAAGCTCCTGGACCTGATGGTTTAGTAATGTAATGCAACTGTCTAAGAGAGTAAAGCCCCTGGACCTGAGGGTTTAGTAATGTAATGGCACTGTCTAAGAGAGTAAAGCTCCTGGACCCGATGGTTTAGTAATGTAATACAACTGTCTAAGAGAGTAAAACTCCTGTAACTTATGGTTTAGTAATGTAATGCAACTGTCTAAGAGAGTAAAGCTCCTGGACCTGATGGTTTAGTAATGTAATGCAACTGTCTAAGAGAGTAAAGCTCCTGGACCTGATGGTTTAGTAATGTAATGCAACTGTCTAAGAGAGTAAAGCTCCTGGACCCGATGGTTTAGTAATGTAATGCAACTGTCTAAGAGAGTAAAGCTCCTGGACCCGATGGTTTAGTAATGTAATGCAACTGTCTAAGAGAGTAAAGCTCCTGGACCTGATGGTTTAGTAATGTAATGCAACTGTCTAAGAGAGTAAAGCTCCTTGACCTGATGGTTTAGTAATGTAATGCAACTGTCTAAGAGAGTAAAGCTCCTGGATCTGATGGTTTAGTAATGTAATGCAACTGTCTAAGAGAGTAAAGCTCCTGGACCCGATGGTTTAGTAATGTAATGCAACTGTCTAAGAGAGTAAAACTCCTGGACCTGATGGTTTAGTAATGTAATGCAACTGTCTAAGAGAGTAAAGCTCCTGGACCTGATGGTTTAGTAATGTAATGCAACTGTCTAAGAGAGTAAAGCTCCTGGACCCGATGGTTTAGTAATGTAATGCAACTGTCTAAGAGAGTAAAGCTCCTGGACCTGATGGTTTAGTAATGTAATGCAACTGTCTAGGAGAGTAAAGCTCCTGGACCCGATGGTTTAGTAATGTAATGCAACTGTCTAAGAGAGTAAAGCTCCTGGACCTGATGGTTTAGTAATGTAATGCAACTGTCTAAGAGGTTCAGTAATGTAATGCAACTGTCTAAGAGAGTAAAGCTCCTGGACCTGATGGTTTAGTAATGTAATGCAACTGTCTAAGAGAGTAAAGCTCCTGGACCTGATGGTTTAGTAATGTAATGCAACTGTCTAAGAGAGTAAAGCCCCTGGACCTGAGGGTTTAGTAATGTAATGCAACTGTCTAAGAGAGTAAAGCTCCTGGACCCGATGGTTTAGTAATGTAATGCAACTGTCTAAGAGAGTAAAGCTCCTGGACCTGATGGTTTCCGATCACATTTCCGACACCAGTTGTTCTGAATGTAACGATTACAACCCGGCAGAAACTTCCTGACTTGCCAATCACCCCCGAGCTCACAGGTTTAACCCCCTCCTGCTCTAATTCAGCCTCTTCAGGTGAGGGGATCACACGGCACCCCACACTCCTGAGCTCACAGGTTTAACCCCTCCTGCTCTAATTCAGCCTCTTCAGGTGAGGGGATCACATGGCACTTCACATTCCTGAGCTCACAGGTTTAAACCCTCCTGCTCAATTCAGCCTCTTCAGGTGAGGGGATCACATGGCACTCCACATTCCTGAGCTCACAGGTTTAACCCCTCCTGCTCTAATTCAGCCTCTTCCGGTGAGGGGATCACACCACACTCCACACTCCTGAGCTCACAGGTTTAACCGCCTCCTGCTCTTATTCAGCCTCTTCAGGTGAGGGGATCACACTGCACTCCACACTCCTGAGCTCACAGGTTTAACCCCATCATGCTCTTATTCAGCCTCTTCAGGTGAGGGGATCACATGGCACTCCACACCCCCGAGCTCACAGGTTTAACCCCTCCTTCTCTAATTCAGCCTCTTCAGGTGAGGGGATCACACGGCACTCCACACCCCCGAGCTCACAGGTTTAACCCCTTGCTCTAATTAAGCCTCTTCAGGTGAGGGGATCACACTGCACTCCACACCCCCGAGCTCACAGGTTTAACCCCTTGCTCTAATTAAGCCTCTTCGGATGAGGGGATCACACTGCACTCCACACTCCTGAGCTCACAGGTTTAACCCCATCCTGCTCTAATTCAGCCTCTTCAGGTGAGGGGATCACACGACACTCCACACTCCTGAGCTCACAGGTTTAACCCCATCCTGCTCTAGTTCAGCCTCTTAAGGTGAGGGGATCACACGGCACTCCACACTCCCGAGCTCACAGGTTTAACCTCATCCTGCTCTAATTCAGCCTCTTCAGGTGAGGGGATCACACAACACTCCACACTCCTGAGCTCACAGGTTTAACTCACTCCTGCTCTAATTCAGCCTCTTCAGGTGAGGGGATCACATGACACTCCACACTCCTGAGCTCACAGGTTTAACCCCTCCTGCTCTAATTCAGCCTCTTCAGGTGAGGGGATCACATGACACTCCACACTCCTGAGCTCACAGGTTTAACCCCCTCCTTCTCTAATTCAACCTCTTCAGGTGAGGGGATCACACGACACTCCACACTCCTGAGCTCACAGGTTTAACCCCTCCTTCTCTAATGCAGCCTCTTCAGGTGAGGGGATCACACAACACTCCACATGCCTGAGCTCACAGGTTTAACCCCTCCTTCTCTAATTCAGCCTCTTCAGGTGAGGGGGTCACACTGCACTCCACACTCCCGAGCTCACAGGTTTAACCTCCTCCTTCTCTAATTCAGCCTCTTCAGGTGAGAGGATCACACGACACTCCACACTCCTGAGCTCACAGGTTTAACCCCTCCCTCTGTAATTCAGCCTCTTCAGGTGAGCGGATCACATGACACTCCACATTCCTGAGCTCACAGGTTTAACCCCTCCTGCTCTAATTCAGCCTCTTCAGGTGAGGGGATCACATGACACTCCACACTCCTGAGCTCACAGGTTTAACCCCCTCCTTCACTAATTCAACCTCTTCAGGTGAGGGGATCACACGACACTCCACACTCCTGAGCTCACAGGTTTAACCCCTCCTTCTCTAATGCAGCCTCTTCAGGTGAGGGGATCACACAACACTCCACACGCCTGAGCTCACAGGTTTAACCCCTCCTTCTCTAATTCAGCCTCTTCAGGTGAGGGGATCACACTGCACTCCACACTCCTGAGCTCACAGGTTTAACCCCATCCTGCTCTAATTCAGCCTCTTCAGGTGAGGGGATCACACAACACTCCACACTCCTAAGCTCACAGGTTTAACCCCATCCTGCTCTAATTCAGCCTCTTAAGGTGAGCGGATCACACGACACTCCACACTCCTGAGCTCACAGGTTTAACCTCATCCTGCTCTAATTCAGCCTCTTCAGGTGAGGGGATCACACAACACTCCACACTCCTGAGCTCACAGGTTTAACCCCATCCTGCTCTAATTCAGCCTCTTAAGGTGAGCGGATCACACGACATTCCACACTCCTGAGCTCACAGGTTTAACCTCATCCTGCTCTAATTCAGCCTCTTCAGGTGAGGGGATCACACAACACTCCACACTCCTGAGCTCACAGGTTTAACTCACTCCTGCTCTAATTCAGCCTTTTCAGGTGAGGGATCACACGACACTCCACACTCATGAGCTCACAGTTTTAACCCCTCCTTCTGTAATTCAGCCTCTTCAGGTGAGTGGATCACATGACACTCCACATTCCTGAGCTCACAGGTTTAACCCCCTCCTTCTCTAATTCAGCCTCTTCAGGTGAGAGGATCACACAGCACTCCACACTCCTGAGCTCACAGGTTTAACCCCCTCTTTCTCTAATTCAGCCTCTTCAGGTGAGGGGATCACACTGCACTCCACACCCCCGAGCTCACAGGTTTAACCCCTCCTTCTCTAATTCAGCCTCTTCAGGTGAGGGGATCACACGACACTGCACACTTCTGAGCTCACAGGTTTAACCTTCTCCTGCTCTAATTCAGCATCTTCAGGTGAGGGGATCACACTGCACTCCACACTCCTGAGCTCACAGGTTTAAGCCCATCCTGCTCTAATTCAGCCTCTTCAGGTGAGGGGATCACACGGCACAACACACTCCCAAGCTCACAGGTTTAACCCCTCCTTCTCTAATTCAGCCTCTTCAGGTGAGGGGATCACAAGGCACTCCACACTCCTGAGCTCACAGGTTTAACCCCTCCTGCTCTAATTCTGCCTGTTCAGGTGAGGGGATCACACTGCACTCCACACTCCTGAGCTCACAGGTTTAACCCCCTCCTTCTCTAATTCAGCCTCTTCAGGTGAGGGGATCACACTGCACTCCAAACCCCTGAGCTCACAGGTTTAATCCCCTCCTTCTCTAATTCAGCCTCTTCAGGTGAGGGGATCACACTGCACTCCACACTCCTGAGCTCACAGGTTTAACCCCCTCCTTCTCTAATTCAGCCTCTTCAGGTGAGGGGATCACACTGCACTCCACACTCCTGAGCTCACAGGTTTAATCCCCTCCTTCTCTAATTCAGCCTCTTCAGGTGAGGGGATCACACTGCACTCCACACTTCTGAGCTCACAGGTTTAACCCCCTCCTTCTCTAATTCAGCCTCTTCAGGTGAGGGGATCACACTGCACTCCAAACCCCTGAGCTCACAGGTTTAATCCCCTCCTTCTCTAATTCAGCCTCTTCAGGTGAGGGGATCACACGGCACTCCACACTCCCAAGCTCACAGGTTTAACCCCCTCCTTCTCTAACTCAGCCTCTTCAGGTGAGGGGATCACACTGCACTCCACACTCCTGAGCTCACAGGTTTAACCTCCTCCTGCTCTAATTCAGCCTCTTCAAGTGAGGGGATCACACTGCACTCCACACTCCTGAGCTCACAGGTTTAACCCCCTCCTTCTCTAATTCAGCCTCTTCAGGTGAGGGGATCACACTGCACTCCACACTCCTGAGCTCACAGGTTTAACCTCCTCCTTCTCTAATTCAGCCTCTTCATGTGAGGGGATCACATGGCACTCCACACTCCCGAGCTCACAGGTTTAACCCCTCCTTCTCTAATTCAGCCTCTTCAGGTGAGGGGATCACACGGCACTCCACACTCCTGAGCTCACAGGTTTAACCCCTCCTGCTCTAATTCTGCCTGTTCAGGTGAGGGGATCACACTGCACTCCACACTCCTGAGCTCACAGGTTTAACCTTCTCCTGCTCTAATTCAGCATCTTCAGGTGAGGGGATCACACTGCACTCCACACTCCTGAGCTCACAGGTTTAAGCCCATCCTGCTCTAATTCAGCCTCTTCAGGTGAGGGGATCACACGGCACAACACACTCCCAAGCTCACAGGTTTAACCCCTCCTTCTCTAATTCAGCCTCTTCAGGTGAGGGGATCACAAGGCACTCCACACTCCTGAGCTCACAGGTTTAACCCCTCCTGCTCTAATTCTGCCTGTTCAGGTGAGGGGATCACACGGCACTCCACACTCCTGAGCTCACAGGTTTAACCCCCTCCTTCTCTAATTCAGCCTCTTCAGGTGAGGGGATCACACTGCACTCCAAACTCCTGAGCTCACAGGTTTAATCCTCTCCTTCTCTAATTCAGCCTCTTCAGGTGAGGGGATCACACGGCACTCCACACTCCCAAGCTCACAGGTTTAACCCCCTCCTTCTCTAACTCAGCCTCTTCAGGTGAGGGGATCACACTGCACTCCACACTCCTGAGCTCACAGGTTTAACCTCCTCCTGCTCTAATTCAGCCTCTTCAGGTGAGGGGATCACACTGCACTCCACACTCCTGAGCTCACAGGTTTAACCTCCTCCTTCTCTAATTCAGCCTCTTCATGTGAGGGGATCACATGGCACTCCACACTCCCGAGCTCACAGGTTTAACCCCTCCTTCTCTAATTCAGCCTCTTCAAGTGAGGGGATCACACGGCACTCCACACTCCTGAGCTCACAGGTTTAACCCCCTCCTTCTCTAACTCAGCCTCTTCAGGTGAGGGGATCACACTGCACTCCACACTCCTGAGCTCACAGGTTTAACCCCTCCTTCTCTAATTCAGCCTCTTCAGGTGAGGGGATCACACGGCACTCCACACTCCTGAGCTCACAGGTTTAACCCCTCCTTCTCTAATTCAGCCTCTTCAGGTGAGGGGATCACACGGCACTCCACACTCCTGAGCTCACAGGTTTAACCCCTCCTGCTCTAATTCTGCCTGTTCAGGTGAGGGGATCACACTGCACTCCACACTCCTGAGCTCACAGGTTTAATCCCCTCATTCTCTAATTCAGCCTCTTCAGGTGAAGGGATCACACGGCACTCCACACTCCTGAGCTCACAGGTTTAACCTCCTCCTGCTCTAATTCAGCTTCAGCCTCTTCAGGTGAGAGGTTCACAATTTTATCTTTTTGCAGTGAAAGAGTTACTGGTGGCGCTCTCACCTGGGGGGGGGGGGGGGCATTACTGCTTGATATAGCCAAAGTGGCTGATGAACTCACCTGTTACAGTGGAAGGATTATGGGATTTGTAAGTTACATTACAGGGCAGTGGCCCCATAACTCCTTATATTTCTAATGTATTTCTAAGAGATTAATTATATCCTGGCAACTGAGCCTCAGATTTCCAGGCTTCACCTGACACCTCGGCCTCCAGTTTGGCAGTCAGGTGGACTTGTGGACAACGATAAGGCCAGAAGCCAGCCCGGTAACGTGTAAAATAACCAAGAAGCACAGATCAGTGAGGGTTCGGTATCAAGATAACAGAGCAGCCCAAGATTAAGTTCTATATTTAATCGCTATAAGAGCGCACTAGACAAACTACATACATACAGTACATACAATGAGTGGATACATATAGAGGTCAGAGGGGCAAATACAAGTGAGTATGTTTGTTAAAGGATATAATTACAGATGTCCCCCAGATTAACACTCAACTAGAATGTGAGTCTGAGTTTCTGCCACCTGTCTATGCCCCATGAATACAATAGACTCTATTCAAACCTGGCTCACAACTACCTCAATAGCTGAGGTGTGCTCGGGGCTGCAGCTCATTTCCTCTTGAAAAGCAATCCTTGAATTCCTAATTAGGTTGGCCTCAGACTCAGACACTCAAATACACATTAGACATGGTCATTGGATGTTATTTGTGGAAGAGCGATGTATCTCCTGAAATATGTCAGTGCTGACTATATTAATGAGAGAGTCTTATGCGCGTTTATAGGACCTTTCATTTGATACCATATATGACATATATGTATTGGTCAGATAATCTGCATAGTATCAGACTCTGTATGATATGTATTTGAGGTTTAGGTTCATGTAACAAAGTTATTAATGGGGATCATGAAATATGACAGTTATGACTATATTAATGAGAGAGTATTGTTCAGGATTATAAGACCTATCATTTGATACCAAACATGACATATATGTATTGGCCAGAGACTGATAATCCGCATAGTATCAGATTCTGTATGATATGTATTTGATGTTTAGGTTCATGTAACTAAGATATTAATGGGGATCATGAAATATGATAGTTATGACTATATTAATGAGAGAGTATTATTAGGGATTATAAGACCTATCATTTGATATCACACATGACATATATGTATTGGCCAGAGACTGATAATCCGCATAGTATCAGATTCTGTATGATATGTATTTGATGTTTAGGTTCATGTAACAAAGATATTAATGGGGATCATGAATTTCTCGGTTACAATATAATATCATTTATATTGTGGGAGTTATATCAATCTATAGAATGTGTATCTAATCTCACAGAGGCTGGTTGTGGGCAGAACGAAGGGGGCGGGGAATGTCGGCCACACCCCCTTGTGTTGGTAGATTAGGAGGCTGGTTGTAGGCAGAACAAAGGGGCCGGAGAATGCCGGCCACACCCCCTTGTGTTGGTAGATTAGGAGGCTGGTTGTGGGCAGAACGAAGGGGGCGGGGAATGTCGGCCACACCCCCTTGTGTTGGTAGATTAGGTGGCTGGTTGCAGGTTGATGCTAAGTATCTCTCGCTCCCTCCGTTATAACATTATTGTACTGTAACGTATAACTTATCATGTGACACCTGCCTGTAATATCTGGGGAAACTTCCGGAACATTAGTAAAGGTCAGTCACTGTGCTGGTGAATATGTGGTGAGTAATTTCTCATTGTAGGGGCGTGCCATCTGAGGAACACGCTTAGGACACGGATGTGGGAGGAGCCTCAGCCACCATCGCTGGGCTGATATGATTATTAGTATTTGCGATATTTATAATATTATTCTCTAATAGAAATATTGGAGATCAGCAAATATGAAGTAAATCATAGTTTCCCCTCTAATATAAATAATATAATATATGAATATAAATAAAATTAATAATAAATATCTAATATAAAAATATAAAATATGAAAAATATAGAAAAATAGAAAAATTAATGTGCAGCAAATATGAAGTAAATCATAGTTTCCCCTCTAACATTATAATGAGAATGAGCCAATACAATGCCAGTCACCTCATTGCACTGACACAGCCAACCACAGGGGGGCGTGCGGCAGTCTGCGAGTTCCGGAATCTTCCAGCACGAGACTCTTCCAGCACCAGACGCAGCTGTAAGTTTTCAGTGGAAAGTCGTAGGAGCCTGGTTCTGGTGTCAGTGGAGAGTCGAAGGGGTCTGGTTCTGGTGTCAGTGGAAAGTCATAGGAGCCTGGTTCTGGTGTCAGTGGAAAGTCATAGGAGCCTGGTTCTGGTGTCAGTGGAAAGTCATAGGAGCCTGGTTCTGGTGTCAGTGGAAAGTAATAGGAGCCTGGTTCTGGTGTCAGTGGAAAGTCATAGGAGCCTGGTTCTGGTGTCTGTGGAAAGTCATAGGGGCCTGGTTCTGGTGTCACTGGAAAGTCATAGGAGCCTGTTTCTGGTGTCAGTGGAAAGTCATAGGAGCCTGGTTCTGGTGTCAGTGGAAAGTCATAGGAGCCTGGTTCTAGTGTCAGAGGAAAGTCATAGGAGCCTGGTTCTGGTGTCAGAGGAAAGTCATAGGAGCCTGGTTCTGGTGTCAGTGGAAAGTCATAGGAGCCTGGTTCTGGAGTCAGTGGAAAGTCATAGGAGCCTGGTTCTGGTGTCAGTGGAAAGTAATAGGAGCCTGGTTCTGGTGTCAGAGGAAAGTCATAGGAGCCTGGTTCTGGTGTCAGAGGAAAGTCATAGGAGCCTGGTTCTGGTGTCAGTGGAAAGTAATAGGAGCCTGGTTCTGGTGTCAGTGGAAAGTCATAGGAGCCTGGTTCTGGTGTCTGTGGAAAGTCATAGGGGCCTGGTTCTGGTGTCACTGGAAAGTCATAGGAGCCTGTTTCTGGTGTCAGTGGAAAGTCATAGGAGCCTGGTTCTGGTGTCAGTGGAAAGTCATAGGAGCCTGGTTCTGGTGTCAGTGGAAAGTCATAGGAGCCTGGTTCTGGTGTCAGAGGAAAGTCGCACGTGACCCTTCCAGCAACAGACGCAGCTGTAAGTTTTCAGTGGAAAGTCGTAGGAGCCTGGTTCTGGTGTCAGTGGAAAGTCATAGGAGCCTGGTTCTGGTGTCAGTGGAAAGTCATAGGAGGCTGGTTCTGGTGTCAGTGGAAAGTCATAGGAGCCTGGTTCTGGTGTCAGAGGAAAGTCATAGGAGCCTGGTTCTGGTGTCAGTGGAAAGTCATAGGAGCCTGGTTCTGGTGTCAGTGGAAAGTCATAGGAGCCTGGTTCTGGTGTCTGTGGAAAGTCATAGGGGCCTGGTTCTGGTGTCACTGGAAAGTCATAGGAGCCTGGTTCTGGTGTCAGTGGAAAGTCATAGGAGCCTGGTTCTGGTGTCAGTGGAAAGTCGTAGGAGCCTGGTTCTGGTGTCAGTGGAAAGTCATAGGAGCCTGGTTCTGGTGTCTGTGGAAAGTCATAGGGGCCTGGTTCTGGTGTCACTGGAAAGTCATAGGAGCCTGGTTCTGGTGTCAGTGGAAAGTCATAGGAGCCTGGTTCTGGTGTCAGTGGAAAGTCATAGGAGCCTGGTTCTGGTGTCAGTGGAAAGTCATAGGAGCCTGGTTCTGGTGTCAGTGGAAAGTCATAGGAGCCTGGTTCTGGTGTCAGAGGAAAGTCGCACGTGACCCTTCCAGCAACAGACGCAGCTGTAAGTTTTCAGTGGAAAGTCGTAGGAGCCTGGTTCTGGTGTCAGTGGAAAGTCATAGGAGCCTGGTTCTGGTGTCTGTGGAAAGTCATAGGGGCCTGGTTCTGGTGTCACTGGAAAGTCATAGGAGCCTGGTTCTGGTGTCAGTGGAAAGTCATAGGAGCCTGGTTCTGGTGTCAGAGGAAAGTCGCACGTGACCCTTCCAGCAACAGACGCAGCTGTAAGTTTTCAGTGGAAAGTCGTAGGAGCCTGGTTCTGGTGTCAGTGGAAAGTCATAGGAGCCTGGTTCTGGTGTCAGTGGAAAGTCATAGGGGCCTGGTTCTGGTGTCACTGGAAAGTCATAGGAGCCTGGTTCTGGTGTCAGTGGAAAGTCATAGGAGCCTGGTTCTGGTGTCAGTGGAAAGTCATAGGAGCCTGGTTCTGGTGTCAGTGGAAAGTCATAGGAGCCTGGTTCTGGTGTCAGTGGAAAGTCATAGGAGCCTGGTTCTGGTGTCAGTGGAAAGTCATAGGAGCCTGGTTCTGGTGTCAGTGGAAAGTCATAGGAGCCTGGTTCTGGTGTCAGAGGAAAGTCGCACGTGACCCTTCCAGCAACAGACGCAGCTGTAAGTTTTCAGTGGAAAGTCGTAGGAGCCTGGTTCTGGTGTCAGTGGAAAGTCATAGGAGCCTGGTTCTGGTGTCTGTGGAAAGTCATAGGGGCCTGGTTCTGGTGTCACTGGAAAGTCATAGGAGCCTGGTTCTGGTGTCAGAGGAAAGTCATAGGAGGCTGGTTCTGGTGTCAGTGGAAAGTCATAGGAGCCTGGTTCTGGTGTCAGTGGAAAGTCATAGGAGCCTGGTTCTGGTGTCTGTGGAAAGTCATAGGGGCCTGGTTCTGGTGTCACTGGAAAGTCATAGGAGCCTGGTTCTGGTGTCAGTGGAAAGTCATAGGAGCCTGGTTCTGGTGTCAGTGGAAAGTCGTAGGAGCCTGGTTCTGGTGTCAGTGGAAAGTCACAGGAGCCTGGTTCTGGTGTCTGTGGAAAGTCATAGGGGCCTGGTTCTGGTGTCACTGGAAAGTCATAGGAGCCTGGTTCTGGTGTCAGTGGAAAGTCATAGGAGCCTGGTTCTGGTGTCAGTGGAAAGTCATAGGAGCCTGGTTCTGGTGTCAGTGGAAAGTCATAGGAGCCTGGTTCTGGTGTCAGTGGAAAGTCATAGGAGCCTGGTTCTGGTGTCAGAGGAAAGTCGCACGTGACCCTTCCAGCAACAGACGCAGCTGTAAGTTTTTAGTGGAAAGTCGTAGGAGCCTGGTTCTGGTGTCAGTGGAAAGTCATAGGAGCCTGGTTCTGGTGTCTGTGGAAAGTCATAGGGGCCTGGTTCTGGTGTCACTGGAAAGTCATAGGAGCCTGGTTCTGGTGTCAGTGGAAAGTCATAGGAGCCTGGTTCTGGTGTCAGAGGAAAGTCGCACGTGACCCTTCCAGCAACAGACGCAGCTGTAAGTTTTCAGTGGAAAGTCGTAGGAGCCTGGTTCTGGTGTCAGTGGAAAGTCATAGGAGCCTGGTTCTGGTGTCTGTGGAAAGTCATAGGGGCCTGGTTCTGGTGTCACTGGAAAGTCATAGGAGCCTGGTTCTGGTGTCAGTGGAAAGTCATAGGAGCCTGGTTCTGGTGTCAGTGGAAAGTCATAGGAGCCTGGTTCTGGTGTCAGTGGAAAGTCATAGGAGCCTGGTTCTGGTGTCAGTGGAAAGTCATAGGAGCCTGGTTCTGGTGTCAGTGGAAAGTCATAGGAGCCTGGTTCTGGTGTCAGTGGAAAGTCATAGGAGCCTGGTTCTGGTGTCAGAGGAAAGTCGCACGTGACCCTTCCAGCAACAGACGCAGCTGTAAGTTTTCAGTGGAAAGTCGTAGGAGCCTGGTTCTGGTGTCAGTGGAAAGTCATAGGAGCCTGGTTCTGGTGTCTGTGAAAAGTCATAGGGGCCTGGTTCTGGTGTCACTGGAAAGTCATAGGAGCCTGGTTCTGGTGTCAGTGGAAAGTCATAGGAGCCTGGTTCTGGTGTCAGTGGAAAGTCATAGGAGCCTGGTTCTGGTGTCAGTGGAAAGTCATAGGAGCCTGGTTCTGGTGTCAGTGGAAAGTCATAGGAGCCTGGTTCTGGTGTCAGTGGAAAGTCATAGGAGCCTGGTTCTGGTGTCAGTGGAAAGTCATAGGAGCCTGGTTCTGGTGTCAGTGGAAAGTCGTAGGAGCCTGGTTCTGGTGTCAGTGGAAAGTCATAGGAGCCCGGTTCTGTTGTCAGTGGAAAGTCATAGGAGCCCGGTTCTGGTGTCAGTGGAAAGTCATAGGAGCCTGGTTCTGGTGTCAGTGGAAAGTCATAGGAGCCTGGTTCTGGTGTCAGTGGAAAGTCATAGGAGCCTGGTTCTGGTGTCAGTGGAAAGTCATAGGAGCCTGGTTCTGGTGTCAGTGGAAAGTCATAGGAGCCTGGTTCTGGTGTCAGTGGAAAGTCATAGGAGCCTGGTTCTGGTGTCAGTGGAAAGTCATAGGAGCCTGGTTCTGGTGTCAGTGGAAAGTCATAGGAGCCTGGTTCTGGTGTCAGTGGAAAGTCATAGGAGCCTGGTTCTGGTGTCAGTGGAAAGTCGCAGGAGCCTGGTTCTTGTGTCAGTGGAAAGTCATAGGAGCCTGGTTCTGGTGTCAGAGGAAAGTCGCAGGAGACTGGTTCTGGAGTCAGTGGAAAGTCATAGGAGCCTGGTTCTGGTGTCAGTGGAAAGTCGTAGGAGCCTGGTTCTGGTGTCAGTGGAAAGTCGTAGGAGCCTGGTTCTGGTGTTGGTGGAAAGTCGTAGGAGCCTGGTTCTGGTGTCAGAGGAAAGTCATAGGAGCCTGGTTCTGGTGTCAGAGGAAAGTCGTAGGAGCCTGGTTCTGGTGTCAGTGGAAAGTCATAGGAGCCTGGTTCTGGTGTCGGTGGAAAGTCATAGGAGCCTGGTTCTGGTGTCAGTGGAAAGTCATAGGAGCCTGGTTCTGGTGTCAGTGGAAAGTAATAGGAGCCTGGTTCTGGTGTCAGTGGAAAGTCATAGGAGCCTGGTTCTGGTGTCAGTGGAAAGTCATAGGAGCCTGGTTCTGGTGTCAGTGGAAAGTCATAGGAGCCTGGTTCTGGTGTCGGTGGAAAGTCGTAGGAGCCTGGTTCTGGTGTCAGAGGAAAGTCATAGGAGCCTGGTTCTGGTGTCAGAGGAAAGTCATAGGAGCCTGGTTCTGGTGTCAGTGGAAAGTCATAGGAGCCTGGTTCTGGTGTCAGTGGAAAGTCATAGGAGCCTGGTTCTGGTGTCAGTGGAGAGTCGAAGGGGTCTGGTTCTGGTGTCAGTGGAAAGTCATAGGAGCCCGGTTCTGGTGTCAGTGGAAAGTCATAGGAGCCCGGTTCTGGTGTCAGTGGAAAGTCATAGGAGTCTGGTTCTGGTGTCAGTGGACAGTCGTAGGAGCCTGGTTCTGGTGTCAGTGGAAAGTCGTAGGAGCCTGGTTCTGGTGTCACTGGAAAGTCATAGGAGCCTGGTTCTGGTGTCGGTGGAAAGTTGTAGGAGCCTGGTTCTGGTGTCACTGGAAAGTAATAGGAGCCTGATTCTGGTGTCAGTGGACAGTCATAGGAGTCTGGTTCTGGTGTCAGTGGAAAGTCGTAGGAGCCTGGTTCTGGTGTCAGTGGAAAGTCATAGGAGTCTGGTTCTGGTGTCAGTGGACAGTCGTAGGAGCCTGGTTCTGGTGTCAGTGGAAAGTCATAGGAGTCTGGTTCTGGTGTCAGTGGACAGTCATAGGAGCCTGGTTCTGGTGTCAGTGGAAAGTCATAGGAGCCTGGTTCCGGTGTCAGTGGACAGTCATAGGAGCCTGGTTCTGGTGTCAGAGGAAAGTCGCAGGAGCCTTGTTCTGGAGTCATTGGAGAGTCATAGGAGCCTGGTTCTGGTGTCAGAGGAAAGTCGCAGGAGCCTGGTTCTGGTGTCAGTGGAGAGTCATAGGAGCCCGGTTCTGGTGTCAGTGGAAAGTCGTAGGAGCCTGGTTCTGGTGTCAGAGGACAGTCATAGGAGCCTGGTTCTGGTGTCAGTGGAAAGTCATAGGAGTCTGGTTCTGGTGTCAGAGGAAAGTCGTAGGAGCCTGGTTCTGGTGTCAGAGGAAAGTCATAGGAGTCTGGTTCTGGTGTCAGAGGAAAGTCGTAGGAGCCTGGTTCTGGTGTCAGAGGAAAGTCATAGGAGTCTGGTTCTGGTGTCAGAGGAAAGTCGTAGGAGCCTGGTTCTGGTGTCAGTGGAAAGTCATAGGAGCCTGGTTCTGGTGTCAGTGGAAAGTCATAGGAGCCTGGTTCTGGTGTCGGTGGAAAGTCGTAGGAGCCTGGTTCTGGTGTCAGAGGAAAGTCATAGGAGCCTGGTTCTGGTGTCAGAGGAAAGTCATAGGAGCCTGGTTCTGGTGTCAGTGGAAAGTCATAGGAGCCTGGTTCTGGTGTCAGTGGAAAGTCATAGGAGCCTGGTTCTGGTGTCAGTGGAGAGTCGAAGGGGTCTGGTTCTGGTGTCAGTGGAAAGTCATAGGAGCCCGGTTCTGGTGTCAGAGGAAAGTCGCAGGAGACTGGTTCTGGAGTCAGTGGAAAGTCATAGGAGCCTGGTTCTGGTGTCAGTGGAAAGTCGTAGGAGCCTGGTTCTTGTGTCAGTGGAAAGTCATAGGAGCCTGGTTCTGGTGTCAGAGGAAAGTCGCAGGAGACTGGTTCTGGAGTCAGTGGAAAGTCATAGGAGCCTGGTTCTGGTGTCAGTGGAAAGTCGTAGGAGCCTGGTTCTGGTGTCAGTGGAAAGTCGTAGGAGCCTGGTTCTGGTGTTGGTGGAAAGTCGTAGGAGCCTGGTTCTGGTGTCAGAGGAAAGTCATAGGAGCCTGGTTCTGGTGTCAGAGGAAAGTCGTAGGAGCCTGGTTCTGGTGTCAGTGGAAAGTCATAGGAGCCTGGTTCTGGTGTCGGTGGAAAGTCATAGGAGCCTGGTTCTGGTGTCAGTGGAAAGTCATAGGAGCCTGGTTCTGGTGTCAGTGGAAAGTAATAGGAGCCTGGTTCTGGTGTCAGTGGAAAGTCATAGGAGCCTGGTTCTGGTGTCAGTGGAAAGTCATAGGAGCCTGGTTCTGGTGTCAGTGGAAAGTCATAGGAGCCTGGTTCTGGTGTCGGTGGAAAGTCGTAGGAGCCTGGTTCTGGTGTCAGAGGAAAGTCATAGGAGCCTGGTTCTGGTGTCAGAGGAAAGTCATAGGAGCCTGGTTCTGGTGTCAGTGGAAAGTCATAGGAGCCTGGTTCTGGTGTCAGTGGAAAGTCATAGGAGCCTGGTTCTGGTGTCAGTGGAGAGTCGAAGGGGTCTGGTTCTGGTGTCAGTGGAAAGTCATAGGAGCCCGGTTCTGGTGTCAGTGGAAAGTCATAGGAGCCCGGTTCTGGTGTCAGTGGAAAGTCATAGGAGTCTGGTTCTGGTGTCAGTGGACAGTCGTAGGAGCCTGGTTCTGGTGTCAGTGGAAAGTCGTAGGAGCCTGGTTCTGGTGTCACTGGAAAGTCATAGGAGCCTGGTTCTGGTGTCGGTGGAAAGTTGTAGGAGCCTGGTTCTGGTGTCACTGGAAAGTAATAGGAGCCTGATTCTGGTGTCAGTGGACAGTCATAGGAGTCTGGTTCTGGTGTCAGTGGAAAGTCGTAGGAGCCTGGTTCTGGTGTCAGTGGAAAGTCATAGGAGTCTGGTTCTGGTGTCAGTGGACAGTCGTAGGAGCCTGGTTCTGGTGTCAGTGGAAAGTCATAGGAGTCTGGTTCTGGTGTCAGTGGACAGTCATAGGAGCCTGGTTCTGGTGTCAGTGGAAAGTCATAGGAGCCTGGTTCCGGTGTCAGTGGACAGTCATAGGAGCCTGGTTCTGGTGTCAGAGGAAAGTCGCAGGAGCCTTGTTCTGGAGTCAGTGGAGAGTCATAGGAGCCTGGTTCTGGTGTCAGAGGAAAGTCGCAGGAGCCTGGTTCTGGTGTCAGTGGAGAGTCATAGGAGCCCGGTTCTGGTGTCAGTGGAAAGTCGTAGGAGCCTGGTTCTGGTGTCAGAGGACAGTCATAGGAGCCTGGTTCTGGTGTCAGTGGAAAGTCATAGGAGTCTGGTTCTGGTGTCAGAGGAAAGTCGTAGGAGCCTGGTTCTGGTGTCAGAGGAAAGTCATAGGAGTCTGGTTCTGGTGTCAGAGGAAAGTCGTAGGAGCCTGGTTCTGGTGTCAGAGGAAAGTCATAGGAGTCTGGTTCTGGTGTCAGAGGAAAGTCGTAGGAGCCTGGTTCTGGTGTCAGTGGAAAGTCATAGGAGCCTGGTTCTGGTGTCAGTGGAAAGTCATAGGAGCCTGGTTCTGGTGTCGGTGGAAAGTCGTAGGAGCCTGGTTCTGGTGTCAGAGGAAAGTCATAGGAGCCTGGTTCTGGTGTCAGAGGAAAGTCATAGGAGCCTGGTTCTGGTGTCAGTGGAAAGTCATAGGAGCCTGGTTCTGGTGTCAGTGGAAAGTCATAGGAGCCTGGTTCTGGTGTCAGTGGAGAGTCGAAGGGGTCTGGTTCTGGTGTCAGTGGAAAGTCATAGGAGCCCGGTTCTGGTGTCAGTGGAAAGTCATAGGAGCCCGGTTCTGGTGTCAGTGGAAAGTCATAGGAGTCTGGTTCTGGTGTCAGTGGACAGTCGTAGGAGCCTGGTTCTGGTGTCAGTGGAAAGTCGTAGGAGCCTGGTTCTGGTGTCACTGGAAAGTCATAGGAGCCTGGTTCTGGTGTCGGTGGAAAGTTGTAGGAGCCTGGTTCTGGTGTCACTGGAAAGTAATAGGATCCTGATTCTGGTGTCAGTGGACAGTCATAGGAGTCTGGTTCTGGTGTCAGTGGAAAGTCGTAGGAGCCTGGTTCTGGTGTCAGTGGAAAGTCATAGGAGTCTGGTTCTGGTGTCAGTGGACAGTCGTAGGAGCCTGGTTCTGGTGTCAGTGGAAAGTCATAGGAGTCTGGTTCTGGTGTCAGTGGACAGTCATAGGAGCCTGGTTCTGGTGTCAGTGGAAAGTCATAGGAGCCTGGTTCCGGTGTCAGTGGACAGTCATAGGAGCCTGGTTCTGGTGTCAGAGGAAAGTCGCAGGAGCCTTGTTCTGGAGTCAGTGGAGAGTCATAGGAGCCTGGTTCTGGTGTCAGAGGAAAGTCGCAGGAGCCTGGTTCTGGTGTCAGTGGAGAGTCATAGGAGCCCGGTTCTGGTGTCAGTGGAAAGTCGTAGGAGCCTGGTTCTGGTGTCAGAGGACAGTCATAGGAGCCTGGTTCTGGTGTCAGTGGAAAGTCATAGGAGTCTGGTTCTGGTGTCAGAGGAAAGTCGTAGGAGCCTGGTTCTGGTGTCAGAGGAAAGTCATAGGAGTCTGGTTCTGGTGTCAGAGGAAAGTCGTAGGAGCCTGGTTCTGGTGTCAGAGGAAAGTCATAGGAGTCTGGTTCTGGTGTCAGAGGAAAGTCGTAGGAGCCTGGTTCTGGTGTCAGAGGAAAGTCTTAGGAGTCTGGTTCTGGTGTCAGAGGAAAGTCATAGGAGCCTGGTTCTGGTGTCAGAGGAAAGTCGTAGGAGCCTGGTTCTGGTGTCAGAGGAAAGTCATAGGAGCCTGGTTCTGGTGTCAGAGGACAGTCATAGGAGCCTGGTTCTGGTGTCAGTGGAAAGTCATAGGAGTCTGGTTCTGGTGTCAGAGGAAAGTCGTAGGAGCCTGGTTCTGGTGTCAGAGGAAAGTCGCACGTGACCCTTCCAGCAGCAGACGCATCTGTAAGTTTTCAGTGGAAAGTTGTAGGAGCCTGGTTCTGGTGTCAGTGGAGAGTCGTAGGAGCCCGATTCTGGTGTCAGTGGAAAGTCATAGGAGCCCGGTTCTGGTGTCAGTGGAAAGTCGTAGGAGCCTGGTTCTGGTGTCAGTGGAAAGTCATAGGAGCCCGGTTCTGGTGTCAGAGGAAAGTCATAGGAGCCTGGTTCTGGTGTCGGTGGAAAGTCGTAGGAGCCTGGTTCTGTTGTCAGAGGAAAGTCGTAGGAGCCTGGTTCTGGTGTCAGAGGAAAGTCATAGGAGCCTGGTTCTGGTGTCGGTGGAAAGTCATAGGAGCCTGGTTCTGGTGTCGGTGGAAAGTCGTAGGAGCCTGATTCTGTTGTCAGAGGAAAGTCGTAGGAGCCTGGTTCTGGTGTCAGAGGAAAGTCGTAGGAGCCTGGTTCTGGTGTCAGAGGAAAGTTGTAGGAGCCTGGTTCTGGTGTCAGTGGAAAGTCATAGGAGCCTGGTTCTGGTGTCGGTGGAAAGTTGTAGGAGCCTGGTTCTGGTGTCAGAGGAAAGTCGTAGGAGCCTGGTTCTGGTGTCGGTGGAAAGTCATAGGAGCCTGGTTCTGGTGTTAATGGAAAGTCTTAGGAGCCTGGTTCTGGTGTCAGAGGAAAGTCGCAGGAGCCTGGTTCTGGTGTCAGTGGAAAGTCGTAGGGGCCTGGATCTGGTGTCAGAGGAAAGTCACAGGAGCCTGGTTCTGGTGTCAGTGGAAAGTTGCAGGAGCCTGGTTCTGGTGTCAGTGGAAAGTCGTAGGAGCCTGGTTCTGGTGTCAGTGGAAAGTCGTAGGAGCCTGGTTCTGGTGTCAGTGGAAAGTCGTAGGAGCCTGGTTCTGGTGTCAGTGGAAAGTTAAAGGAGTCTGGTTCTGGTGTCAGTGGAAAGTCATAGGAGCCCGGTTCTGGTGTCACTGGAAAGTCATAGGAGCCTGGTTCTGGTGTCAGTGGAAAGTCATAGGAGTCTGGTTCTGGTGTCAGAGGAAAGTCATAGGAGCCTGGTTCTGGTGTCGGTGCAAAGTCATAGGAGCCTGGTTCTGGTGTCGGTGGAAAGTCGTAGGAGCCTGGTTCTAGTGTCAGAGGAAAGTCGTAGGAGCCTGGTTCTGGTGTCAGAGGAAAGTCGTAGGAGCCTGGTTCTGGTGTCGGTGGAAAGTCATAGGAGCCTGGTTCTGGTGTCGGTGGAAAGTTGTAGGAGCCTGGTTCTGGTGTCAGAGGAAAGTCATAGGAGCCTGGTTCTGGTGTCAGAGGAAAGTCATAGGAGCCTGGTTCTGGTGTCAGAGGAAAGTCATAGGAGCCTGGTTCTGGTGTCAGTGGAAAGTCTTAGGAGTCTGGTTCTGGTGTCAGAGGAAAGTCATAGGAGCCTGGTTCTGGTGTCAGAGGAAAGTCATAGGAGCCTTGTTCTGGTGTCAGAGGAAAGTCATAGGAGCCTGGTTCTGGTGTCAGTGGAAAGTTGTAGGAGTCTGGTTCTGGTGTCAGTGGAAAGTCGTAGGAGCCTGGTTCTGGTGTCAGTGGAAAGTCGTAGGAGCCTGGTTCTGGTGCCAGTAGGGCAGATGGGGCCTTTGAAACCCAGCCTCCCTGGTTCTGGGGGGAGGGGCACTGGCACGCCCCTGCATATAACCCTGACCACACTCACCCAGGTATCCGTACTTGTCCTCATCCAGGAGGGTGATGTTAATCAGTTTCTCTGGCTCGGAGGCATTTATGATTCCACCCGACCAATCATAGATCCCGGGATCTCCTAGCAACTGCTGATCCTGCAAAAGCAAGAAGAAGTCATGTGACCCTCCCAGCCAATCCTGGACAATACTGAATCCCGATCATCCTGCTCCCAATCTAATATAGGGTGGTGAGGTGAGTGCAGCATCTCTCACCCCCTTTTTCTGGTCACACTATGTGCTGGCAGGCTGGAGACGCTCTTAGCCTGCAGCATCTCTCGCCCCCTTTTACTGGTCACACTATGTGCTGGCAGGCTGGAGATGCTCTTATCCTGCAGCATCTCTCGCCCCCTTTTTCTGGTCACACTATGTGCGGGCAGGCTGGAGACGCTCTTATCCTGCAGCATCTCTCGTCCCCCTTTTCTGGTCACACTATGTGCTGGCAGGCTGGAGACGCTCTTATCCTGCAGCATCTCTCGCCCCCTTTTACTGGTCACACTATGTGCTGGCAGGCTGGAGACACTCTTATCCTGCAGCATCTCTCGCCCCCTTTTTCCGGTCACACTATGTGCCGGCAGGCTGGAGTTGCTCTTATCCTACAGCATCTCTCGGCCACTTTTTCTGGTCACACTATGTGCTGGCAGGCTGGAGACACTCTTAGCCTGCAGCATCTCTCGCCCCCCTTTTCTGGTCACACTATGTGCGGGCAGGCTGGAGACGCTCTTATCCTGCATCATCTCGCCCCCTTTTTCTGGTCACACTATGTGCTTGCAGGCTGGAGACGCTCTTATCCTGCAGCATCTCTCGCCCCCTTTTTCTGGTCACACTATGTGCTGGCAGGCTGGAGACGCTCTTATCCTGCATCATCTCGCCCCCTTTTTCTGGTCACACTATGTGCTGGCAGGCTGGAGACTCCCTTATCCAGCAGCATCTCTCGCCCCCTTTTTCTGGTCACACTATGTGCTGGCAGGCTGGAGACGCTCTTAGCCTGCAGCATCTCTCGCCCCCTTTTTCTGGTCACACTATGTGCTGGCAGGCTGGAGACGCTCTTAGCCTGCAGCATCTCTCGCCCCCTTTTTCTGGTCACACTATGTGCTGGCAGGCTGGAGACGCTCTTAGCCTGCAGCATCTCTCGCCCCCTTTTTCTGGTCACACTATGTGCTGGCAGGCTGGAGACGCTCTTATCCTGCAGCATCTCTCGCCCCCTTTTCCTGGTCACACTATGTGCTGGCAGGCTGGAGACGCTCTTATCCTGCAGCATCTCTCGCCCCTTTTTTCTGGTCACACTATGTGCGGGCAGGCTGGAGACTCTCTTATCCTGCAGCATCTCTCGCTCCCTTTTTCTGGTCACACTATGTGCTGGCAGGCTGGAGACGCTCTTAGCCTGCAGCATCTCTCGCCCCCTTTTTCTGGTCACACTATGTGCTGGCAGGCTGGAGACACTCTTATCCTGCAGCATCTCTCGCCCCCCTTTAGCTAGTCACACTCGTCTGGTGACCTTCATGTCTCTGAGCAGCTCCTCATCCATTCCAACTGACTGAAGACCCGCAGGAGACAACATGGCGGCCACACGTTACCCATCACCCACCTGTGTCAGAGCAGCGCTGAGGCCCGACGACGACAGTTCCCGGGTGAAGCTGGAGCCCTGAGACGTACCTGGAAGGAAAGTCATTACAGCAACCTGGAGTCAGTGCCCCGCCCCCATTAACTGGAGAAAGTGCCCCGCCCCTATTAACTGGAGTCAGTGCCCCACCCCTCTAAACTGGAGTCAGTGCCCCACCCCCTAAACTGGAGTCATTGCCTCGCCCCCATAAATGGAGTCAGTGCCCCACCCCCATTTACTGGAGTCAGTGCCCCGCCCCCATTAACTGGAGTCAGTGCCCCGCCCCTATTAACTGGAGTCAGTGCCCCGCCCCCATAAAGGTGAGTCAGTGCCCCGCCCCCATTAACTGGAGTCAGTGCCACACCCCCATAAACTGGAGTCAGTGCCCCGCCCCCATTAACTGGAGTCAGTGCCACACCCCCATAAACTGGAGTCAGTGCCCCGCCCCCTAAACTGGAGTCAGTGCCCCGCCCCCATAAACTGGAGTCAGTACCCCTCCCCCCCTCTCCCACACCAGAAATGACCCCACATATACCCCACCCCAGATCTTACCCCCTATGGCCCCACATTTGCCCCTTCCCCCCAGGACTTACCTTCTATGGCCCTACATTTGCCTCCTCCCCCCAGGACTTACTCTCTATGGCCCCACATTTGCCCCCTCCCCCCAGGACTTACCTTCTATGGTCCTACATTTGCCCCCTCCCCCCAGGACTTACCCTCTATGGCCCCACATTTGCCCCCACCCTCCAGGACTTACCCTCGATGGCCCTACATTTGCCCCCTCCCCCCAGGACTTACCCTCGATGGACCTACATTTGCCCCCTCCCCCCAGGACTTACCCTCTATGGCCCCACATTTGCCCCCTCCCCCCAGGACTTACCCTCTATGGCCCCACATTTAACCCCACGCTCCAGGACTTACCCTCTATGGCCCTACATTTGCCCCCTCCCCCCAGGACTTACCCTCTATGGCCCTACATTTGCCCCCTCCCCCCAGGACTTACCTTCTATGGCCCTACATTTGCCCCCTCCCCCAGGACTTACCCTCTATGGCCCTACATTTGCCCCCTCCCCCAGAACTTACCCTCTATGGCCCTACATTTGCCCCCTCCCCCCAGGACTTACCTTCTATGGCCCCACATTTGCCCCCTCCCCCCAGGACTTACCCTCTATGGCCCACATTTGCCCCCTCCCCCCAGGACTTACCCTCGATGGCCCTACATTTGCCCCCTCCCCCCAGGACTTACCCTCGATGGCCCTACATTTGCCCCCTCCCCCCAGGACTTACCCTCTATGGCCCCACATTTGCCCCCTCCCCTCCAGGACTTACCCTCTATGGCCCCACATTTGCCCCCACCCTCCAGGACTTACCCTCGATGGCCCTACATTTGCCCCCTCCCCCAAGGACTTACCCTCTATGGCCCTACATTTGCCCCCTCCCCCCAGGACTTACCCTCTATGGCCCTACATTTGCCCCCTCCCCCAGGACTTACCTTCGATGGCCCTACATTTGCCCCCTACCCCAGGACTTACCCTCTATGGCCCACATTTGCCCCCTCCCCCAGGACTTACCTTCTATGGCCCCACATTTGCCACCTCCCCCAGGACTTACCCTCTATGGCCCTACATTTGCCCCCTCCCCCCAGGACTTACCCTCTATGGCCCTACATTTGCCCCCTCCCCCAGGACTTACCCTCTATGGCCCTACATTTGCCCCCTCCCCCAGGACTTACCCTCTATGGCCCACATTTGCCCCCTCCCCCCAGGACTTACCCTCGATGGCCCCACATTTGCCCCCTCCCCCCAGGACTTACCCTCTATGGCCCTACATTTGCCCCTCCCCCCAGGACTTACCCTCTATGGCCCCACATTTGCCCCCTCCCCCCAGGACTTACCCTCTATGGCCCCACATTTGCCCCTCCCCCCAGGACTTACCCTCTATGGCCCCACATTTGCCCCCTCCCCCCAGGACTTACCCTCTATGGCCCCACATTTGCCCCTCCCTTCAGGACTTACCCTCTATGGCCCCACATTTGCCCCCTCCCCCCAGGACTTACCCTCTATAGCCCTACATTTGCCCCTCCCCCCAGGACTTACCCTCTATGGCCCCACATTTGCCCCCTCCCCCCAGGACTTACCCTCTATGGCCCCACATTTGCCCCTCCCCCCAGGACTTACCCTCTATGGCCCCACATTTGCCCCCTCCCCCCAGGACTTACCCTCTATGGCCCCACATTTGCCCCTCCCTTCAGGACTTACCCTCTATGGCCCCACATTTGCCCCTCCCCCAGGGCTTACCCTCTATGGCCCCACATTTGCCCCTCCCCCAGGGCTTACCCTCGATGGCCCCACATTTGCCCCCTCCCTTCAGGACTTACCCTCTATGGCCCCACATTTGCCCCTCCCCCAGGGCTTACCCTCGATGACCCCACATTTGCCCCCTCCCCCCAGGACTTACCTTCTATGGCCCACATTTGCCACCTCCCCCAGGACTTACCCTCTATGGCCCTACATTTGCCCCCTCCCCCCAGGACTTACCCTCTATGGCCCTACATTTGCCCCCTCCCCCAGGACTTACCCTCTATGGCCCTACATTTGCCCCCTCCCCCAGGACTTACCCTCTATGGCCCTACATTTGCCCCCTCCCCCAGGACTTACCCTCTATGGCCCTACATTTGCCCCTCCCCCCAGGACTTACCCTCTATGGCCCCACATTTGCCCCCTCCCCCCAGGACTTACCCTCGATGGCCCCACATTTGCCCCCTCCCCCCAGGACTTACCCTCGATGGCCAGGATCTTTAGCTGCAGTTCTGAGATGAGGTTCTTTAGGGCGGCGAAGTCGTCCAGGACCCAGGAGTGGTTGGCGTAGGGGCGAGACGCCAGCTTCTTTATCTCCTCCGGTCCGGCAGCTTTAAAGTTCTTCCCGGCCTGAGAACAAGGGGGGGGGGAGATAAGGAGGGTGGGGGCAACACCCCGAGGGGGGCCATGGTTCAGGGCCTGGGGGCAGTTAGCCCAGAGTGCGGGGTAAAAAGCAATGACATGAAGAGGCTACTTACCCCGAACAGGTATCGCACCACCCCCATCAAATCCGCCCTCTTGATGATGATGTCATCTTTATCGAAGTCGTTAGTTTCGCCATCAGTCAGTATCAGCAGGACCTTCTTTGCGCGGGGGCGGTGCCCGGAGCTCGTGATGAAGATGTGGTTCCTGTATGGAGGACACAAGGGTCATGTGATGCTGCTGGTTCCGCCCCCGCACACAGGGCGTCCCATACTCACAGCGTGTGATTGATGCCCAGGAAAGCTCTGGTCCCTCCCCCTGGCCCCGCCCCCGCACACAGGGCATCCCATACTCACAGCGTGTGATTGATGCCCAGGAAAGCTCTGGTCCCGCCCCCTGGTCCCGCCCCCGCACACAGGGCGTCCCATACTCACAGCGTGTGATTGATGCCCAGGAAAGCTCTGGTCCGCCCCCCTGGTCCCGCCCCCTGGCCCCGCCCCCGCACACAGGGCGTCCCATACTCACAGCGTGTGATTGATGTCCAGGAAAGCTCTGGTCCCGCCCCCGCATACAGGGCATCCCATACTCACAGCGTGTGATTGATGCCCAGGAAAGCTCTGGTCCCGCCCCCTGTTCCCGCCCCCGCACACAGGGCGTCCCATACTCACAGCGTGTGATTGATGCCCAGGAAAGCTCTGGTCCCGCCCCCTGGTCCCGCCCCCACACACAGGGCGCCCCATACTCACAGCGTGTGATTGATGCCCAGGAAAGCTCTGGTCCCGCCCCCTGGTCCCGCCCCCGCACACAGGGCGTCCCATACTCACAGCGTGTGATTGATGCCCAGGAAAGCTCTGGTCCCTCCCCCTGGCCCCACCCCCGCACAGGGGGCATCTCATACTCACAGCGTGTGATTGATGCCCAGGAAAGCTCTGGTCCCTCCCCCTGGCCCCGCCCCCGCACACAGGGCATCCCATACTCACAGCGTGTGATTGATGCCCAGGAAAGCTCTGGTCCCGCCCCCTGGTCCCGCCCCCGCACACAGGGCGTCCCATACTCACAGCGTGTGATTGATGCCCAGGAAAGCTCTGGTCCCGCCCCCTGCTCCCGCCCCCGCACACAGGGCGCCCCATACTCACAGCGTGTGATTGATGCCCAGGAAAGCTCTGGTCCCTCCCCCTGGCCCCGCCCCCGCACACAGGGCATCCCATACTCACAGCGTGTGATTGATGCCCAGGAAAGCTCTGGTCCCGCCCCCGCACACAGGGCGTCCCATACTCACAGCGTGTGATTGATGCCCAGGAAAGCTCTGGTCCGCCCCCTGGTCCCACCCCCTTGCCCCGCCCCCGCACACAGGGCATCCCATACTCACAGTGTATGGTTGATGCCCAGGAAAGCTTTGGTCCGCCCCCTGGTCCTGCCCACGCACACAGGGCGTCCCATACTCACAGCGTGTGATTGATGCCCAGGAAAGCTCTGGTCCCGCCCCCTGGTCCTGCCCCCGCATACAGGGCATCCCATACTCACAGCGTGTGATTGATGCCCAGGAAAGCTCTGGTCCCGCCCCCTGGTCCCGCCCCAGCATACAGGGCATCCCATACTCACAGCGTGTGATTGATACCCAGGAAAGCTTTGGTCCCGCCCCCGCATACAGGGCATCCCATACTCACAGCGTGTGATTGATGCCCAGGAAAGCTCTGGTCCCGCCCCCTGGTCCCGCCCCAGCATACAGGGCATCCCATACTCACAGCGTGTGATTGATGCCCAGGAAAGCTTTGGTCCCGCCCCCGCATACAGGGCATCCCATACTCACAGCATGTGATTGATGCCCAGGAAAGCTCTGGTCCCGCCCCCTGGTCCCGCCCCCGCACACAGGGCGTCCCATACTCACAGTGTGTGATTGATGCCCAGGAAAGCTCTGGTCCCGCCCCCTGGTCCCGCCCCCACACACAGGGCGCCCCATACTCACAGCGTGTGATTGATGCCCACGAAAGCTCTGGTCCCGGCCCCTGGTCCCGCCCCCACACACAGGGCGCCCCATACTCACAGAGTGTGATTGATGCCCAGGAAAGCTCTGGTCCCGCCCCCTGGTCCCGCCCCCGCATACAGGGCATCCCATACTCACAGCATGTGTTTGATGCCCAGGAAAGCTCTGGTCCCGCCCCCTGTTCCCGCCCCCGCACACAGGGCGTCCCATACTCACAGCGTGTGATTGATGCCCAGGAAAGCTCTGGTCCCGCCCCCTGGTCCCGCCCCCACACACAGGGCGCCCCATACTCACAGCGTGTGATTGATGCCCAGGAAAGCTCTGGTCCCGCCCCCTGGTCCCGCCCCCACACAGGGCGCCCCATACTCACAGCGTGTGATTGATGCCCAGGAATGCTCTGGTCCCGCCCCCTGGTCCAGCCCCCGCACACAGGGCATTCCATACTCACAGCGTGTGATTGATGCCCAGGAAAGCTCTGGTCCCGCCCCCTGGTCCCGCCCCCGCACAAAGGGCATTCCATACTCACAGCGTGTGATTGATGCCCAGGAAAGCTCTGGTCCCGCCCTTGATGAGCTTTATATTATCGATCACCTCTGAGATGTTCTGCAGATCTCGATATTGCTGGAAGGTCAACTCTGTCCTGACAATGTGTGAGTACTGGACAATGGCCACCTGGGGGCGGAGCCACAAACACATGACTAGGGGAGGGGCCAGAGATACATGACTAGGGGAGGAGCCAGAGAGACTTGACAGAGGGAGGAGCCAGAGAGACATGACTGGGGGAGGAGCCAGAGACACATGACTGGGGGAGGAGCCAGAGAGACATGACTGGGGGGAGGAGCCAGAGACACATGACTGGGGGAGGAGCCAGAGAGACATGACTGGGGAGGGAAAGGTCAGACATCATGGAGGCAGCTGCAGTGCATTGTGGGACTCACATGGACAGTTGTGTTCCTCAGGCTGGAGATGATGTTCTTCAGGAAAATCTTCAGGTCGTGCCATTCCTTGTCCCCGACGCTGGCCGAGGAATCCATCAGCACACAGAGGTCCGCCTCCCCCTTCTCACACTCTGCAATACAACATGGCCGCCATCACCAACATGGCCGCCACCACCACCTGCTGGGCCACCCGAGGACACCACCACCTGCTGGGCCACCTGAGGACACCACCACCTGCTGGGCCACCCGAGGACACCACCACCACCTGCTGGGCCACCCAAGGACATCACCACCTGCTGGGCCACCTGAGGACACCACCACCACCTGCTGGGCCACCCGAGGACACCACCACCGCCTGCTGGGCCACCCGAGGACACCACCACCTGCTGGGCCACCTGAGGACACCACCACCTGCTGGGCCACCCGAGGACACCACCACCGCCTGCTGGGCCACCCGAGGACACCACCACCTGCTGGGCCACCTGAGGACACCACCTCCTGCTGGGCCACCTGAGGACACCACCACCTGCTGGGCCACCTGAGGACACCACCACATGCTGGGCCACCTGAGGACACCACCACCTGCTGGGCCACCTCAGGACACCACCACCTGCTGAGCCCCCCGAGGACACCACCACCACCTACTGGGCCACCTGAGGACACCACCACCACCTGCTGGGCCACCCGAGGACAGCACCACCACCTGCTAGGCCACCTGAAGACACCACCACCTGCTGGGCCACCCGAGGACACCATCACCTGCTGGGCCACCCGAGGACACCACCACCTGCTGGGCCACCTGAGGACACTACCACCTGCTGGGCCACCTGAAGACACCACCACCACCTGCTGGGCCACCCGAGGACACCACCACCTGCTGGGCCACCCGAGGACGCCACCACCTGCTGGGCCACCTGAGGACACTACCACCTGCTGGGCCACCTGAGGACACCACCACCACCTGCTGGGCCACCTGAGGACACCACCACCTGCTGGGCCACCCCAGGACACCACCACCTGCTGGGCCACCCCAGGACACCACCACCTGCTGGGCCACCCCAGGACACCACCACCTGCTGGGCCACCTGAGGACACCACCACCTGCTGGGCCACCTGAGGACACCACCACCTGCTGGGCCACCTGAGGACACCACCACCTGCTGGGCCACCTGAGAACACTACCACCTGCTGGGCCACCCGAGGACACCACCACCACCTGCTGGGCCACCCAAGGACATCACCACCTGCTGGGCCACCCGAGGACACCACCACCTGCTGGGCCACCTGAGGACACCACCACCTGCTGGGCCACCAAAGGACACCACCACCACCTGCTGGGCCACCCGAGGACACCCCCACCTGCTGGGCCACCTGAGGACACCACCACGTGCTGACCTGCTGGGCCACCGAAGGACACCACCACCACCTGCTGGGCCACCCGAGGACACCCCCACCTGCTGGGCCACCTGAGGACACCACCACCTGCTGGGCCACCTGAGGACACCACTACCACCTGCTGGGCCACCGAAGGACACCACCACCACCTGCTGGGCGATCTGAGGACACCACCACCACCTGTTGGGCCATCTGAGGACACCACCCCCTGCTGGGCCACCTGAAGACACCACCACCTGCTGGGCCACCTGAGGACACCACCACCTGCTGGGCCACCTGAGGACACCACCACCTGCTGGGCCACCTGAGGACACCACCACCTGCTGGGCCACCTGAGAACACTACCACCTGCTGGGCCACCCGAGGACACCACCACCACCTGCTGGGCCACCCAAGGACACCACCACCTGCTGGGCCACCTGAAGACACCACCACCTGCTGGGCCACCTGAGGACACCACCACCTGCTGGGCCACCGAAGGACACCACCACCACCTGCTGGGCCACCCGAGGACACCCCCACCTGCTGGGCCACCTGAGGACACCACCACGTGCTGACCTGCTGGGCCACCGAAGGACACCACCACCACCTGCTGGGCCACCCGAGGACACCCCCACCTGCTGGGCCACCTGAGGACACCACCACCTGCTGGGCCACCTGAGGACACCACTACCACCTGCTGGGCCACCGAAGGACACCACCACCACCTGCTGGGCGACCTGAGGACACCACCACCACCTGTTGGGCCATCTGAGGACACCACCCCCTGCTGGGCCACCTGAAGACACCACCACCTGCTGGGCCACCTGAGGACACCACCACCTGCTGGGCCACCTGAGGACACCACCACCTGCTGGGCCACCTGAGGACACCACCACCACCTTCTGGGCTACCTGAGGACACCACCGCCTGCTGGGCCACCTGAGGACACCACCACCACCTTCTGGGCCACCTGAGGACACCACCGCCTGCTGGGCCACCTGAGGACACTACCACCTGCTGGGCCACCTGAGGACACCACCACCACCTGCTGGGCCACCCGAGGACACCACCACCACTTGCTGGGCCACCCAAGGACATTACCACCTGCTGGGCCACCCGAGGACAGCACCACCACCTGCTAGGCCACCTGAAGACACCACCACCTGCTGGGCCACCCGAGGACACCATCACCTGCTGGGCCACCCGAGGACACCACCACCTGCTGGGCCACCTGAGGACACTACCACCTGCTGGGCCACCTGAAGACACCACCACCACCTGCTGGGCCACCCGAGGACACGACCACCTGCTGGGCCACCCGAGGACGCCACCACCTGCTGGGCCACCTGAGGACACTACCACCTGCTGGGCCACCTGAGGACACCACCACCACCTGCTGGGCCACCTGAGGACACCACCACCTGCTGGGCCACCCCAGGACACCACCACCTGCTGGGCCACCCCAGGACACCACCACCTGCTGGGCCACCCCAGGACACCACCACCTGCTGGGCCACCTGAGGACACCACCACCTGCTGGGCCACCTGAGGACACCACCACCTGCTGGGCCACCTGAGGACACCACCACCTGCTGGGCCACCTGAGAACACTACCACCTGCTGGGCCACCCGAGGACACCACCACCACCTGCTGGGCCACCCAAGGACATCACCACCTGCTGGGCCACCCGAGGACACCACCACCTGCTGGGCCACCTGAGGACACCACCACCTGCTGGGCCACCAAAGGACACCACCACCACCTGCTTGGCCACCCGAGGACACCCCCACCTGCTGGGCCACCTGAGGACACCACCACGTGCTGACCTGCTGGGCCACCGAAGGACACCACCACCACCTGCTGGGCCACCCGAGGACACCCCCACCTGCTGGGCCACCTGAGGACACCACCACCTGCTGGGCCACCTGAGGACACCACTACCACCTGCTGGGCCACCGAAGGACACCACCACCACCTGCTGGGCGACCTGAGGACACCACCACCACCTGTTGGGCCATCTGAGGACACCACCCCCTGCTGGGCCACCTGAAGACACCACCACCTGCTGGGCCACCTGAGGACACCACCACCTGCTGGGCCACCTGAGGACACCACCACCTGCTGGGCCACCTGAGGACACCACCACCTGCTGGGCTACCTGAGAACACTACCACCTGCTGGGCCACCCGAGGACACCACCACCACCTGCTGGGCCACCCAAGGACACCACCACCTGCTGGGCCACCTGAAGACACCACCACCTGCTGGGCCACCTGAGGACACCACCACCTGCTGGGCCACCGAAGGACACCACCACCACCTGCTGGGCCACCCGAGGACACCCCCACCTGCTGGGCCACCGGAGGACACCACCACGTGCTGACCTGCTGGGCCACCGAAGGACACCACCACCACCTGCTGGGCCACCCGAGGACACCCCCACCTGCTGGGCCACCTGAGGACACCACCACCTGCTGGGCCACCTGAGGACACCACTACCACCTGCTGGGCCACCGAAGGACACCACCACCACCTGCTGGGCGACCTGAGGACACCACCACCACCTGTTGGGCCATCTGAGGACACCACCCCCTGCTGGGCCACCTGAAGACACCACCACCTGCTGGGCCACCTGAGGACACCACCACCTGCTGGGCCACCTGAGGACACCACCACCTGCTGGGCCACCTGAGGACACCACCACCACCTTCTGGGCTACCTGAGGACACCACCGCCTGCTGGGCCACCTGAGGACACCACCACCACCTTCTGGGCCACCTGAGGACACCACCGCCTGCTGGGCCACCTGAGGACACTACCACCTGCTGGGCCACCTGAGGACACCACCACCACCTGCTGGGCCACCCGAGGACACCACCACCACTTGCTGGGCCACCCAAGGACATTACCACCTGCTGGGCCACCCGAGGACACCACCACCTGCTGGGCCACCTGAGGACACCACCTCCTGCTGGGCCACCTGAGGACACCACCACCTGCTGGGCCACCTGAGGACACCACCACCTGCTGGGCCACCTCAGGACACCACCACCTGCTGGGCCACCCGAGGACACCACCACCACCTGCTGGGCCACCTGAGGACACCACCACCACCTGCTGGGCCACCCGAGGACAGCACCACCACCTGCTAGGCCACCTGAAGACACCACCACCTGCTGGGCCACCCGAGGACACCATCACCTGCTGGGCCACCCCAGGACACTACCACCTGCTGGGCCACCTGAGGACACTACCACCTGCTGGGCCACCCGAGGACACCACCACCTGCTGGGCCACCCGAGGACACCACCACCTGCTGGGCCACCCGAGGACAGTACCACCACCTGCTGGGCCACCTGAAGAGACCACCACCTGCTGGGCCACCCGAGGACACCACCACCTGCTGGGCCACCTGAGGACACCACCACCTGCTGGGCCACCTGAAGAGACCACCACCTGCTGGGCCACCCGAGGACACCACCACCTGCTGGGCCACCCGAGGACACCACCACCTGCTGGGCCACCCGAGGACACCACCACCTGCTGGGCCACCTGAGGACACCACCACCTGCTGGGCCACCTGAGGACACCACCACCTGAGGCCACCTTAGGACACCACCACCTGCTGGGCCACCTGAGGACACCACCTGCTGGGCCACCCGAGGACACCACCACCTGCTGGGCCACCCAAGGACATCACCACCTGCTGAGCCACCCGAGGACACCACCACCTGCTGGGCCACCTGAGGACACCACCACCTGCTGGGCCACCTGAGGACACCACCACCTGCTGGGCCACCTGAGGACACCACCACCTGCTGGGCCACCGGAGGACACCACCACCTGCTGGGCCACCTCAGGAACCACCTGCTGCGCGGCCACCCGAGGACACCACCACCACCTGCTGGGCCACCTGAGGACACCAACACCTGCTGGGTCACCTGAGGACACCACCACCACCTGCTGGGCCACCGAAGGACACCACCACCACCTGCTGGGCCACCCGAGGACCCCCCCACCTGCTGGGCCACCTGAGGACACCACCACCTGCTAGGCCACCTGAGGACACCACCACCTGCTGGGCCACCTGAGGACACCACCACCTGCTGGGCCACCGGAGGACACCACCACCTGCTGGGCCACCTCAGGAACCACCTGCTGCGTGGCCACCCGAGGACACCACCACCACCTGCTGGGCCACCTGAGGACACCAACACCACCTGCTGGGCCACCCGAGGACAGCACCACCATCTGCTGGGCCACCTGAGGACACCACCACCTGCTGGGCCACCTGAGGACACCACCACCTGAGGCCACCTTAGGACACCACCACCTGCTGGGCCACCTGAGGACACCACCTGCTGGGCCACCCGAGGACACCACCACCTGCTGGGCCACCCAAGGACATCACCACCTGCTGGGCCACCCGAGGACACCACCACCTGCTGGGCCACCCGAGGACACCACCACCTGCTGGGCCACCTGAGGACACCACCACCTGCTGGGTCACCTGAGGACACCACCACCTGCTGGGCCACCGGAGGACACCACCACCTGCTGGGCCACCTCAGGAACCACCAGCTGCGCGGCCACCCGAGGACACCACCACCACCTGCTGGGCCACCTGAGGACACCAACACCTGCTGGGTCACCTGAGGACACCACCACCACCTGCTGGGCCACCGAAGGACACCACCACCACCTGCTGGGCCACCCGAGGACCCCCCCACCTGCTGGGCCACCTGAGGACACCACCACCTGCTGGGCCACCTGAGGACACCACCACCTGCTGGGCCACCTGAGGACACCACCACCTGCTGGGCCACCGGAGGACACCAGCACCTGCTGGGCCACCTCAGGAACCACCTGCTGCGCGGCCACCCGAGGACACCACCACCACCTGCTGGGCCACCTGAGGACACCAACACCACCTGCTGGGCCACCCGAGGACAGCACCACCACCTGCTGGGCCACCTGAGGACACCACCACCTGCTGGGTCACCTGAGGACACCACCACCACCTGCTGGGCCACCGAAGGACACCACCACCACCTGCTGGGCCACCCGAGGACCCCCCAACCTGCTGGGCCACCTGAGGACACCACCACCTGCTGGGCCACCTGAGGACACCACTACCACCTGCTGGGCCACCTGAGGACACCACCACCACCTGTTGGGCCACCTGAGGACACCACCACCACATGCTGGGCCACCTGAGGACACCACCACCACCTGCTGGGCCACCTGAGGACACCACCACCTGCTGGGCCACCTCAGTCCACCACCACCTGCTGGGCCACCTCAGGACACCACCACCTGCTGGGCCACCCGAAGACACCACCACCACCTGCTGGGCCACCTGAGGACACCACCACCACCTGCTGGGCCACCCGAGGACACCACCACCTGCTGGGCCACCCGAGGACACCACCACCTGCTGGGCCACCCGAGGACACCACCACCTGCTGGGCCACCTGAGGACACTACCACCTGCTGGGCCACCTGAGGACACCACCACCACCTGCTGGGCAACCCGAGGACACCACCACCTGCTGGGCCACCCGAGGACACCACCACCTGCTGGGCCACCTGAGGACACTACCACCTGCTGGGCCACCCGAGGACACCACCACCACCTGCTGGGCCACCTGAGGACACCACCACCTGCTGGGCCACCCCAGGACACCACCACCTGCTGGGCCACCTGAGGACACCACCACCTGCTGGGCCACCCAAGGACACCACCACCTGCTGGGCCACCTGAGGACACCACCACCTGCTGGGCCACCTGAAGAGACCACCACCTGCTGGGCCACCCGAGGACACCACCACCTGCTGGGCCACCCGAGGACACCACCACCTGCTGGGCCACCCGAGGACACCACCACCTGCTGGGCCACCTGAGGACACCACCACCTGCTGGGCCACCTGAGGACACCACCACCTGAGGCCACCTTAGGACACCACCACCTGCTGGGCCACCTGAGGACACCACCTGCTGGGCCACCCGAGGACACCACCACCTGCTGGGCCACCCAAGGACATCACCACCTGCTGGGCCACCCGAGGACACCACCACCTGCTGGGCCACCTGAGGACACCACCACCTGCTGGGCCACCTGAGGACACCACCACCTGCTGGGCCACCTGAGGACACCACCACCTGCTGGGCCACCGGAGGACACCACCACCTGCTGGGCCACCTCAGGAACCACCTGCTGCGCGGCCACCCGAGGACACCACCACCACCTGCTGGGCCACCTGAGGACACCAACACCTGCTGGGTCACCTGAGGACACCACCACCACCTGCTGGGCCACCGAAGGACACCACCACCACCTGCTGGGCCACCCGAGGACCCCCCCACCTGCTGGGCCACCTGAGGACACCACCACCTGCTGGGCCACCTGAGGACACCACCACCTGCTGGGCCACCTGAGGACACCACCACCTGCTGGGCCACCGGAGGACACCACCACCTGCTGGGCCACCTCAGGAACCACCTGCTGCGCGGCCACCCGAGGACACCACCACCACCTGCTGGGCCACCTGAGGACACCAACACCACCTGCTGGGCCACCCGAGGACAGCACCACCACCTGCTGGGCCACCTGAGGACACCACCACCTGCTGGGCCACCTGAGGACACCACCACCTGAGGCCACCTTAGGACACCACCACCTGAGGCCACCTTAGGACACCACCACCTGCTGGGCCACCTGAGGACACCACCTGCTGGGCCACCCGAGGACACCACCACCTGCTGGGCCACCCAAGGACATCACCACCTGCTGGGCCACCCGAGGACACCACCACCTGCTGGGCCACCTGAGGACACCACCACCTGCTGGGCCACCTGAGGACACCACCACCTGCTGGGTCACCTGAGGACACCACCACCTGCTGGGCCACCGGAGGACACCACCACCTGCTGGGCCACCTCAGGAACCACCAGCTGCGCGGCCACCCGAGGACACCACCACCACCTGCTGGGCCACCTGAGGACACCAACACCTGCTGGGTCACCTGAGGACACCACCACCACCTGCTGGGCCACCGAAGGACACCACCACCACCTGCTGGGCCACCCGAGGACCCCCCCACCTGCTGGGCCACCTGAGGACACCACCACCTGCTGGGCCACCTGAGGACACCACCACCTGCTGGGCCACCTGAGGACACCACCACCTGCTGGGCCACCGGAGGACACCACCACCTGCTGGGCCACCTCAGGAACCACCTGCTGCGCGGCCACCCGAGGACACCACCACCACCTGCTGGGCCACCTGAGGACACCAACACCACCTGCTGGGCCACCCGAGGACAGCACCACCACCTGCTGGGCCACCTGAGGACACCACCACCTGCTGGGTCACCTGAGGACACCACCACCACCTGCTTGGCCACCGAAGGACACCACCACCACCTGCTGGGCCACCCGAGGACCCCCCCACCTGCTGGGCCACCTGAGGACACCACCACCTGCTGGGCCACCTGAGGACACCACTACCACCTGCTGGGCCACCTGAGGACACCACCACCACCTGTTGGGCCACCTGAGGACACCACCACCACATGCTGGGCCACCTGAGGACACCACCACCACCTGCTGGGCCACCTGAGGACACCACCACCTGCTGGGCCACCTCAGTCCACCACCACCTGCTGGGCCACCTCAGGACACCACCACCTGCTGGGCCACCCGAAGACACCACCACCACCTGCTGGGCCACCTGAGGATACCACCACCACCTGCTGGGCCACCCGAGGACACCACCACCTGCTGGGCCACCCGAGGACACCACCACCTGCTGGGCCACCTGAGGACACTATCACCTGCTGGGCCACCTGAGGACACCACCACCTGCTGGGCCACCTGAGGACACTATCACCTGCTGGGCCACCTGAGGACACCACCACCACCTGCTGGGCAACCCGAGGACACCACCACCTGCTGGGCCACCCGAGGACACCCCCACCTGCTGGGCCACCTGAGGACACTACCACCTGCTGGGGCACCTGAGGACACCACCACCACCTGCTGGGCCACCTGAGGACACCACCACCTGCTGGGCCACCCCAGGACACCACCACCTGCTGGGCCACCTGAGGACACCACCACCTGCTGGGCCACCCGAGGACACCACCACCTGCTGGGCCACCTGAGGACACCACCTCCTGCTGGGCCACCTGAGGACACCACCACCTGCTGGGCTACCTGAGGACACCACCACCTGCTGGGCCACCTGAGGACACCACCACCTGCTGGGCCACCTGAGGACACCACCGCCTGCTTGGCCACCCGAGGACACCACCACCTGCTGGGCCACCCGAGGACACCACTACCTGCTGGGCCACCCGAGGACACCACCACCACCTGCTGGGCCACCCAAGGACATCACCACCTGCTGGGCCACCCGAGGACACCACCACCTGCTGGGCCACCCGAGGACAGTACCACCACCTGCTGGGTCACCTGATGAGACCACCACCTGCTGGGCCACCCGAGGACACCACCACCTGCTGGGCTACCCGAGGACACCACCACCTGCTGGGCCACCCGAGGACTCCACCACCTGCTGGGCCACCTGAGGACACCACCACCTGCTGGGCCACCTGAGGACACCACCACCTGCTGGGCCACCTGAGGACACCACCACCTGAGGCCACCTTAGGACACCACCACCTGCTGGGCCACCTGAGGACACCACCACCTGCTGGGCCACCAAAGGACATCACCACCTGCTGGGCCACCCGAGGACACCACCACCTGCTGGGCCACCTGAGGACACCACCACCTGCTGGGCCACCTGAGGACACCACCACCTGCTGGGCCACCTGAGGACACCACCACCTGCTGGGCCACCGGAGGACACCACCACCACCTGCTGGGCCACCTGAGGACACCACCACCTACTGGGTCACCTGAGGACACCACCACCACCTGCTGGGTCACCTGAGGACACCACCACCACCTGCTGGGCCACCGAAGGACACCACCACCACCTGCTGGGCCACCCGAGGACCCCCCCACCTGCTGGGCCACCTGAGGACACCACCACCTGCTGGGCCACCTGAGGACACCACCACCTGCTGGGCCACCTGAGGACACCACCACCACATGCTGGGCCACCTGAGGACACCACCACCACATGCTGGGCCACCTGAGGACACAACCACCACCTGCTGGGCCACCTGAGGACACCACCACCTGCTGGGCCACCTGAGGACACCACCACCTGCTGGGCCACCTGAGGACACCACCACCTGCTGGGCCACCGGAGGACACCACCACCACCTGCTGGGCCACCTGAGGACACCACCACCTACTGGGTCACCTGAGGACACCACCACCACCTGCTGGGTCACCTGAGGACACCACCACCACCTGCTGGGCCACCGAAGGACACCACCACCACCTGCTGGGCCACCCGAGGACCCCCCCACCTGCTGGGCCACCTGAGGACACCACCACCTGCTGGGCCACCTGAGGACACCACCACCTGCTGGGCCACCTGAGGACACCACCACCACCTGTTGGGCCACCTGAGGACACCACCACCACATGCTGGGCCACCTGAGGACACAACCACCACCTGCTGGGCCACCTGAGGACACAACCACCAATCTGCTGGGCCACCTGAGGACACCACCACCACCTGCTGGGCCACCTAAAGACACAACCACCACCTGCTGGGCCACCTGAGGACACAACCACCAACCTGCTGGGCCACCTGAGGACACCACCACCACCTGCTGGGCCACCTGAGGACACAACCACCACCTGCTGGGCCACCTGAGGACACAACCACCAACCTGCTGGGCCACCTGAGGACACCACCACCTGCTGGGCCACCTGAGGACACCACCACCAACTGCTGGGCCACCTGAGGACACCACCACCTGCTGGGCCACCCGAGGACACCACCACCTGTTGGGCCACCCGAGGACACCACCACCTGCTGGGCCACCCGAGGACACCACCACCACCTGCTGGGCCACCCGAGGACACCACCACCACCTGCTGGGCCACTCGAGGACACCACCACCACCTGCTGGGCCACCCGAGGACACCACCACCTGCTGGGCCACCTGAGGACACCACCTCCTGCTGGGCCACCTGAGGACACCACCAACTGCTGGGCCACCTGAGGACACCACCACCTGCTGGGCCACCTGAGGACACCACCACCTGCTGGGCCACCTCAGTAACCACCTGCTGCGCAGCCACCCGAGGACACCACCACCACCTGCTGGGCCACCTGAGGACACCAACACCCCCTGCTGGGCCACCCGAGGACACCACCACCTGCTGGGCCACCCGAGGACAGCACCACCACCTGCTGGGCCACCTGAGGACACCACCACCTGCTGGGCCACCTGAGGACATCACTACCTGCTGGGCCTCCTGAGGACACCACCACCAGCTAGGCCACCTGAGGACACCACCACCTGCTGGGCCACCTGAGGACACCACCACCTGCTGGGCCACCTGAGGACACCACCTCCTGCAGGGCCACCTGAGGACACCACCACCACCTGCTGGGCCACCTGAGGACACCAGCAGCTGCTGGGCCACCCGAGGACACCACCACCTGCTGGGCCACCTGAGGACACCAACACCTGCTGGGCACCCGAGGACACCACCACCTGCTGGGCCACCTGAGGAAACCACCTCCTGCTGGGCCACCTGAGGACACCACCACCTGCTGGGCTACCTGAGGACACCACCACCTGCTGGGCCACCTGAGGACACCACCACCACCTTCTGGGCCACCTGAGGAAACCACAGGCTGCTGGGCCACCTGAGGACACTACCACCTGCTGGGCCACCTGAGGACACCACCACCACCTGCTGGGCCACCCGAGGACACCACCACCACCTGCTGGGCCACCCAAGGACATCACCACCTGCTGGGCCACCCGAGGACACCACCACCTGCTGGGCCACCCGAGGACAGTACCACCACCTGCTGGGCCACCCGAGGACACCACCACCTGCTGGGCCACCCGAGGACACCACCACCTGCTGGGCCACCCGAGAACACCACCACCTGCTGGGCCACCTGAGGACACTACCACCTGCTGGGCCACCCGAGGACACCACCACCTGGTGGGCCACCTGAGGACACCACCACCTGCTGGGCCACCTGAGGACACCACCACCTGAGGCCACCTTAGGACACCACCACCTGCTGGGCCACCTGAGGACACCACCTGCTGGGCCACCCGAGGACACCACCACCTGCTGGGCCACCCAAGGACATCACCACCTGCTGGGCCACCCGAGGACACCACCACCTGTTGGGCCACCTGAGGACACCACCTCCTGCTGGGCCACCTGAGGACACCACCACCTGCTGGGCCACCTGAGGACACCACCACCTGCTGGGCCACCTCAGGAACCACCTGCTGCGCGGACACCCGAGGACACCACCACCACCTGCTGGGCCACCTGAGGACACCAACACCACCTGCTGGGCCACCCGAGGACACCACCACCTGCTGGGCCACCCGAGGACACCACCACCACCTGCTGGGCCACCTGAGGACACCACCACCTGCTGGGTCACCTGAGGACACCACCACCACCTGCTGGGCCACCGAAGGACACCACCACCACCTGCTGGGCCACCCGAGGACCCCCCACCTGCTGGGCCACCTGAGGACACCACCACCTGCTGGGCCACCTGAGGACACCACTACCACCTGCTGGGCCACCCGAGGACACCACCACCACCTGCTGGGCCACCTGAGGACACCACCACGATCTGCTGGGCCACCTGAGGACACCACCACCTGCTGGGCCCCCCGAGGACACCACCACCTGCTGGGCCACCCGAGGACACCACCAGCTGCTGGGCCACCTGAGGACATCACCACCTGCTGGGCCACCCGAGGACACCACCACTTGCTGGGCCACCTGAGGACACCACCACCTGCTGGGCCACCTGAGGACACCACCACCTGCTGGGCCTCCCGAGGACACCACCACCTGCTGGGCCACCCGAGGACACCACCACCACCTGCTGGGCCACCCGAGGACATCACCACCACCTGCTGGGCCACCCGAGGACACCTTCACCTGCTGGGCCACCTGAGGACACCACCTCCTGCTGGGCCACCTGAGGACACCACCACCTGCTGGGCCACCTGAGGACACCACCGCCTGCTGGGCCACCTGAGGACACCACCACCTGCTGGGCCACCTGAGGACACCACCACCTGCTGGGCCACCCGAGGACACCACCACCTTCTGGGCCAACTGAGGACACCACCACCACCTGCTGGGCCAACTGAGGACACCACCACCACCTGCTGGGCCACCTGAGGACACCACCACCACCTGCTGGGCCACCTGAAGACACCACCACCTGCTGGGCCACCTGAGGCACCACTACCACCTGCTGGGCCACCTGAGGACAGCACCACCACCTACTGGGCCACCCGAGGACACCACCAGCTGCTGGGCCACCTGAGGACACCACCACCTGCTGGGCCACCTGAGGACACCACCACGACCTGCTGGGCCACCTGAGGACACCACCACCTGCTGGGCCACCCGAGGACACCACCACCTGCTTGGCCACCCGAGGACACCACCAGCTGCTGGGCCACCTGAGGACATCACCACCTGCTGTGCCACCTGAGGACACCACCAGTTGCTGGGCCACCTGAGGACACCACCACCTGCTGGGCCACCTGAGGACACCACCACCTGCTGGGCCTCCCGAGGACACCACCACCTGCTGGGCCACCCGAGGACACCACCACCTGCTGGGCCACCCGAGGACATCACCACCTGCTGGGCCACCCGAGGACACCACCACTTGCTGGGCCACCTGAGGACACCACGACCTGCTGGGCCACCTGAGGACACCACCACCTGCTGGGCCACCTGAGGACACCACCTGCTGGGCCACCTGAGGACACCACCACTACCTGCTGGGCCACCCGAGGACACCACCACCACCTGCTGGGCCACCTGAGGACAACACCACCTGCTGGGCCACCTGAGGACAACACCACCTGCTGGGCCACCTTAGGACACCACCTGCTGGGCCACCTGAGGACACCACCTCCTGGGCCACCTGAGGACACCACCACCTGCTGGGCCACCTGAGGACACCACCACCTGCTGGGCCACCCGAGGACACCACCACCACCTGCTGGGCCAGCCGAGGACACCACCACCTGCTGGGCCACCTGAGGACACCACCACCTGCTTGGCCACCTGAGGACACCACCACCTGCTTGGCCACCTGAGGACACCACCACCTGCTGGGCCACCTGAGGACACCACCACCTGCTGGGCCACCTGAAGACACCACCACCACCTGCTGGGCCACCCGAGGACACCACCACCTGCTGGGCCACCTGAGGACACCACCACCTGCTGGGCCACCTGAGGGCACCACCACCACCTGCTGGGCCACCTGAGGACACCACCACCTGCTGGGCCACCTGAGGACACCACCACCTGCTGGGCCACCTGAAGACACCGCCACCACCTACTGGGCCACCCGAGGACACCACGACCTGCTGGGCCACCCGAGGACACCACCACCACCTGCTGGGCCACCTGAGGACACCACCACCTGCTGGGCCTCCCGTGGACACCACCACCTGCTGGGCCACCCGAGGACACCACCACCTGCTGGGCCACCCGAGGACATCACCACCTGCTGGGCCACCCGAGGACACCACCACTTGCTGGGCCACCTGAGGACACCACCACCTGCTGGGCCACCTGAGGACACCACCACCTGCTGGGCCACCTGAGGACACCACCACCACCTGCTGGGCCACCCGAGGACACCACCACCACCTACTGGGCCACCCGAGGACACCACTACTTGCTGGGCCACCTGGGGACACCACCACCTGCTGGGCCACCTGAGGACACCACCACCACCTGCTGGGCCACCGAAGGACACCACCACCACCTGCTGGGCAACCCGAGGACACCCCCACCTGCTGGGCCACCTGAGGACACCACCACCTGCTGGGCCACCTGAGGACACCACTACCACCTGCTGGGCCACCGAAGGACACCACCACCACCTGCTGGGCCACCTGAGGACACCACCACCACCTGTTGGGCCACCTGAGGACGCCACCACCACCTGCTGGGCCACCTGAGGACATCACTACCTGCTGGGCCGACTGAGGACACCACCACCAGCTGGGCCACCTGAGGACACCACCACCTGCTGGGCCACCTGAGGACACCGCCACCTGCTGGGCCACCTGAGGACACCGCCACCTGCTGGGCCACCTGAGGACACCACCACCTGCTGGGCCACCTGAGGACACCACCACCTGCTGGGCCACCTGAGGACACCACCACCACCTGCTGGGCCACCCGAGGACACCACCACCACCTACTGGGCCACCCGAGGACACCACCACCTGCTGGGCCACCTGAGGACACCACCTCCTGCTGGGCCACCTGAGGACACCACCACCTGCTGGGCCACCTGAGGACACCACCACCTGCTGGGCCACCTGAGGACACCACCACAACCTTCTGGGCCACCTGAGGACACCACCGCCTGCTGGGCCACCTGAGGACACCACCACCACCTGCTGGGCCACCTGAGGACACCACCACCACCTGCTGGGCCACCTGAGGACCCCACCACCTGCTGGGCCACCTGAGGACACCACCACCACCTGCTGGGCCACCTGAGGACACCACCACCACCTGCTGGGCCACCTGAGGACACCACCACCACCTGCTGGGCCACCCGAGGACACCACCACCACCTGCTGGGCCACCCGAGGACACCACCACCTGCTGGGCCACCTGAGGACACCACCTCCTGCTGGGCCACCTGAGGACACCACCACCACCTGCTGGGCCACCGAAGGACACCACCACCACCTGCTGGGCAACCCGAGGACACCCCCACCTGCTGGGCCACCTGAGGACACCACCACCTGCTGGGCCACCTGAGGACACCACTACCACCTGCTGGGCCACCGAAGGACACCACCACCACCTGCTGGGCCACCTGAGGACACCACCACCACCTGCTGGGCCACCGAAGGACACCACTACCACCTGCTGGGCAACCCGAGGACACCCCCACCTGCTGGGTCACCTGAGGACACCACCACCTGCTGGGCCACCTGAGGACACCACCACCACCTGTTGGGCCACCTGAGGACGCCACCACCACCTGCTGGGCCACCTGAGGACATCACTACCTGCTGGGCCAACTGAGGACACCACCACCAGCTGGGCCACCTGAGGACACCACCACCTGCTGGGCCACCCGAGGACACCACCACCACCTACTGGGCCACCCGAGGACACCACCACCACCTTCTGGGCCACCTGAGGACACCACCGCCTGCTGGGCCACCCGAGGACACCACCACCTGCTGGGCCACCTGAGGACACCACCTCCTGCTGGGCCACCTGAGGACACCACCACCTGCTGGGCCACCTGAGGACACCACCACCTGCTGGGCCACCTGAGGACACCACCACCACCTTCTGGGCCACCTGAGGACACCACCACCTGCTGGGCCACCTGAGGACACCACCACCACCTGCTGGGCCACCTGAGGACACCACCACCACCTGCTGGGCCACCTGAGGACCCCACCACCTGCTGGGCCACCTGAGGACACCACCACCACCTGCTGGGCCACCTGAGGACACCTCCACCACCTGCTGGGCCACCTGAGGACACCACCACCACCTGCTGGGCCACCCAAGGGCACCACCACCACCTGCTGTGCCACCCAAGGACACCACCACCTGCTGGGCCACCTGAGGACACCACCTCCTGCTGGGCCACCTGAGGACACCACCACCTGCTGGGCCACCTGAGGACACCACCACCTGCTGGGCCACCTGAGGACACCACCACCTTCTGGGCTACCTGAGGACACCACCACCTGCTGGGCCAACTGAGGACACCACCACCACCTGCTGGGCCACCTGAGGACACCACCACCACCTGCTGGGCCACCTGAAGACACCACCACCTGCTGGGCCACCTGAGGACACCACCTGCTGGGCCACCTGAGGACAGCACCACCACCTACTGGGCCACCTGAGGACACCACCACCACCTGCTGGGCCATCTGAGGACACCACCACCTGCTGGGCCACCCGAGGACACCACCACCTGCTGGTCCACCCGAGGACACCACCACCTGCTGGGCCACCCGAGGAGATCACCACCTGCTGGGCCACCCGAGGACACCACCACTTGCTGGGCCACCTGAGGACACCACCACCTGCTGGGCCACCTGAAGACACCACCACCTGCTGGCCACCCGAGGACACCACCTCCTGCTGGGCCACCTGAGGACACCACCACCTGCTGGGCCACCTGAGGGCACCACCACCACCTGCTGGGCCACCTGAGGACACCACCACCACCTGCTGGGCCACCTGAGGACACCACCACCTGCTGGGCCACCTGAAGACACCACCACCACCTACTGGGCCACCCGAGGACACCACGACCTGCTGGGCCACCCGAGGACACCACCACCACCTGCTGGGCCACCTGAGGACACCGCCACCTGCTGGGCCACCTGAGGACACCACCACCACCTGCTGGGCCATCTGAGGACACCACCACCTGCTGGGCCACCCGAGGACACCACCACCTGCTGGTCCACCCGAGGACACCACCACCTGCTGGGCCACCCGAGGAGATCACCACCTGCTGGGCCACCCGAGGACACCACCACTTGCTGGGCCACCTGAGGACACCACCACCTGCTGGGCCACCTGAAGACACCACCACCTGCTGGCCACCCGAGGACACCACCACCTGCTGGGCCACCTGAGGACACCACCAACTGCTGGGCCACCTGAGGACACCACCTGCTGGGCCACCCGAGGACACCACCACCTGCTGGGCCACCCAAGGACATCACCACCTGCTGGGCCACCCGAGGACACCACCACCTGTTGGGCCACCTGAGGACACCACCTCCTGCTGGGCCACCTGAGGACACCACCACCTGCTGGGCCACCTGAGGACACCACCACCTGCTGGGCCACCTCAGGAACCACCTGCTGCGCGGACACCCGAGGACACCACCACCACCTGCTGGGCCACCTGAGGACACCAACACCACCTGCTGGGCCACCCGAGGACACCACCACCTGCTGGGCCACCCGAGGACACCACCACCACCTGCTGGGCCACCTGAGGACACCACCACCTGCTGGGTCACCTGAGGACACCACCACCACCTGCTGGGCCACCGAAGGACACCACCACCACCTGCTGGGCCACCCGAGGACCCCCCACCTGCTGGGCCACCTGAGGACACCACCACCTGCTGGGCCACCTGAGGACACCACTACCACCTGCTGGGCCACCCGAGGACACCACCACCACCTGCTGGGCCACCTGAGGACACCACCACGATCTGCTGGGCCACCTGAGGACACCACCACCTGCTGGGCCCCCCGAGGACACCACCACCTGCTGGGCCACCCGAGGACACCACCAGCTGCTGGGCCACCTGAGGACATCACCACCTGCTGGGCCACCCGAGGACACCACCACTTGCTGGGCCACCTGAGGACACCACCACCTGCTGGGCCACCTGAGGACACCACCACCTGCTGGGCCTCCCGAGGACACCACCACCTGCTGGGCCACCCGAGGACACCACCACCACCTGCTGGGCCACCCGAGGACATCACCACCACCTGCTGGGCCACCCGAGGACACCTTCACCTGCTGGGCCACCTGAGGACACCACCTCCTGCTGGGCCACCTGAGGACACCACCACCTGCTGGGCCACCTGAGGACACCACCGCCTGCTGGGCCACCTGAGGACACCACCACCTGCTGGGCCACCTGAGGACACCACCACCTGCTGGGCCACCCGAGGACACCACCACCTTCTGGGCCAACTGAGGACACCACCACCACCTGCTGGGCCAACTGAGGACACCACCACCACCTGCTGGGCCACCTGAGGACACCACCACCACCTGCTGGGCCACCTGAAGACACCACCACCTGCTGGGCCACCTGAGGCACCACTACCACCTGCTGGGCCACCTGAGGACAGCACCACCACCTACTGGGCCACCCGAGGACACCACCAGCTGCTGGGCCACCTGAGGACACCACCACCTGCTGGGCCACCTGAGGACACCACCACGACCTGCTGGGCCACCTGAGGACACCACCACCTGCTGGGCCACCCGAGGACACCACCACCTGCTTGGCCACCCGAGGACACCACCAGCTGCTGGGCCACCTGAGGACATCACCACCTGCTGTGCCACCTGAGGACACCACCAGTTGCTGGGCCACCTGAGGACACCACCACCTGCTGGGCCACCTGAGGACACCACCACCTGCTGGGCCTCCCGAGGACACCACCACCTGCTGGGCCACCCGAGGACACCACCACCTGCTGGGCCACCCGAGGACATCACCACCTGCTGGGCCACCCGAGGACACCACCACTTGCTGGGCCACCTGAGGACACCACCACCTGCTGGGCCACCTGAGGACACCACCACCTGCTGGGCCACCTGAGGACACCACCTGCTGGGCCACCTGAGGACACCACCACTACCTGCTGGGCCACCCGAGGACACCACCACCACCTGCTGGGCCACCTGAGGACAACACCACCTGCTGGGCCACCTGAGGACAACACCACCTGCTGGGCCACCTTAGGACACCACCTGCTGGGCCACCTGAGGACACCACCTCCTGGGCCACCTGAGGACACCACCACCTGCTGGGCCACCTGAGGACACCACCACCTGCTGGGCCACCCGAGGACACCACCACCACCTGCTGGGCCAGCCGAGGACACCACCACCTGCTGGGCCACCTGAGGACACCACCACCTGCTTGGCCACCTGAGGACACCACCACCTGCTTGGCCACCTGAGGACACCACCACCTGCTTGGCCACCTGAGGACACCACCACCTGCTTGGCCACCTGAGGACACCACCACCTGCTGGGCCACCTGAGGACACCACCACCTGCTGGGCCACCTGAAGACACCACCACCACCTGCTGGGCCACCCGAGGACACCACCACCTGCTGGGCCACCTGAGGACACCACCACCTGCTGGGCCACCTGAGGGCACCACCACCACCTGCTGGGCCACCTGAGGACACCACCACCTGCTGGGCCACCTGAGGACACCACCACCTGCTGGGCCACCTGAAGACACCGCCACCACCTACTGGGCCACCCGAGGACACCACGACCTGCTGGGCCACCCGAGGACACCACCACCACCTGCTGGGCCACCTGAGGACACCACCACCTGCTGGGCCTCCCGTGGACACCACCACCTGCTGGGCCACCCGAGGACACCACCACCTGCTGGGCCACCCGAGGACATCACCACCTGCTGGGCCACCCGAGGACACCACCACTTGCTGGGCCACCTGAGGACACCACCACCTGCTGGGCCACCTGAGGACACCACCACCTGCTGGGCCACCTGAGGACACCACCACCACCTGCTGGGCCACCCGAGGACACCACCACCACCTACTGGGCCACCCGAGGACACCACTACTTGCTGGGCCACCTGGGGACACCACCACCTGCTGGGCCACCTGAGGACACCACCACCACCTGCTGGGCCACCGAAGGACACCACCACCACCTGCTGGGCAACCCGAGGACACCCCCACCTGCTGGGCCACCTGAGGACACCACCACCTGCTGGGCCACCTGAGGACACCACTACCACCTGCTGGGCCACCGAAGGACACCACCACCACCTGCTGGGCCACCTGAGGACACCACCACCACCTGTTGGGCCACCTGAGGACGCCACCACCACCTGCTGGGCCACCTGAGGACATCACTACCTGCTGGGCCGACTGAGGACACCACCACCAGCTGGGCCACCTGAGGATACCACCACCTGCTGGGCCACCTGAGGACACCGCCACCTGCTGGGCCACCTGAGGACACCGCCACCTGCTGGGCCACCTGAGGACACCACCACCTGCTGGGCCACCTGAGGACACCACCACCTGCTGGGCCACCTGAGGACACCACCACCACCTGCTGGGCCACCCGAGGACACCACCACCACCTACTGGGCCACCCGAGGACACCACCACCTGCTGGGCCACCTGAGGACACCACCACCTGCTGGGCCACCTTAGGACACCACCTGCTGGGCCACCTGAGGACACCACCTCCTGGGCCACCTGAGGACACCACCACCTGCTGGGCCACCTGAGGACACCACCACCTGCTGGGCCACCCGAGGACACCACCACCACCTGCTGGGCCAGCCGAGGACACCACCACCTGCTGGGCCACCTGAGGACACCACCACCTGCTTGGCCACCTGAGGACACCACCACCTGCTTGGCCACCTGAGGACACCACCACCTGCTTGGCCACCTGAGGACACCACCACCTGCTTGGCCACCTGAGGACACCACCACCTGCTGGGCCACCTGAGGACACCACCACCTGCTGGGCCACCTGAAGACACCACCACCACCTGCTGGGCCACCCGAGGACACCACCACCTGCTGGGCCACCTGAGGACACCACCACCTGCTGGGCCACCTGAGGGCACCACCACCACCTGCTGGGCCACCTGAGGACACCACCACCTGCTGGGCCACCTGAGGACACCACCACCTGCTGGGCCACCTGAAGACACCGCCACCACCTACTGGGCCACCCGAGGACACCACGACCTGCTGGGCCACCCGAGGACACCACCACCACCTGCTGGGCCACCTGAGGACACCACCACCTGCTGGGCCTCCCGTGGACACCACCACCTGCTGGGCCACCCGAGGACACCACCACCTGCTGGGCCACCCGAGGACATCACCACCTGCTGGGCCACCCGAGGACACCACCACTTGCTGGGCCACCTGAGGACACCACCACCTGCTGGGCCACCTGAGGACACCACCACCTGCTGGGCCACCTGAGGACACCACCACCACCTGCTGGGCCACCCGAGGACACCACCACCACCTACTGGGCCACCCGAGGACACCACTACTTGCTGGGCCACCTGGGGACACCACCACCTGCTGGGCCACCTGAGGACACCACCACCACCTGCTGGGCCACCGAAGGACACCACCACCACCTGCTGGGCAACCCGAGGACACCCCCACCTGCTGGGCCACCTGAGGACACCACCACCTGCTGGGCCACCTGAGGACACCACTACCACCTGCTGGGCCACCGAAGGACACCACCACCACCTGCTGGGCCACCTGAGGACACCACCACCACCTGTTGGGCCACCTGAGGACGCCACCACCACCTGCTGGGCCACCTGAGGACATCACTACCTGCTGGGCCGACTGAGGACACCACCACCAGCTGGGCCACCTGAGGATACCACCACCTGCTGGGCCACCTGAGGACACCGCCACCTGCTGGGCCACCTAAGGACACCGCCACCTGCTGGGCCACCTGAGGACACCACCACCTGCTGGGCCACCTGAGGACACCACCACCTGCTGGGCCACCTGAGGACACCACCACCACCTGCTGGGCCACCCGAGGACACCACCACCACCTACTGGGCCACCCGAGGACACCACCACCTGCTGGGCCACCTGAGGACACCACCTCCTGCTGGGCCACCTGAGGACACCACCACCTGCTGGGCCACCTGAAGACACCACCACCACCTGCTGGGCCACCCGAGGACACCACCACCTGCTGGGCCACCTGAGGACACCACCACCTGCTGGGCCACCTGAGGGCACCACCACCACCTGCTGGGCCACCTGAGGACACCACCACCTGCTGGGCCACCTGAGGACACCACCACCTGCTGGGCCACCTGAAGACACCGCCACCACCTACTGGGCCACCCGAGGACACCACGACCTGCTGGGCCACCCGAGGACACCACCACCACCTGCTGGGCCACCTGAGGACACCACCACCTGCTGGGCCTCCCGTGGACACCACCACCTGCTGGGCCACCCGAGGACACCACCACCTGCTGGGCCACCCGAGGACATCACCACCTGCTGGGCCACCCGAGGACACCACCACTTGCTGGGCCACCTGAGGACACCACCACCTGCTGGGCCACCTGAGGACACCACCACCTGCTGGGCCACCTGAGGACACCACCACCACCTGCTGGGCCACCCGAGGACACCACCACCACCTACTGGGCCACCCGAGGACACCACTACTTGCTGGGCCACCTGGGGACACCACCACCTGCTGGGCCACCTGAGGACACCACCACCACCTGCTGGGCCACCGAAGGACACCACCACCACCTGCTGGGCAACCCGAGGACACCCCCACCTGCTGGGCCACCTGAGGACACCACCACCTGCTGGGCCACCTGAGGACACCACTACCACCTGCTGGGCCACCGAAGGACACCACCACCACCTGCTGGGCCACCTGAGGACACCACCACCACCTGTTGGGCCACCTGAGGACGCCACCACCACCTGCTGGGCCACCTGAGGACATCACTACCTGCTGGGCCGACTGAGGACACCACCACCAGCTGGGCCACCTGAGGATACCACCACCTGCTGGGCCACCTGAGGACACCGCCACCTGCTGGGCCACCTGAGGACACCGCCACCTGCTGGGCCACCTGAGGACACCACCACCTGCTGGGCCACCTGAGGACACCACCACCTGCTGGGCCACCTGAGGACACCACCACCACCTGCTGGGCCACCCGAGGACACCACCACCACCTACTGGGCCACCCGAGGACACCACCACCTGCTGGGCCACCTGAGGACACCACCTCCTGCTGGGCCACCTGAGGACACCACCACCTGCTGGGCCACCTGAGGACACCACCACCTGCTGGGCCACCTGAGGACACCACCACAACCTTCTGGGCCACCTGAGGACACCACCGCCTGCTGGGCCACCTGAGGACACCACCACCACCTGCTGGGCCACCTGAGGACACCACCACCACCTGCTGGGCCACCTGAGGACCCCACCACCTGCTGGGCCACCTGAGGACACCACCACCACCTGCTGGGCCACCTGAGGACACCACCACCACCTGCTGGGCCACCTGAGGACACCACCACCACCTGCTGGGCCACCCGAGGACACCACCACCACCTGCTGGGCCACCCGAGGACACCACCACCTGCTGGGCCACCTGAGGACACCACCTCCTGCTGGGCCACCTGAGGACACCACCACCACCTACTGGGCCACCGAAGGACACCACCACCACCTGCTGGGCAACCCGAGGACACCCCCACCTGCTGGGCCACCTGAGGACACCACCACCTGCTGGGCCACCTGAGGACACCACTACCACCTGCTGGGCCACCGAAGGACACCACCACCACCTGCTGGGCCACCTGAGGACACCACCACCACCTGCTGGGCCACCGAAGGACACCACTACCACCTGCTGGGCAACCCGAGGACACCCCCACCTGCTGGGTCACCTGAGGACACCACCACCTGCTGGGCCACCTGAGGACACCACCACCACCTGTTGGGCCACCTGAGGACGCCACCACCACCTGCTGGGCCACCTGAGGACATCACTACCTGCTGGGCCAACTGAGGACACCACCACCAGCTGGGCCACCTGAGGACACCACCACCTGCTGGGCCACCCGAGGACACCACCACCACCTACTGGGCCACCCGAGGACACCACCACCACCTTCTGGGCCACCTGAGGACACCACCGCCTGCTGGGCCACCCGAGGACACCACCACCTGCTGGGCCACCTGAGGACACCACCTCCTGCTGGGCCACCTGAGGACACCACCACCTGCTGGGCCACCTGAGGACACCACCACCTGCTGGGCCACCTGAGGACACCACCACCACCTTCTGGGCCACCTGAGGACACCACCACCTGCTGGGCCACCTGAGGACACCACCACCACCTGCTGGGCCACCTGAGGACACCACCACCACCTGCTGGGCCACCTGAGGACCCCACCACCTGCTGGGCCACCTGAGGACACCACCACCACCTGCTGGGCCACCTGAGGACACCTCCACCACCTGCTGGGCCACCTGAGGACACCACCACCACCTGCTGGGCCACCCAAGGGCACCACCACCACCTGCTGTGCCACCCAAGGACACCACCACCTGCTGGGCCACCTGAGGACACCACCTCCTGCTGGGCCACCTGAGGACACCACCACCTGCTGGGCCACCTGAGGACACCACCACCTGCTGGGCCACCTGAGGACACCACCACCTTCTGGGCTACCTGAGGACACCACCACCTGCTGGGCCAACTGAGGACACCACCACCACCTGCTGGGCCACCTGAGGACACCACCACCACCTGCTGGGCCACCTGAAGACACCACCACCTGCTGGGCCACCTGAGGACACCACCTGCTGGGCCACCTGAGGACAGCACCACCACCTACTGGGCCACCTGAGGACACCACCACCACCTGCTGGGCCATCTGAGGACACCACCACCTGCTGGGCCACCCGAGGACACCACCACCTGCTGGTCCACCCGAGGACACCACCACCTGCTGGGCCACCCGAGGAGATCACCACCTGCTGGGCCACCCGAGGACACCACCACTTGCTGGGCCACCTGAGGACACCACCACCTGCTGGGCCACCTGAAGACACCACCACCTGCTGGCCACCCGAGGACACCACCTCCTGCTGGGCCACCTGAGGACACCACCACCTGCTGGGCCACCTGAGGGCACCACCACCACCTGCTGGGCCACCTGAGGACACCACCACCACCTGCTGGGCCACCTGAGGACACCACCACCTGCTGGGCCACCTGAAGACACCACCACCACCTACTGGGCCACCCGAGGACACCACGACCTGCTGGGCCACCCGAGGACACCACCACCACCTGCTGGGCCACCTGAGGACACCAACACCTGCTGGGCCACCCGTGGACACCACCACCTGCTGGGCCACCCGAGGACACCACCACCTGCTGGCCCACCCGAGGACATCATCACCTGCTGGGCCACCCGAGGACACCACCACTTGCTGGGCCACCTGAGGACACCACCACCTGCTGGGCCACCTGAGGACACCACCACCTGCTGGGCCACCCAAGGACACCACCACCTGTTGGGCCACCTAAGGACACCACCACCACCTGCTGGGCCACCCGAGGACACCACCACCACCTGCTGGGCCACCTGAGGACACCACTACCACCTGCTGGGCCACCTTAGGACACCACCACCACCTGCTGGGCCACCTTAGGACACCACCACCACCTGCTGGGCCACCTGAGGACACCACCACCTGCTGGGCCACCTGAAGACACCACCACCACCTACTGGGCCACCCGAGGACACCACGACCTGCTGGGCCACCCGAGGACACCACCACCACCTGCTGGGCCACCTGAGGACACCACCACCTGCTGGGCCACCCGTGGACACCACCACCTGCTGGGCCACCCGAGGACACCACCACCTGCTGGCCCACCCGAGGACATCATCACCTGCTGGGCCACCTGAGGACACCACCACCTGCTGGGCCACCTGAGGACACCACTACCACCTGCTGGGCCACCGAAGGACACCACCACCACCACCTGCTGGGCCACCTGAGGACACCACCACCACCTGTTGGGCCACCTGAGGACGCCACCACCACCTGCTGGGCCACCTGAGGACATCACTACCTGCTGGGCCAACTGAGGACACCACCACCAGCTGGGCCACCTGAGGACACCACCACCTGCTGGGCCACCCGAGGACACCACCACCACCTACTGGGCCACCCGAGGACACCACCACCACCTTCTGGGCCACCTGAGGACACCACCGCCTGCTGGGCCACCCGAGGACACCACCACCTGCTGGGCCACCTGAGGACACCACCTCCTGCTGGGCCACCTGAGGACACCACCACCTGCTGGGCCACCTGAGGACACCACCACCTGCTGGGCCACCTGAGGACACCACCACCACCTTCTGGGCCACCTGAGGACACCACCGCCTGCTGGGCCACCTGAGGACACCACCACCACCTGCTGGGCCACCTGAGGACACCACCACCACCTGCTGGGCCACCTGAGGACCCCACCACCTGCTGGGCCACCTGAGGACACCACCACCACCTGCTGGGCCACCTGAGGACACCTCCACCACCTGCTGGGCCACCTGAGGACACCACCACCACCTGCTGGGCCACCCAAGGGCACCACCACCACCTGCTGTGCCACCCAAGGACACCACCACCTGCTGGGCCACCTGAGGACACCACCTCCTGCTGGGCCACCTGAGGACACCACCACCTGCTGGGCCACCTGAGGACACCACCACCTGCTGGGCCACCTGAGGACACCACCACCTTCTAGGCTACCTGAGGACACCACCACCTGCTGGGCCAACTGAGGACACCACCACCACCTGCTGGGCCACCTGAGGACACCACCACCACCTGCTGGGCCACCTGAAGACACCACCACCTGCTGGGCCACCTGAGGACACCACCTGCTGGGCCACCTGAGGACAGCACCACCACCTGCTGGGCCACCTGAGGACACCACCACCACCTGCTGGGCCATCTGAGGACACCACCACCTGCTGGGCCACCCGAGGACACCACCACCTGCTGGTCCACCCGAGGACACCACCACCTGCTGGGCCACCCGAGGAGATCACCACCTGCTGGGCCACCCGAGGACACCACCACTTGCTGGGCCACCTGTGGACACCACCACCTGCTGGGCCACCTGAAGACACCACCACCTGCTGGCCACCCGAGGACACCACCACCTGCTGGGCCCCCTGAGGACACCACCACCTGCTGGGCCACCTGAGGGCACCACCACCACCTGCTGGGCCACCTGAGGACACCACCACCACCTGCTGGGCCACCTGAGGACACCACCACCTGCTGGGCCACCTGAAGACACCACCACCACCTACTGGGCCACCCGAGGACACCACGACCTGCTGGGCCACCCGAGGACACCACCACCACCTGCTGGGCCACCTGAGGACACCACCACCTGCTGGGCCACCTGAGGACACCACCACCACCTGCTGGGCCATCTGAGGACATCACCACCTGCTGGGCCACCCGAGGACACCACCACCTGCTGGTCCACCCGAGGACACCACCACCTGCTGGGCCACCCGAGGAGATCACCACCTGCTGGGCCACCCAAGGACACCACCACTTGCTGGGCCACCTGAGGACACCACCACCTGCTGGGCCACCTGAAGACACCACCACCTGCTGGCCACCCGAGGACACCACCACCTGCTGGGCCACCTGAGGACACCACCACCTGCTGGGCCACCTGAGGGCACCACCACCACCTGCTGGGCCACCTGAGGACACCACCACCACCTGCTGGGCCACCTGAGGACACCACCACCTGCTGGGCCACCTGAAGATACCACCACCACCTACTGGGCCACCCGAGGACACCACGACCTGCTGGGCCACCCGAGGACACCACCACCACCTGCTGGGCCACCTGAGGACACCACCACCTGCTGGGCCACCCGTGGACACCACCACCTGCTGGGCCACCCGAGGACACCACCACCTGCTGGCCCACCCGAGGACATCATCACCTGCTGGGCCACCCGAGGACACCACCACTTGCTGGGCCACCTGAGGACACCACCACCTGCTGGGCCACCTGAGGACACCACCACCTGCTGGGCCACCCAAGGACACCACCACCTGCTGGGCCACCTAAGGACACCACCACCACCTGCTGGGCCACCCGAGGACACCACCACCACCTGCTGGGCCACCTGAGGACACCACTACCACCTGCTGGGCCACCTTAGGACACCACCACCACCTGCTGGGCCACCTTAGGACACCACCACCACCTGCTGGGCCACCTGAGGACACCACCACCACCTGCTGGGCCACCCAAGGACACCACCACCTGCTGGACCACCCGAGGACACCAGCACCACCTGCTGGGCCACCCGAGGACACCAGCACCACCTGCTGGGCCACCTGAGGACAACACCACCTGCTGGGCCACCTGAGGACAACACCACCTGCTTGGCCACCTGAGGACACCACCACCTGCTGGGCCACCTGAAGACACCACCACCACCTACTGGGCCACCCGAGGACACCACGACCTGCTGGGCCACCCGAGGACACCACCACCACCTGCTGGGCCACCTGAGGACACCAACACCTGCTGGGCCACCCGTGGACACCACCACCTGCTGGGCCACCCGAGGACACCACCACCTGCTGGCCCACCCGAGGACATCATCACCTGCTGGGCCACCCGAGGACACCACCACTTGCTGGGCCACCTGAGGACACCACCACCTGCTGGGCCACCTGAGGACACCACCACCTGCTGGGCCACCCAAGGACACCACCACCTGTTGGGCCACCTAAGGACACCACCACCACCTGCTGGGCCACCCGAGGACACCACCACCACCTGCTGGGCCACCTGAGGACACCACTACCACCTGCTGGGCCACCTTAGGACACCACCACCACCTGCTGGGCCACCTTAGGACACCACCACCACCTGCTGGGCCACCTGAGGACACCACCACCACCTGCTGGGCCACCCAAGGACACCACCACCTGCTGGACCACCTGAGGACACCACCACCACCTGCTGGGCCACCCGAGGACACCAGCACCACCTGCTGGGCCACCTGAGGACACCACCACCTGCTGGGCCACCTGAGGATAACACCACCTGCTGGGCCACCTGAGGACACCACCACCACCTGCTGGGCCACCTGAGGACACCACCTCCACCTGCTAGGCCACCTGAGGACACCACCACCTGCTGGGCCACCTGAGGACACCCCCACCTGCTGGGCCACCCGAGGACACCACCACCTGCTGGGCCACCTGAGGACACCACCACCTGCTGGGCCACCTGAGGACACCACCACCTGCTGGGCCACCTGAGGACACCACCTGCTGGTCCACCCGAGGACACCACCACCTGCTGGGCCACCTAAGGACACCACCACCTGCTGGGCCACCTGAGGACAACACCACCTGCTGGGCCACCTGAGGACAACACCACCTGCTGGGCCACCTTAGGACACCACCACCACCTGCTGGGCCACCTGAGGACACCACCACCACCTGCTGGGCCACCCGAGGACACCATCACCGGCTTGGCCACCCAAGGACACCACCACCTGCTGGGCCACCTGAGGACACCACCACCACCTGCTGGGCCACCCGAGGACACCACCACCACCTGCTGGGCCACCTGAGGACAACACCACCTGCTGGGCCACCTGAGGACAACACCACCTTCTGGGCCACCTTAGGACACCACCACCACCTGCTGGGCCACCTGAGGACACCACCACCACCTGCTAGGCCACCCGAGGACACTACCACCTGCTGGGCCACCTGAGGACAACACCACCTGCTGGGCCACCCGAGGACAGCACCACCTGCTGGGCCACTTGAGGACACCACCACCTGCTGGGCCACCTGAGGACACAACCACCACCTGCTGGGCCACCTGAAGACACCACCACCACCTGCTGGGCCACCTGAGGACACCACCACCTGCTGGGCCACCTGAGGACACCACCACCTGCTGGGCCAACTGAGGACACCCCCACCTGCTGGGCCACCTGAGGACACCACCACCACCTGCTGGGCCACCCGAGGACACCACCACCTGCTGGGCCACCCGAAGACACCACCACCTGCTGGGCCACCTGAGGACACCCCCACCTGCTGGGCCACCTGAGGACACCACCACCTGCTGGGCCACCTTCGGACACCACTACCACCTGCTGGGCCACCTTAGGACACCACCACCACCTGCTGGGCCACCTTAGGACACCACCACCACCTGCTGGGCCACCTGAGGACACCACCACCACCTGCTAGGCCACCTGAGATCACCACCACCTGCTGGGCCACCTGAGGACACCACCACCACCTGCTGGGCCACCTGAGGACACCACCACCACCTGCTGGGCCACCCGAGGACACCACCACCTGCTGGGCCACCTGAGGACACCACCACCTGCTGGGCCACCTGAGGACACCACCACCTGCTGGGCCACCTGAGGACACCACCACCTGCTGGGCCACCTGAGGACACCACCACCACCTGCTGGGCCACCCTAGGACACCACCACCTGCTGGGACACCTGAGGACACCACCACCACCTGCTGGGCCACCTGAGGACACCACCACCTGCTGGGCCACCTGAGGACACCACCACCTGCTGGGCCACCCGAGGACACCACCACCTGCTGGGCCACCCGAGGACATCACCACCTGCTGGGCCACCTGAGGACACCACCACCTGCTGGGCCACCTGAGGACACCACCACCTGCTGGGCCACCTGAGGACACCACCACCTGCTGGGCCACCTGAGGACACCCCCACCTGCTGGGCCACCTGAGGACACCACCACCACCTGCTGGGCCACCTGAGGACACCACCACCTGATGGGCCACCGAAGGACACCACCACCACCTGCTGGGCTTCCCGAGGACACCACCACCTGCTGGGCCACCTGAGGACACCACCACCTGCTGGGCCACCTGAGGACACCACCACCTGCTGGGCCACCCGAGGACACCCCCACCTGCTGGGCCACCTGAGGACACCACCACCACCTGCTGGGCCACCTGAGGACACCACCACCTGATGGGCCACCGAAGGACACCACCACCACCTGCTGGGCCTCCCGAGGACACCACCACCTGCTGGGCCACCTGAGGACACCACCACCTGCTGGGCCACCTGAGGACACCACCACCTGCTGGGCCACCCGAGGACACCACCACCTGCTGGGCCACCTGAGGACACCACCACCACCTGCTGGGCCACCTGAGGACACCACCACCTGCTGGGCCACCTGAGGACACCACCACCTGCTGGGCCACCTGAGGACACCACCACCTGCTGGGCCACCTGAGGACACCCCCACCTGCTGGGCCACCTGAGGACACCACCACCACCTGCTGGGCCACCTGAGGACACCACCACCTGCTGGGCCACCTGAGGACACCACCACCTGCTGGGCCACCTGAGGACACCACCACCTGCTGGGCCACCCGAGGACACCACCACCACCTGCTGGGCCACCTGAGGACACCACCACCTGCTGGGCCACCTGAGGACACCACCACCTGCTGGGCCACCCGAGGACACCACCACCTGATGGGCCACCCGAGGACACCACCACCACCTGCTGGGCCACCCAAGGACACCACCACCTGCTGGGCCACCCGAGGACACCACCACCTGCTGGGCCACCTGAGGACCATTGCCCTCTGGCTCATTATGGGGGAGGAGGCTGAAGTGGGTGGAACTGTGGAGATCAGGTGAGGTCATGACAGGTAAGGCAGTGGGAGGAGCTTAGATCTTACCTTGATACCCGGGGGTGAGTTTGTGGGAGGGGCTTAGGTTGGCATCCATGGTGTAACACGCCCCATTCCTGTACATGGTCTGGTCACACGCGCGAGGTAGGTCCATGCCGCACACCTGCCGGGAGAGATCACAGGTCAGTGTAATGCCACGCCCCCTGATATGCATAGCCCCGCCCCCTCCTATACTCACAATGCCACGCCCAGACTCAGGCTCCACCTCCAGCGTCAGGCCCACATGGCGGGTGCTGTTCTGACCTGAGAATAGAGAGAAAACCCGGATCCAGAACATTCCGTCATCTCCCATCACTGAACCCGAGGAGGGGCCAGACTTACCTGGCAGAGGGATGACATCACACCTCCCACTGATGACATCACAGGCGTGCAGCAGCCCCGACCCGGGGTCACCAACCAGGATCCTGCAGAAAATGTATCATAATGTAACCTGACCTGAATCACATGACCCTCCCAATACCTGACCTGAATCACATGACCCTCCCCTACCCGACCTGAATCACATGACCCTCCCCTACCCAACCTGAATCCCGTTACATGACCTCTCGATATCTGACCTGAATCCCGTCACATGACCTTCCGATACCTGACTTGAATCACATCACATGACCCTCCCCTACCCGACCTGAATCACGTCACATGACCTTCCAATACCTGACCTGAATCATGTCACATGACTCTCCCCTACCTGACCTGAATCATGTCACATGACCCTCCCCTACCCGACCTGAATCACGTCACATGACCCTCCCCTACCCGACCTGAATCACGTCACATGACCATCCCCTACCCGACCTGAATCACGTCACATGACCCTCCCCTACCTGACCTGAATCACGTTACGTGACCTCCCGATACCTGTCCTGAATCACATGCCCTCCCGATACCTGACCTGAATCACATGCCCTCCCGATACCTGACCTGAATCACATGCCCTCCCGATACCTGACCTGAATCACATGCCCTCCCGATACCTGACCTGAATCACATGCCCTCCCGATACCTGTCCTGAATCACATGCCCTCCCGATACCTGTCCTGAATCCTCCTGGGCCCCATCACCCAGGTCAGTACTCACCTCTCGCCGCTGGTGACATTCAGTTGCCGGACTCTGTAGCCGAAGCCGCTGCTGTTGTCCTGGGCAGAGAAGCTCCTGTCAGGTGACTCCTCCACATTGTGAGCTGCAACAACCAGCCCTGGAAACCCGAGAGAGGACAGTGAGCATCCGAGAACATTGTGAGCTGCAACAACCAGCCCTGGAAACCCGAGAGGGGACAGTGAGCATCCGAGGACATTGTGAGCTGTGACAACCAGCCCTGGAAACCCGAGAGGAGACACTGAGCATCTGAGGAGGGGGCCGGCCGGGGGGCACTTACCTTGCAGCAGGGAGATCAGCAGGACACAGTAGCCCCCGGCCCGGCCCATCCTCACCCCCCAGAGAGCGCGGCCAGAATAGGGAGCGTGGGAGCGCGGCCGCCCGGGTGGGGGAAGTGCAGAGACGCTCTCGCTATTACTGAAATCGGGGCGAGAAGAGGAAGGAAGTGGTCGGTGAGACAGCGAGAGGCGGAGGGCGCTGTGAGGTGCCGCCATCATCTTCATCATCAACCATAAAGGACACCTCCGCCTCCAGGACATGGGAGGGGCGCGCTGCAGCTTCATGGGGCTCAGCAGTCACATGACCCCCTTCTCAGAATCAGCTTTATAGGATACATACATATTAATAGGGCGGTCATGTGACATGCCTGGAGGTGGGTGAGGGGGTTGCAGGGGGCACCTGGAGGTGGGGGAGGGGGTTGCAGGGGGCACCTGGAGGTGGGTGAGGGGGTTGCAGGGGGCACCTGGAGGTGGGGGAGGGGGTTGCAGGGGGCACCTGGAGGTGGGTGAGGGGGTTGCAGGGGGCACCTGGAGGTGGGGGAGGGGGTTGCAGGGGGCACCTGGAGGTGGGTGAGGGGGTTGCAGGGGGCACCTGGAGGTGGGGGAGGGGGTTGCAGGGGGCACCTGGAGGTGGGGGAGGGGGTTGCAGGGGGCACCTGGAGGTGGGTGAGGGGGTTGCAGGGAGCACCTGGAGGTGGGGGAGGGGGTTGCAGGGGGCACCTGGAGGTGGGGGAGGGGGTTGCAGGGGGCACCTGGAGGTGGGTGAGGGGGTTGCAGGGGGCACCTGGAGGTGGGTGAGGGGGTTGCAGGGGGCACCTGGAGGTGGGGGAGGGGGCTGCAGGGGGCACTTGGAGGTGGGTGAGGGGGCTGCAGGGGGCACCTGGAGGTGGGTGAGGGGGTTGCAGGGGGCACCTGGAGGTGGGTGAGGGGGTTGCAGGGGGCACCTGGAGGTGGGGGAGGGGGCTGCAGGGGGCACCTAGAGGTGGGTGAGGGGGTTGCAGGGGGCACCTGGAGGTGGGGGAGGGGTTTGCAGGGGGCACCTGGAGGTGGGTGAGGGGTTTGCAGGGGGCACCTGGAGGTGGGGGAGGGGGTTGCAGGGGGCACCTGGAGGTGGGTGAGGGGGTTGCAGGGGGCACCTGGAGGTGGGGGAGGGGGCTGCAGGGGGCACTTGGAGGTGGGTGAGGGGGTTGCAGGGGGCACCTGGAGGTGGGTGAGGGGGTTGCAGGGGGCACCTGGAGGTGGGGGAGGGGGCTGCAGGGGGCACTTGGAGGTGGGTGAGGGGGCTGCAGGGGGCACCTGGAGGTGGGGGAGGGGGTTGCAGGGGGCACCTGGAGGTGGGGGAGGGGGTTGCAGGGGGCACTTGGAGGTGGGGGAGGGGGTTGCAGGGGGCACTTGGAGGTAGGTGAGGGGGCTGCAGGGGGCACCTGGAGGTGGGTGAGGGGTTTGCAGGGGGCACCTGGAGGTGGGTGAGGGGGCTGCAGGGGGCACCTGGAGGTGGGTGAGGGGTTTGCAGGGGGCACCTGGAGGTGGGTGAGGGGGTTGCAGGGGGCACTTGGAGGTGGGTGAGGGGGCTGCAGGGGGCACTTGGAGGTGGGTGAGGGGGCTGCAGGGGGCACTTGGAGGTGGGTGAGGGGGCTGCAGGGGGCACCTAGAGGTGGGTGAAGGGGTTGCAGGGGGCACCTGGAGGTGGGTGAGGGGTTTGCAGGGGGCACCTGGAGGTGGGGGAGGGGGTTGCAGGGGGCACCTGGAGGTGGGTGAGGGGTTTGCAGGGGGCACCTGGAGGTGGGGGAGGGGGTTGCAGGGGGCACCTGGAGGTGGGTGAGGGGGTTGCAGGGGGCACCTGGAGGTGGGGGAGGGGGCTGCAGGGGGCACTTGGAGGTGGGTGAGGGGGCTGCAGGGGGCACCTGGAGGTGGGGGAGGGGGTTGCAGGGGGCACCTGGAGGTGGGGGAGGGGGTTGCAGGGGGCACTTGGAGGTGGGGGAGGGGGTTGCAGGGGGCACTTGGAGGTGGGTGAGGGGGTTGCAGGGGGCACCTGGAGGTGGGTGAGGGGGTTGCAGGGGGCACCTGGAGGTGGGTGAGGGGGCTGCAGGGGGCACCTGGAGGTGGGTGAGGGGGTTGCAGGGGGCACCTGGAGGTGGGGGAGGGGGCTGCAGGGGGCACTTGGAGGTGGGTGAGGGGGCTGCAGGGGGCACCTGGAGGTGGGTGAGGGGTTTGCAGGGGGCACCTGGAGGTGGGGGAGGGGGTTGCAGGGGGCACCTGGAGGTGGGTGAGGGGGTTGCAGGGGGCACTTGGAGGTGGGTGAGGGGGCTGCAGGGGGCACTTGGAGGTGGGTGAGGGGGCTGCAGGGGGCACTTGGAGGTGGGTGAGGGGGCTGCAGGGGGCACCTGGAGGTGGGTGAGGGGGTTGCAGGGGGCACCTGGAGGTGGGTGAGGGGTTTGCAGGGGGCACCTGGAGGTGGGGGAGGGGGTTGCAGGGGGCACCTGGAGGTGGGGGAGGGGGTTGCAGGGGGCACTTGGAGGTGGGTGAGGGGGTTGCAGGGGGCACCTGGAGGTGGGTGAGGGGGTTGCAGGGGGCACCTGGAGGTGGGGGAGGGGTTGCAGGGGGCACCTGGAGGTGGGGGAGGGGGTTGCAGGGGGCACTTGGAGGTGGGGGAGGGGGTTGCAGGGGGCACTTGGAGGTGGGTGAGGGGGCTGCAGGGGGCACCTGGAGGTGGGGGAGGGGGTTGCAGGGGGCACCTGGAGGTGGGGGAGGGGGTTGCAGGGGGCACTTGGAGGTGGGGGAGGGGGTTGCAGGGGGCACTTGGAGGTGGGTGAGGGGGTTGCAGGGGGCACCTGGAGGTGGGTGAGGGGGCTGCAGGGGGCACCTGGAGGTGGGGGAGGGGGTTGCAGGGGGCACCTGGAGGTGGGGGAGGGGGTTGCAGGGGGCACTTGGAGGTGGGGGAGGGGGTTGCAGGGGGCACTTGGAGGTGGGTGAGGGGGTTGCAGGGGGCACCTGGAGGTGGGTGAGGGGGTTGCAGGGGGCACCTGGAGGTGGGTGAGGGGGCTGCAGGGGGCACCTGGAGGTGGGTGAGGGGGCTGCAGGGGGCACCTGGAGGTGGGGGAGGGGGTTGCAGGGGGCACTTGGAGGTGGGTGAGGGGGTTGCAGGGGGCACTTGGAGGTGGGTGAGGGGGTTGCAGGGGGCACCTGGAGGTGGGTGAGGGGGCTGCAGGGGGCACCTGGAGGTGGGTGAGGGGGTTGCAGGGGGCACCTGGAGGTGGGGGAGGGGGCTGCAGGGGGACCTGGAGGTGGGGGAGGGGGTTGCAGGGGGCACCTGGAGGTGGGTGAGGGGGTTGCAGGGGGCACCTGGAGGTGGGGGAGGGGGCTGCAGGGGGCACTTGGAGGTGGGTGAGGGGGTTGCAGGGGGCACCTGGAGGTGGGTGAGGGGGTTGCAGGGGGCACCTGGAGGTGGGGGAGGGGGTTGCAGGGGGCACTTGGAGGTGGGGGAGGGGGTTGCAGGGGGCACCTGGAGGTGGGGGAGGGGGTTGCAGGGGGCACCTGGAGGTGGGGGAGGGGGTTGCAGGGGGCACTTGGAGGTGGGGGAGGGGGTTGCAGGGGCACTTGGAGGTGGGTGAGGGGGTTGCAGGGGGCACCTGGAGGTGGGTGAGGGGGTTGCAGGGGGCACCTGGAGGTGGGTGAGGGGGCTGCAGGGGGCACCTGGAGGTGGGGGAGGGGGTTGCAGGGGGCACCTGGAGGTGGGTGAGGGGGTTGCAGGGGGCACCTGGAGGTGGGTGAGGGGGCTGCAGGGGGCACCTGGAGGTGGGGGAGGGGGTTGCAGGGGGCACCTGGAGGTGGGTGAGGGGGTTGCAGGGGGCACCTGGAGGTGGGGGAGGGGGTTGCAGGGGGCACCTGGAGGTGGGTGAGGGGGTTGCAGGGGGCACCTGGAGGTGGGGGAGGGGGTTGCAGGGGGCACCTGGAGGTGGGTGAGGGGGTTGCAGGGGGCACTTGGAGGTGGGTGAGGGGGCTGCAGGGGGCACCTGGAGGTGGGTGAGGGGGCTGCAGGGGGCACCTGGAGGTGGGTGAGGGGGTTGCAGGGGGCACTTGGAGGTGGGTGAGGGGGCTGCAGGGGGCACCTGGAGGTGGGTGAGGGGGCTGCAGGGGGCACCTGGAGGTGGTGATATGTGGCGCGCTCCCGCGTGTACACATTGCTGCATCTGGAGGTGGCAATAAAAACACATTGCGACACATAAACCCAGGCAAAGCTCTGTAACACAATTACCCATAATGCAACAGGGGGGCTCAGAAGTGGCCGCCACAGATTCAGGATCGCGTTTGTTGCATGACGCAGCAGATCTAACCCCAGGACATGGCCAGGGGCCTCTCTGCCCCCCTGCGGCCCCCATCGTGCCTCTCTTCCCCCTGCGGCCCCATCATGCCTCTCTTCCCTCTGCGGCCCCATCATGACTCTCTTCCCCCCTGCGGCCCCCATCATGCCTCTCTTCCCCCTGCGGCCCCATCATGACTCTCTTCCCCCCTGCGGCCCCCATCATGCCTCTCTTCCCCCTGCGGCCCCATCATGCCTCTCTTCCCCCCTGCGGCCCCCATCATGCCTCTCTTCCCCCTGCGGCCACATCATGCCTCTCTGCCCCCCTGCGCCCCCCATCATGCCTCTCTTCCCCCTGCGGCCACATCGTGCCTCTCTTCCCCCTGCGGCCCCATCATGACTCTCTTCCCCCCTGCGGCCCCCATCATGCCTCTCTTCCCCCTGCGGCCCCATCATGCCTCTCTTCCCCCCTGCGGCCCCCATCATGCCTCTCTTCCCCCTGCGGCCACATCATGCCTCTCTTCCCCCTGCGGCCCCATCATGCCTCTCTTCCCCCTGCGGCCCCATCATGCCTCTCTTCCCCCTGCGGCCCCATCCTGCCTCTCTTCCCCCTGCGGCCCCATCATGCCTCTCTTCCCCCCTGCGGCCCCCATCGTGCCTCTCTGCCCCCCTGCGGCCTCCATCATGCCTCTCTTCCCCCTGCGGCCTCCATCATGCCTCTCTTCCCCCCTGCGGCCCCATCATGCCTCTCTTCCCCCCTGCGGCCCCATCATGCCTCTCTTCCCCCCTGCGGCCCCATCATGCCTCTCTTCATCCTGCGGCCCCATCATGCCTCTCTTCCCCTGCGGCCCCCATCATGCCTCTCTTCCCCCCTGCGGCCCCATCATGCCTCTCTTCATCCTGCGGCCCCATCATGCCTCTCTTCCCCTGCGGCCCCCATCATGCCTCTCTTCCCCCCTGCGGCCCCATCATGCCTCTCTTACCCCTGCGGCCCCCATCGTGCCTCTCATCCCCCCTGCGGCCCCCATCGTGCCTCTCTTACCCCTGCGGCCCCATCATGCCTCTCTTCCCCCCTGCGGCCCCATCATGCCTCTCTTCCCCCCTGCGGCCCCATCATGCCTCTCTTCCCCCCTGCGGCCCCATCATGCCTCTCTTACCCCTGCGGCCCCATCATGCCTCTCTTCCCCTGCGGCCCCATCATGCCTCTCTTACCCCTGCGGCCCCCATCATGCCTCTCTTACCCCTGCGGCCCCATCATGCCTCTCTTCCCCCCTGCGGCCCCATCATGCCTCTCTTCCCCTGCGGCCCCCATCATGCCTCTCTTCCCCCCTGCGGCCCCCATCATGCCTCTCTTCCCCCCTGCGGCCCCCATCATGCCTCTCTTCCCCCTGCGGCCCCATCATGCCTCTCTTCCCCCTGTGGCCCCCATCATGCCTCTCTTCCCCTGCGGCCCCCATCATGCCTCTCTTCCCCCTGCGGCTCCATCATGCCTCTCTTCCCCCTGCGGCCCCATCATGCCTCTCTGCGCCCCTGCGGCCCCCATCATGCCTCTCTTCCCCCTGCGGCCCCCATCATGCCTCTCTTCCCCCTGCGGCCCCCATCATGCCTCTCTTCCCCCCTGCGGCCTCCATCATGCCTCTCTTCCCCCTGCGGCCCCATCATGCCTCTCTTCCCCTGCGGCCCCCATCATGCCTCTCTTCCCCCCTGCGGCCCCATCATGCCTCTCTTCCCCCCTGCGGCCCCCATCATGCCTCTCTTCCCCCTGCGGCCCCATCATGCCTCTCTTCCCCCCTGCGGTCCCATCATGCCTCTCTGCGCCCCTGCGGCCCCATCATGCCTCTCTTTCCCCTGCGGCCCCCATCATGCCTCTCTTCCCCCCTGCGGCCCCATTGTGCCTCTCTTCCCCCCTGCGGCCCCCATCATGCCTCTCTTCCCCCTGCGGCCCCATCATGCCTCTCTTCCCCCCTGCGGCCCCATCATGCCTCTCTTCCCCCTGCGGCCCCATCATGCCTCTCTTCCCCCCTGCGGCCCCATCATGCCTCTCTTCCCCCCTGCGGCCCCATCATGCCTCTCTTCCCCCCTGCGGCCCCATTGTGCCTCTCTTCCCCCCTGCGGCCCCTTCATGCCTCTCTTCCCCCTGCGGCCCCATCATGCCTCTCTGCGCCCCTGCGCCCCCATCATGCCTCTCTTCCCCCTGCGGCCCCATCATGCCTCTCTGCGCCCCTGCGCCCCCATCATGCCTCTCTTCCCCCTGCGCCCCCATCATGCCTCTCTTCCCCCTGCGGCCCCATAATGCCTCTCTTCCCCCCTGCGGCCCCCATCATGCCTCTCTTCCCCCTGCGGCCCCATCATGCCTCTCTTCCCCCCTGCGGCCCCCATCATGCCTCTCTTCCCCCTGCGGCCCCATCATGCCTCTCTTCCCCCCTGCGGCCCCATCATGCCTCTCTTCCCCTGCGGCCCCATAATGCCTCTCTTCCCCCCTGCGGCCCCCATCATGCCTCTCTTCCCCCTGCGGCCCCATCATGCCTCTCTTCCCCCCTGCGGCCCCCATCATGCCTCTCTGCGCCCCTGCGGCCCCCATCATGCCTCTCTTCCCCCCTGCGGCCCCCATCGTGCCTCTCTTCCCCCTGTGGCCCCATCATGCCTCTCTTCCCCTGCGGCCCCCATCATGCCTCTCTTCCCCCCTGCGGCCCCCATCATGCCTCTCTTCCCCCCTGCGGCCCCCATCATGCCTCTCTCCCCCCTCTGCTGCCCCCATCGTGCCTCTCTCCCCCCTGTGGCCCCATCATGCCTCTCTGAGGCCCCCCATCATGCCTCTCTGCCCCCCCTGCGGCCCCCATTGCCCCTCTCTCTCCCCTGCGGCCCCATTGCACACCTCTCCCCCCTGCGGCCCCCATCGTGCCTCTCTGCCCCCCTATAGTGCCTCTATCCCCCTGCGGCCCCCATCATGCCTCTCTCCCCCCTCTGCTGCCCCCATCGTGCCTCTCTCCCCCCTGTGGCCCCATCATGCCTCTCTGAGGCCCCCCATCATGCCTCTCTGCCCCCCCTGCGGCCCCCATTGCCCCTCTCTCTCCCCTGCGGCCCCATTGCACACCTCTCCCCCCTGCGGCCCCCATCGTGCCTCTCTGCCCCCCTATAGTGCCTCTATCCCCCTGCTGCCCCCATCCTGCCTCTCTTTCCCACTTGCGGCCCCCATAGTGCCTCTCTCCCCCCTGCGGCCCCCATAGCACTTCTCTGCCCCCCATCATGCCTCTCTGACCTCCTGCGGCCCCCCAACGTGCCTCTCTCCCCCCCTGCTGCCCCCATCACTCCTCTACCCCCTCTGCTGCCCCCATCGTGCCTCTCCGCCCCCTGTGGCCTCCAATCGTGCCTCTCTCCCCCCCTGCGGCCCCCATCGTGCCTTTCCCCCCCCCCCCCTGCGCCTCTCTTCCCCCCATCATAACATGTTTTTTATTCTGCTTTTTTTAATTCTTTTTTTAGGGAAACCCTGTGCAAACTAAGAATTCCTTGAGGCATCACTTCCAGAAAGATGAACCCACTACAACAAGCTGAATACGCCTAGAAAGCTTAACATTTACATTCAGGGAATCTATGGTTTGTGGGGGGTATTCCAAATGTAAAGCGTTGTTTTGGTAGATAAAGCGCAAGGTTCGCACTTTGTCTGCAGAGCTGAAATAATACAACTCTGTGAAGTACTCACCTGTAGAGTTGGTATTATATACGCATACAGCACGTCCTGCTCCAGTAATAACATGTGGGTAATCCTCCGCCTCCGGCGCCGTGCACTGCAGACATGTAGAAAACAAGCTCCTCCCGGCCCTACATATACCGGAGGACCTCCCACAATCCCCAGCATTGAAAAGCAGTGAGAAAGAGAGGCCAGGAGAAACAACCACCCAAAACTGGCAAAATATCAAAGATAACAATCACCAACAGGGGATCCAGAACAAGGTGAAAACAGGGTGGGGTGGAGCAGGACGTACTGTATGCGTATAATACCAACTCTACAGGTGAGTACTTCACAGAATTGTATTATTCTAAGCAGACAGCACGTCCTGCTCCAGTAGTAGTAATAACATGTGGGACATCCAATAGCAGTGTCCGTAAAGAAGGGTCTGATCCCCAACAGAAGGCAACAGCAAGCAGTCTAAACTACTGCCGCCTGAAGAACTTTGCGGCCAAACACAGCGTCAGCTGAGGCCCGAACATCAACCTTGTAAAACTTTGTAAAGGTGTGAACAGAAGACCAAGTAGCGGCCTTGCAAACTTGCTCCACAGAGGCCTGGTGCTGAAAAGCCCAAGAAGCCCTGACAGCTCTAGTAGAATGAGCAGTAAGACGAAAGGGGGGAGTCTTCCCCTTAGTAGTATAGGCTTGAACAACAGCCTGACGAATCCATTTACTGATGGTAGACTTGGCGGGAGCCAAACCCTTCCTAGGCCCGTGAGGCACAACGAAGAGAGCATCCATCTTTCTAAAGGCCTGAGTGGTAACCAGGTAAGACTTCACACACCTAACCACATCCAAGGAATGCAAAACCCTTTCCTTAGGGTTACTAGGATTAGGGCACAAGGAAGGAAGTACAATATCTTGATTCAAATGAAATGCAGACACAACCTTAGGAAGGAAGTCTGGCTTGAAGCGAAACACCACCTTATCCCAGTGTCTCTCATAGTAGGGAGGCTGAATAGACAAAGCAGCCAACTCAGACACACGTCTAACCGAGGTAATAGCTACCAGAAAGACAACCTTGAGCATGAGCACAGCGAGAGCGGCCTCATGAATAGGCTCAAAAGGAGCCCCCTGCAGGGCCGACAACACCAAGTTCAGATCCCAAACCATAGGTTTCCGAGGAGGACGCACATGAGTGACCCCCTGAAAGAAGGTCTTGATAAGAGGGTGCTGGGCAAAGGTCTTCTGAAAGAAGATAGACAGGGCCGAAACCTGGCCCTTCAAGGTACTAAGCTTAAGACCTAAGTCTAGACCATGTTGTAAGAACTCCAGCACCCTGGATACTAAGAATTCCCGGCAGGGAAGAGATCTGGCTTCACACCAGTTGAAGTAAGCACGCCATACTCTATAATAGATAGCAGCAGAAGTCTTCTTCCTGGCTTGCACCATAGTAGCCACAACAGATGCAGACAAACCCTTCTCCATCAAGATGGAGGTTTCAATAGCCAAGCCGTCAAAGCCAGAGTTAGTAAATTGGGATGGCGTAGAGACCCCTGAGTTAGAAGATCTGGCAACCTTGGCAGATCGTACTGATCTACTGCCATTTGAACCACATCTGCGAACCACACTCTTCTTGGCCACCTTGGGGCCACCAGAATCGCGGGTACCCCTTCCAGAGCGATCTTGCACAGCACTCTGCCCAGAAGGGGAATTGGTGGAAACACATACAGGAGCCAAAACTCCTTCCAAGACATTGACAGGGCATCCGTGGCCAGAGCCAGAGGATCCTGAGACAGGGATACAAAGCTCGGTAGCTTGCGATTGTGACGTGACGCAAAGAGATCCACGTCTGGCACACCCCAACGGTGACACAGGGACTGAAATACCCTGTCGCAGAGGGTCCATTCCCCCTGACGGGACGACCCCCTGCTCAGAGCATCTGCTAGCAGATTCTCCGCCCCCGGAATGTAGACAGCCAAGATGCATTGGACATTAGTCTCTGCCCATGTTAGAATCAGAGACACCTCCTGGAGAGCACCCTTGCTCCGGGTTCCTCCCTGATGATTGATGTAGGCAACCGCCGTCCTGTTTTCTGAGCGTACCTGAACCGCCAGACCCTGCAGGTGCTGGGTCAATCGTTCCAGCACCAACCTGACCGCCCTGAGTTCCAGGACATTGATAGGAAGATGGGCCTCCTGAGAGCCCCACCTCCCCTGGAAGCGCAGGGACTTCCAGAATCCCCCCCAGCCCGAAAGACTGGCATCCGTTGTGACCGTCTCCCAAGAGGGAGCCAGGAAGGATCTGCCCCTTGTCAAGTTCCTGTGGTCCAACCACCACGCAAGGGATTGTCTGACCGAGGGGGGGAATCACCCAGCTGTCGTCCAAAGATGCTGGGTCCTCCATACTGACAGAAGGTGAAGCTGCAGAGTTCTCAGATGAAACTGGGCAAAGGGCACCGCCTCGAAGCTTGCCACCATCGAGCCCACCAACTGCATTCCCTGCCGGATGGAGGGATGAGGGTTCGCGAGCAGGGATCTCGCCTGCGTTGTCAGAGCTTCCACCTTCTGCGGAGGAAGGAATATCCTTGACTGAACAGAGTCCAGAATCATCCCCAGAAACGGGGTCACTGAGGAGGGGGACAGAGAGGACTTTGGGTAATTGATCACCCAGCCGAAGGACTCCAGGGTGGACACCACCAACCGAGTGTCCAGCTCTGCCTGCTGCAGAGACCGAGAGGTGATGAGTATATCGTCCAGGTAGGGCAACACGCGTATGCCCTTTAGTCTTAAGAGAGACATCACCCCTGCCAGCACCTTGGTGAAGACCCTGGGAGCCGACGTAAGGCCGAATGGCAGGGCCACGAACTGATAATGCTGATCCAACAGCGCAAATCTGAGGAACCTTTGGTGCCCTGGGAACACCGGAACGTGCAGGTAAGCGTCCTTGATGTCCACAGATGTCATGAAGTCCCCTGGACGCAGCGAGGCAATGGCCGAGCGCAGAGTTTCCATACGAAAATGCCTGCTTCTGACAAACTTGTTTAGGATTTTCAAATCCAGAATGGGTCTGACTGACCCGTCCTTTTTGGGCACCGTGAACAGGTTGGAATAAAACCCCATGCCCCTGTCTCTTAAGGGGACCTTGCAAATGACCCCGAGCTCCAGAAGGTCCTGCACAGCCAGCATCAAGACTCGAGCTGAGGCAGGATCCTGTGGGATCTGAGACCCAACGAACCTGGTAGGGGGCAGCGCAGCAAATTCTATCTTGTAACCGGAGGAGACTACCTCCTGAATCCACCGGTCTGGGACAAGGCGTCTCCAGACATGCTCGAAGTGCTGTAGACGTCCCCCCACCCTGACGGGCGAGGGAGCCCCTTCATGCTTGGGGGGTCTTGGGGGGGGCTTTGGGCTTGGGCCCCCAGGAGGAGCCAGGACGGCATCCTCTGTTCTTGTACCAGGACTCTGCGCGAGACCCAGAGAAGGACACCCCTCTACCCTGCTTGGCCCCACGGTAGGGGGTCGAATGGGAGCTTGGACCACGAAAGGGCCGAATCTGACGCTTGCGCTGGGGCAATTTGCCACCCTTGGCAAAGATATCTAACCTTTCTCCAAACAGGCGCAGCCCTTTAAATGGAAGCCCCGTAAGGGCCTTCTTGGCTACGTTGTCCGCAGCCCACTGGCGTAACCAGATCACGCAGCGTATGGCCACCACCAAAGCAGAAGATCTAGCGCTCAGCTAAATAGCATCGTCCGATGCAGATAGGATATAATTCACAAAGGTCTCACAGGTGGCCAGAGCGTTGGCGGCCTCAGAGGGCAAGTCATCCGCCCCTTACAGAGCAGTCTTAACAACCTTCCTGAGCGCCACCGCCGTGATGGCTAAGGCGCAAACCGGGCGGAGCAACGCTCCCCCAAATGCAAAGGCGTGACATGCCAATTGATCAACTCGCCGATCCTCTAAATCCCGCAGCGTAGTAGTGTCAGGGGAGTGCATAATAGAGGTATTGGACAGACTCAGAATCGGGGCATCGACCTCGGGCGGCGATGTCCAACACTTAACCAGATCAGCAGGAAATGGATACTTCTTATCCACAGCTTTAGGAATCCCCTGGAGTTTGCTGGGATGTTCCCATTCTTTCAGCACTAGGCTATTAAAATGAGTTTGTTCGGGAAACTCCAACCGCACCCTAGCGGTATGAAACAGATCGCCCCTTTGCCGAGGGGCCGCGGGAGGGGGAGAGAGGGATAACACATCAAAGATCTATCAATGTCGTCCTGGGACCAATGATCAGAACCAGACTCCTCCTGACTCCTGGACTCGTCCTCGTATGACCCTGAGTCAGAGAGCAGTTCCCCTTCCTCTGAGGGGGAATGTGCATAGGAAAGCAGTAAATCATCAGATTCTACAGGGAGAATAGTGGCTTAAGGATTCAAATGACGCCTCTTGGCAGTAGCCTTGCGCGCCAAGGAGCCAGCGATGAAGCTTTCCACACTAGCCAATCTAGAGGCCAAATCAGCGTGAGAATCCCCACTAGTATTGGGGGTTAGGCTCAAGCTTGGGGGAGTAGGGGAAGTAAGGCGAGGTGCGGGCCCGGCCTCGGAAGAGGTGGGGAGACCGGCTAGCGCCTGTTGGGCACAAGGTACGCAGACCCGTGCATTGTCACCGCTGATAGGTAAAACCCCACAAGCTGCACACAGACGGGCTTGTCCCGGGGGGGGGACCCCATTCACAATATCCTGAGATGCCTCCATATGGTGATTATTAAATTCAATATGCCAGTAGGGATTGACGCTTTAAGCAACCCTGGATGCCCCAACCCGCTGGGAAGTGGGAGTAATTTCTGAAAAATGGTCTGGACCGGGCGCTACGTCGGGCCGGGAGAAGCCCCCGAGGACCGCTGTCTGAAAGACACAAGGGGAACAGGGATGTCAGAGCCGAGCGCGAAGAAGCAAGCTAGGGAAAAGATCGCCCATGAGGGCACTTACAGGTCTGCGAGGGGAGGACCGTCTTCACCACGCGCATGCGAGAAGGAAATGGCGCCCAGCGAACCTCGAAGGGCGGGCCAGAGCGGGCGATGACGCGGAACGCGCCAGACCAAACCACGCCCCCCCATGGAGAGCGTGAAGCTAGAAGGCGCGCAGCCAATCAAGAGAGAATAGTAGATACGTCAGCGTCACTTCAGAGAAGAAGTCTGACAGAGTGAGTAAGGAGATTGAAAAACGCCGTAGCTTCCCCGAACAGTGCTGCCGTATGCGCCTAGAGCACAGTAAAACGCTGCGGTCAGTTGAAAAGTAAAAAGTGAAACGCGCTCTGACACCCGGTAGCGGTAAAGCCATCTATAGTGTAATAAAGGCAAGGATAGGCCATCAAACACATAACCCCCCCCCCTCTTTTTCCCCCCACTAACGGGGGAATCTGGGGAGGAAGGTGACCCGAATAGAGGGTTCACCGTTAGATGGGACATGGGGGCACTGGTGTGGGAGGGGCATCCACTGAAGGCTCACCATTCGCCTTAACCGCCTACCCTATGGAGGGGGATTGCGGTGGAGCATGGCTCCGTAAGCACACTGGGTGCTGCCTACCTTCACCCGACCAACGCAGCCCAGGCTGGGAGGCAATAATTCACAATGAGGACGGGTGGAAATAGTCCCGCAGGGCCTCGGGCTGTCAAGTCCCACTCGCCTGCGAGAGCGTGATACTTTATGTCTTCACAGTTCCAGCACTGCAGAGAAATCTGGGGATTTGTGGGAGGTCCCTCGCTATATGTAGGGCCGGGAGGAGCTTGTTTTCTAAATGTCTGCAGTGCACGGCGCCGGAGGATTACCCACATGTTATTACTACTACTGGAGCAGGACGTGCTGTATGCTTAGAATATTCAGGTAAAATTACCATTACGCACAGGCTTTACTTTGGGGCATTGGGCAACTCTTCCCTTGTCAGGACCTATGCATGTTGGGTATTGCTCTCTTCGGGGGATGTTGCTTTTTAAGATTTATCTTGTTTGTATATTGTTTTTTTTTTAGGAAAATGTGGCTTTGATTCTGCTTTATTCTTCTTTTTGGAAAACTGTGCAACCAAAGAATTGATTGAGGGATTACTTCGAGAAAACTGTGCCCACTTCAACAAGCCTGGTACACCTAGAAAGCTTGTACTTCCATAGAATATATAGTATGTCGGGGGTATTTGAAACGTAAAGGGTTGTTTTTCCTGAAACCTGCGCATAGCGCTTAATTGTATTTTATCTGAAAATCTCCTAAAGCGCTGATTCAGTTTGGGGGCGTGTCCTGGGCAGGAAAAGGCGCCTACCAATACACATGTGAAACCGCTGTATCCGGGAGAAATTGGGATTTCACACGATATAAGATTTTATTGACAAACTTACATTTTTTTTATTACAAAAAAATACATAAAAACAACTGACAAACAAGACATTTCCTGCTAAAGCTCAAACTCTGCTGAAAAACACAATATATCATTTACATGCGAAATCCCTTCAAAAATCACAGATGAACATGTGTAGCGCAAAATAGTGAAATAAGGCCGGCAATAGAGGGCGACGTATCCAGACAGGCCGGCGACAGAGGGCGACGTATCCAGACAGGCCGGCGACAGAGGGCGACGTATCCAGACAGGCCGGCGATAGAGGGCGACGTATCCAGACAGGCCGGCGACAGAGGGCGACGTATCCAGACAGGCCGGCAACAGAGGGCGACGTATCCAGACAGGCCGGCAACAGAGGGCGGCGTATCCAGACAGGCTGGCAACAGAGGGCGACGTATCCAGACAGGCCGGCAACAGAGGGAGACATATCCAGACAGGCCGGCAACAGAGGGAGACATATCCAGACAGGCCGGCAACAGAGGGCGACGTATCCAGACAGGCCGGCAACAGAGGGAGACGTATCCAGACAGGCCGGCAACAGAGGGCGACGTATCCAGACAGGCCGGCAACAGAGGGAGACATATCCAGACAGGCCGGCAACAGAGGGCGACGTATCCAGACAGGCCGGCAACAGAGGGAGACATATCCAGACAGGCCGGCAACAGAGGGAGACATATCCTGACAGGCCGGCAACAGAGGGCGATGTATCCAGACAGGTCGGCAACAGAGGGCGACGTATCCAGACAGGCCGGCAACAGAGGGCGACATATCCAGACTGGCCGGCAGCGAAAGTGTTAAATCAGACCAACACAACAAACATTTACATTTATTTATCTTTTTCTAACACCTGCTGGGGTAAATTTTTAAAACAAGATGGCTGCTCATGGACTTGCAGGCCACCTGCAAACAGGAAGTCATCTGGGCTTCCTGTTACTGTGCATTTCAGTTATGTCAGTTGGGAGAGAAAGCTCCACAATGGCCGCTGCCTTTCTTTTCCAACTGTGCCGGGCTGTGGGTCCGGTTTAAGGTAAAACTCTGACTGACATCATCTCTACTTAAAGCGAACCTTCACCCTAAATAAGAGCCTATCTTGTATGTTTCCCCCCTGTACATACAGATTGCTCACATTACTCTGGACCTTCACCCTAAATAAGAGCCTATCTTGTATGTTTCCCACAACCTGTACATATAGATTGCCCACATTAATCCGGACCTTCACCCTAAATAAGAGCCTATCTTGTATGTTTGCCACACCCTGTACATACAGATTGCTCACATTACTCTGGACCTTCACCCTAAATAAGAGCCTATCTTGTATGTTTCCCACAACCTGTACATATAGATTGCCCACATTAATCCGGACCTTCACCCTGAATAAGAGCCTATCTTGTATGTTTCCCACACCCTGTACATACAGATTGCCCGCATTAATCCGGACCCTCACCCTGAATAAGAGCCTATCTTGTATGTTTCCCACCTGTACATATAGATTGCCCACATTAATCCGGACCTTCACCCTGAATAAGAGCCTATCTTGTAGGTTTCCCACACCCTGTACATACAGATTGCTCACATTTATTGATTCCCCTGCAGCGTGTTTATGTTTTTTGAATTTGTATTGTGCGTCTTTTTATCCCTTTTCTGAGCCTTAATAAATTTGAATAATACCATTTTGTGAATACTCACCTGTAAAATGGGTATTATAAGTATGTCACACACCCCGCTTCAAACATTAAGAATTACACTTGGGTTACTCCACCAGTAGGTGGTCGACGTTGCAGAGAAGTCCTGAAAAATGAGCCCCTCCTGATCTATAATACCTGGGACCTCCCAGTTTTCGAACAGCAGTAAAGACAAGGTACCAGGAAAAAACCATTGGCAACCCTCAAACTGTAAACGAAGCTTCACCCTATAAAGAATCCAGGATACCAAAAGGGCGGGTGAAGCGGGGTGTGTGACATACTTATAATACCCATTTTACAGGTGAGTATTCACAAAATGGTATTATTCTAAGTATGTCACACACCCCGCTTCAAACATTAATCATTAGACTTGGGACATCCAAAAGCAGTGTCCAGAAAGGGCGGGTATCCAACAAGGCCATAATGCAAAACTCAAACCACTGCAGCCTGCAGAACCTTGCGGCCAAACACAGCACCCGCTGAAGCCCGCACATCAACCTTGTAAAACTTGGAAAAGGTGTGAACAGAAGACCAGGTAGCGGCCTTACAAACTTGATCAACAGAAGCCTGGTGCTGAAAAGCCCAGGACGCCCCAACAGCACGAGTAGAATGAGCAGTGATATGAAAAGGGGGAGCCTTCCCCTTGGCAGAATAGAACCCAACAGCCTGAATCAAGAGAACTTTGGCCTGAGGCAGAAACACTCTGTGTTGACAAGAATTCAAGGACATTCCCAGGAAGGACACCACCCTGGCCGGAGCGAGAGAGGACTTGGGATAGTTGATCACCCAGCCGAACCTCTCCAGAGTGGATACCACCGTCCTGGTGTCCATCTCCGCTTGAATGAAGGAAGGAGCCATGATGAGAAGATCGTCCAGATAAGGCACAATGCGAATCCCCTGAGCTCTGAGAAGGGCCATCACGCCCGCCAACACCTTGGTGAACACCCTTGGAGCCGAGGTAAGGCCGAAAGGAAGAGCCACAAATTGAAAATGCCGATCCTTCACCACGAAGCGAAGAAACCTTTGGTGAGCCGGAAAGATAGGAATATGAAGATAGGCATCCTTGATGTCTATGGACGTCATGAAGCCCCCCCGCCGAAGAGAATTAATGGCAGAACGCAGAGGTTCCTTGCGAAACCTCTGGGGACGAATAAACACATTGAGGAACTTCAGATCCAGGATGGGACGAACCAACCCGTCCAACTTGGGCACTGTGAAGAGATTGGAATAATACCCGCGGCCCACCTCCGAAGGAGGGACCGGGCAGATGACTGCCATATCCAGAAGATTCCTCACCGCTTCCAGGAGCCCCTGCGCGGCCAAAGGATCTGAGGGCACACGAGACCTGAAAAATCTTAGAGGAGGTCGGGACTCGAACTCCAGCTAGTAACCAGCCGACACCACCTCCCGGATCCACCTGTCTGAGACCGCCTGGTCCCACACCCGGGAGAAGTGTCGCAACCGTCCCCCCACCCGCAAGGGTGAGGGCGCCCCCTCATTGCTGAACGGCCACAGCCTCTACCCCTGTTCCAACTTGCACCCCTGAAGCCCGCACCTCTGCCAGCTCTGGCTCCCCGAAAGGAGGGATTAAAAGAGGCCGCCCCCCGAAAGGAACGACGAAGTTTCTTGCACTGAGGTAACTTACCTCCCTTGGCAACCGAATCCAATTTCTCACCAAACAGGCGCAAACCCAAAAAGGGAAGAGCCGTAAGCGACTTCTTAGAATTAAAGTCAGCAGTCCATTGCCGCAACCACACCGACCGTTGGATAGCCACCAACAAAGCCGTGGTCCTGCCACACAGCACCATGGCGTCATCCTGGGCTAGGACAAACGAAACAAAGGACTCACAACGTTTGAGAGCAACAAACTCATCATAAGTAGGATCAAGGTCCGCACATAAATCCCTGACAATGGACCTAACCGCCAACAACAAAAGTGCCGAAGTACAAACAGGCCCCAAAGCCGAACCCGCACAGGTAACACCGTGGCGAGCCAGCAGGTCAATCCGGCGAACATCGCCATCCTTAGGGGTAGACTTGTCAGGAGAATGCAACACAGCCATGTTAGATAGCCCCAAAACCGGGGCATCAACCTCGGGAGGAAAAGACCAACGCTTCACCAAGTCCGCCGGAAAAGGATACTTCTTATCCCAACTAGGCGGAACAACAACGAGACGCGTAGGCTGCTCCCATTCTTTAAGGACCACATTCTCAAAATGTCGCTAACTGGGAAACTCCCAAACGCGGCTTGGCAACATCAAACAACTCGTCCTTAGGCGGAGGAACTGCCTCGGGAGGGTCTAAATCCAAAACTTCAAACATTTGAGCCAATATGGAAGGAGGTGTCAAATACCGTCCCCGCCGCCTGGTCACCCTCAGCACCAAACGACTGCTGGACCTCAGGGTCGTCCAATTCCTCGAGAATCTCCCCCTCTTCAGCCGGGGGGCAATCTGACCAATCCAATGCCTCAATAACATCCATGTCTGAATCTGGCGGAGGCGGGGACAAGTGTTTCCGCTTAGCCGGAGCCTTCTGAGCAATCACAGCAGAAAACATTTTCTCGAGGCTAGCCAACCGGGCGCATACCTCGGACTGCGAATCCCCACCCATGACAACGTCACACGGGGTCCGGAACAGGCGGGGAGGAGTAGGAGATGACACGGGCGGCGAGGGGCCAGAAACCGGGGTGCCGGACTGGCGCTCAATGTCCCGCTGCGCACATGGAATGCATATAATGACATCATCCCCCGGGAGCAGAGCCCCACAACCCCCACACAGCCTAGATTGCCCTGAAGGGCCATTTCCGGTATCCTTGGGAGCCTCCATATGGTGAAATTGTGGTATTCGCAATTACCCAGGGATTTACGCCATATGCGACCCGGGATGCCCCTTTAATGTCCCAGTAGTGGGAGGATTTGCAATTTAAAATATATATATAATTGTAATGGACAACCCCACTAGCCAGGTATCTAAGACCGGGAGACCCCTTCAGCGCGGGATCCCAGGATCTGTAACAGAAAAGACAACAGTCACTCCAAGCAACTAACAGACCAGCATGCGTCAGTACATGAATAAATGCAAAAACAAGCATAAACCAGTACACAGAAAAATATAGAGAATATATATATAAATATATATTTATAAGTCTATGGATGCACACAAGGGCAAGGGACCCAACTGCAATACAGCTGATAACCCCCAAACCTTGAGGGGTTACTGACAGCCGCGCCCTGACATAAGAGGCCAGTTCTAATGTCCCCAGTAAAAAGCAGAATTACAATACCACCTTAATAAAACACAGCCTACCTTAAAAAGCCGATAATATAAAATGGCGGCGCAGAGGACAGACGCAGCATTCAGGCAACCATCTGAAACGAGGAGGCAGGGAGAAGGAGGAGGGCAGGCCCACCGAGCTCGCCAGATGCTCTGGCCCCACCCCCTCCAATCAGCCCCGCCCCCCTCCTCCTCCGGAGAACCAGCCACACACAGTGGGCGCCAGAAGACATGGCGCTCGCTCCTCAGCCAGAGGGGCTCCATGGAGCCCCGCACAAACCAGTGAGCCGGACAGACAGGCGGGCAGGCGGCACGCACGCCGCCCGGCCCCTCCCCACACCAGCTGCACCAGCCTCACCAAGTGTCAGACAACGCATACAGACAAAAAAGGAAACATGCACCAAGCACACAGACACAGCCCCCCCATCTAGCGCAGGAAGAAGGGACCAAGCGGGACACAGGGCAATACCCATAGGGGGGCAACGGGACGGGGCATCCCAAATCCGGATCACCAGGCCGGATAACCGCGCTGCTCCATAGTATGGGGTCTAGCGGAGGAGCAAGCTCCTAGGCACCTTAGGGTGCCGTCTACCCTTGCCCGGCCAGCAGCCTAAGCTGGGAGGCTACACAAAGAATCAAGGGGCTAATAGATAAAACAAGCCGGGCAGAAATAGACCAGAAGGGGGGGGCGGGGTGTCACCCCAGCTACCTGCAAGCAGGAGACTTCATTCTTCTGTCTTGTCGCCATCTTGCAGAGAAGAACACTGGGGAATAAGCGGGAGGTCCCAGGTATTATAGATCAGGAGGGGCTCGTTTTTCAAGACTTCTCTGCAACGTCGCCACCTGCTGGTGGAGTAACCCAAGTGTAATTATTAATGTTTGAAGCGGGGTGTGTGACATACTTAGAATATGGGTATTCTAAGTATGTCACACACCCCACTTCAAGACATTCATTACATGTGGGTATACTGACCTGTAGATGGCGATCTTGCAGAGATGATATCAAAAAAAGGTCAGACCCTCCCGGTCCATAAATACCTGGGACCTCCCACTCATTCCCCAGTATAAAGATAGCAGTAAGATCAAGGGACCAGGAAAGCCAATTACAACAGGTTCACCATATAAAGGATCCAGAATACAAAAGGGCGGGTGAAGCGGGGTGTGTGACATACTTATAATACCCATTTTACAGGTGAGTAATCACAAAATGGTATTATTCTAAGTATGTCGCACACCCCGCTTCAAGACATTCATTACATGTGGGACATCCAATAGCTGTGTCCATAAAGGGCGGGGATCCAAACAAGGCAACAAGGCACAACTTAAACCACAACAGCCTGCAGAACTTTGCGGCCAAAAACAGCATCCGCTGAGGCCCGAACATCAACCTGGAAAAAGTATGAACGGAAGACCAAGTAGCAGCCTTACAAACTTGCTCAACAGAAGCTTGGTGCTGAAAAGCCCAAGACGCTCCAACCGCACGAGTAGAATGAGCAGTAACACGAAAAGGGGGAACCTTCCCCTTAGCAGAATAGGCTCCAACAATGGCCTGACGAATCCACTTACTAATGGAAGACTTGGCAGGAGCCAAACCTTTCCTAGGCCCAGAGGGCACCACAAAAAGGGCGTCAGTCCTACGAAAAGGAGAAGAGCCACCAAATAGTACTTCACACAGCGAACCACATCCAAAGAATGCAAAACCCTCTCCTTGTCATTGCTGAGCTTAGGACACGAGGAAAGAATAATATCCTGATTAAGATGAAAGGCAGAGACCACCTTAGGAAGGAAATCTGGCTTGAAGCGGAAAACAATCTTGTCCTGATGTCTCTCAAAGTAAGGGGCCTGAATGGACAAGGCCGCCAACTCCGATACACGCTGAACAGAAGTGATGGCAACCAGAAAAGCAACCTTCTGAGTAAGCGTAGAAAGTGCAATATCCTGCAAAGGTTCAAAAGGAGGACCCTGCAAGGCAGAAAGAACCAAGTTCAAATCCCAAACTGGGAGCAAAGGCTTCCTAAGAGGCCGCACATGCGTAACCCCCTGGAAAAAGGTCTTAACCAGAGGATGAAGAGCAAAAGACTTTTGAAAGAACACGGCCAGGGCAGAAACCTGCCCCTTCAGCGTACTAAGCTGCAAACCTAGGTCCAGACCATGTTGCAGAAATTCCAAGACCCTAGGGACAGAAAATGCCCTGCAAGGCAAGGCCCTGACCTCACACAAAACAATATAAGACCTCCAAGTCCTATAATAGATGGCAGAGGAAGACTTCTTTCTAGCCCTAACCAGAGTCTTAATGACAGCATCAGAAAGACCTTCCTCCTTCAAGATGGAGGTTTCAGCAGCCACGCCGTCAAAGCCAGCGTTGGAAAATTGGGGTAGAGCAGTGGCCCCTGAGTGAGCAGATCTGGCAGAAGGGGCAGGTCTAACTGATCCTCTGCCAACCTTACCACGTCTGCGAAACAAACCTGTCTTGGCCACCTTGGAGCCACCAGGATTGCTGACGCGCCCTCTAGGGCCAGCTTGCGCACCACTCTGTCCACCATGGGAAACGGAGGGAACGGGTATAGAAACCCCAGATCCTTCCAGTTCAGAGACATGGCATCCGTTGCCAGAGCCAGCGGATCCCACGAGAGAGACACAAATGCCGGAAGCTTGTGATTGTGACGAGAGGCAAAGAGGTCCACCTCCGGAGTCCCCCACCGGTGGCAAAGCGACCAAAACACCTTGGGGCTGAGCGACCATTCCCCCCGGCGAGATGAGAACCTGCTCAGGGAGTCCACCTCGTGTTCTCCACTCCCGGAATGTACACTGCCGAGATGCATGGGACATTGCCCTCTGCTCAGGCAAGGATCAAGGACACTTCCCTGAGGGCACGCCTGCTGCGAGTCCCTCCCTGGTGATTGATGTAGGCGACCGCCGTCCGATTGTCCGACCGAACCTGAACCGTTAGGCCCCGCAACTGTGGAGTCAAGTGAGCCAGAACCAACCTGATGGCTCTCAGCTCCAGAACATTGATGGGATCGTGAAGCCAACTAAAATTTGAAGCCAACTAAAATTTAACCAGGGACCCTGGACCGGGAGAACCCCCCTTTAATATGATCAATGGTCCACCTGGAGCACACACAACAGAACACACGCTCAGAATGCTAGCAATGCATAAGGGGTTAATAACCGATGCATCTGATGGGCCACAGGCCATTCACCCGACCTTCACCCAAGCACCGCACGCCAGGCAGGAGGGGAAGTGGAAGACGCGCAGTTTGCAGAAGGAGGAGGGAGGGTGGGCCGGCGCGGTTTGCGTGTCGCGCCCGGCCCCGCCCCTCCCCCGTCTCTCCTGACCAGAAGCCGGTACCTGAAAACGGCGCCCACAGCACGGGGGCGGGCCGTAGACGCGTGCGAGCGCCCGGCCCCGCCCCCCCGCCCTGGGAAGAAGAAGCCCTCATGGGCGCTCCAGCCGCTATTGCCGCACGCCGGAGGCCGGCGCCGCGGAGTTGCCGCCGCCAACCTAACGTTTAAAACACACACACAATTAAAGCACCAACACACATACACAATAATGGGATGAATCCATAAGGGACCCGCCCCCCCCCCCCCCAAGGGTATCCAGGAGAGGGGGAATCCATGCCAGGGTAGGGCCAAGGGACGGGGCATCCCAAACCGGGATCACCAACCCGGATAGCCGCCTACCCCTTGTGTTATGGGGTCTCACGGCTCCTAAGCACCAGGGGTGCCAACTACCTTTGCCCGGACCAGCAGCCTAGGCTGGGAGGCAGGGAATTTTAAAAGGGGATCCGGGCAGGAATAGAAGAATAGAAGGCCGGGAGTCATCCCGCAACCTGCAAGGAGGAGACATCATCTTCTGACTTGCTCGCCACTGCAGAGATGAAAGACTGGGGAGTGAGTGGGAGGTCCCAGGTATTTATGGGCCGGGAGGGTCTGACCTTTTTTTGATATCATCTCTGCAAGATCGCCATCTACAGGTCAGTATACCCAAGTGTAATGAATGTCTTGAAGCGGGGTGTGTGACATACTTAGAATACCTGTATATATTTTTTGCATCTGGTGGCGAGTGCAGACCTTATTCCTGTGCCTTGGAGGCATCCCCAAATTCTGTAGTTATGGGTGCCCAGAGGAAGCCAGTGCCGCCATCTTTACTTTGGGCAGAGACCCTCCCTGTGCTCCCACTGGGGCCCCCATCAGAAGAGGGGAGGTATAAAGAAAGAGGCCGGGACAGGTGAACTCAGGTTGGTGTTCGGGCCCAGCCACACCCCTGCTCCGGTGGCACCAGGACCCTGCAGCAGATCTTCTCACCTCCTCTTTGCAGGAGAGCGGTGTTGGTGTGCAGTGACTGCAGTTTCTCATCCCCCACCGGGGGCGTGCGGGTTCCCTGCAGCCAGACTGACATCGATTCAGCACCAGGAGGGGGAAGAGGTGCTGAATCAGCCTCCAGGTAGATAATGAAAGTGACCAACAGCGGCTTTTACCTCTCTCACCTGAATCTCCCTGTATCTCTCATTGCTTCTCCAGCACTGCCACCAGGTGGCCGAGCAGAGGAATTACAACCAGCTGCTGCCTCCCATTATAGTCTATGGGGAATACTGACTGAGAGGGCTCTAACCCTTCCTTTCTGTACGTACTTAACTTTTTTGCACCAGCCACTTTTCTCCCGTCAGGTTTATGAGCTTAGAGGTCTAAGGAGAGCTCCACCCCCCCCCCCCCCCAGCCATAGGGCTCCAGTCAGGTTCCTCATGGGGGATTATGCCATGGTCCGCCTTCAGGGGACAATGTCATTATTATTATAATAATTATTATTTAATTTTATTATAGATTATAATTTTATATATTATTATATATCTCCCCAACCTCAGAAGGAGGAGCTCTCCCAACAAGGTAAGTACCAGCAGCAATAATATAACTATGTACCTCTATAAACCTGTATAGGGGGGAGGGGTCTCTTTCCTCACCACCATCAACAGGTTACTGGAGATCCAGGATCCTCAGGGGAGGGGCTTCAGCAGAAGCAGCTCCTCAGTCATGAGCCATCAGGAGGGGAAATCTTCTCAGTAACAGCAGTAGGTGGCTTCGCCCCTCATTCTGGAAGCTGAAGCGGGGGATAGGCCGCCCCCCCCCCATAGGGTTATAGAGACTGACCTCAGGGTGAGCCAAGGGAGCGCGCAGAGGTGAGTGACAAGAGAGAAGTGACCTCGCTGGAAACAGGAAGTTCTGGCCACATCCCTGCAGCTCTGTGTGGTGGACTTCCTGTTTGTCACCACGAGGTTCCCAATTTCATGCGTGGACTCCTATGAGGAAGGTAAGACCTACTGCAAGGGGCGGGGTCACTACGACAGCCCAGCAAACTAGAGGTGGGGTTATCTCCACCCTGATGAGGCAAAAGCTCCTCCCACCTCGTTACCCTGGGTAACCGGTATGAGGGCTGCAGAACCCAGTGCAGTCATGGCAGCTGTCAATCTCCTCCATGTCCCGCCCACCTTCAACCAGTGACCACACCCACCCAGCAACCAATAACAGGAAACTTCACGTAAGTAACAAAATATTTGGTTAGCTTATTAACATAAACATAAAACACAAATATCTTCCCGTAAAATCTCCCTTAAGAAATACAAGTAAAAAGACAATTCTGTGAGTACTCACCTGTAGAATTGCTTTTCCCATTGCATGGTACGGCCCGCTTCACAAAGTCATTACATATGGGAATTCCACCACAAGGTGGCGCAGTGCACTGCAGAAGAGTTGTGGCTCCTCCCGGTACCATATAAAAACGCAATCACCATAGACTTATCCAGTGTTGACAAGCAGTTATCTTTGTTAGTTCCCGGTTCTTCTATAACAACCCCAACTAAATTGGAACAATCACCATAAAGAAGCAACCAAGAACAACGTAACAAGGGTGGGGTGAAGCAGGCCGTGCCATGCATGGTAAAAGCAATTCTACAGGTGAGTACTCACAGAATTGTCTTTTTCCCAATGCATGGCACGGCCTGCTTCCAGAAGTCCTTACATCTGGGACATCCAAAAGCAGTGTCCATAAAGTAGGGTGGGATCCCCAAAAAGAAAGTAACAGACGGTTTAGACCACCACCGCCTGAAGTACTTTGCGGCCAAAAGCAGCATCAGCTGAGGCCCGCACATCAACCTTGTAAAACTTGGAAAAAGTATGAACAGAAGACCAAGTAGCGACCTTACAAACATGCTCAACAGAAGCTTGGTGCTGAAAAGCCCAAGAAGCACCAATAGCACGAGTGGAATGAGCAGTAATTCTAAAGGGAGGTTCCTTCCCCTTAGCAGAATAGGCCTGCTCCACCGCCTGACGGATCCACTTGCTGATAGTGGATTTAGCCGGAGGCAAACCCTTCCTAGGTTCAGAAAGGAGAGCAAAAACAGCATCAGATTTCCTGAAAGACTCAGTGGCGACCAAATAAAACTTCAGAGCCCTGACCACATCCAGAGAATGCAGTGTCTGCTCCTTGGAATTAGCAGGATTAGGACACAATGACGGCAAGACAATGTCCTGATTGAGATGAAAAGCAGATACAACCTTAGGCAAGAAATCCGGCTTAAACCGAAACACCACCTTATCCTGATGCCGCTCAAAATAAGGAGGTTTGATGGAAAGCGCCGCCAGCTCAGAAACTCGCCTTACAGCCGGAAGGCCACCTTAAGATTTAGAATGGGCAACGCAGCCCCACGGGTAGGATCAAAGGAAGGACCCTGCAGAGCAGACAACACCAGATTTAGTTCCCAAAAAGGTAGCATAGTCTTACGTGGCGGACGCACATGAGTAACTCCCTGGAAAAAAGTCTTAACCAACCGGTGATTGGCAAAGGATCTTTGGAAAAAAATTGCCAGAGCTGACACCTGTCCCTTGAGGGTACTAAATTGAAGGCCCTGATCCAAACCATGTTGCAAAAAATCCAGAATCCTAGGAATGAAAAACACCTTACAAGGCAGAGACCTAGACTCACACCAGGCAATGTAAGCATGCCAAATCCTGTAGTAGATAAAGGACGAGGACTTCTTCCGAGCCCGAATCATGGTATCAACAACAGAGGCCGGCAAACCCTTATCCATCAAGATGGAGGTTTCAGCAGCCAAGCCGTTAAAGCCAACGTTTGTAAATTGGGATGGCACAGCTGTCCCTGAGTGAGCAGATCTGGATCCTTGGGCAAGACGTGCCGGTCTACTGCCAACTGCACGACGTCTGCGAACCACACCCTTCTTGGCCAACAGGGGGCCACCAGAATGGCTGACACCCCCTCCTGAGCAATCTTGCGCATAACCCTGCCCACTAGAGGGAACGGAGGGAACACATAGAGGAGCCAGAACTCCGTCCAAGGCATTGCTAGCGCATCCGTGGCGAAGGCCAGAGGATCCTGTGACAGGGAGACAAACCTGGGAAGCTTGTGATTGTGACGGGACGCAAACAGGTCCACATCCGGCTGACCCCAGCGGTGACACAGGGAGTGAAATACCTTGTTGCTGAGGGACCATTCCCCCAGACGAGACGTCCCCCTGCTCAGGGAGTCTGCCACCTGGTTCTCCACCCCCAGAATGTAAACCGCCAAGATGCAGGGAACATTCTCTTCCTCCCAAGACAGTATCAGGGACACTTCCTTGAGGGCTCGCTTGCTCAGAGTCCCTCCCTGATGATTGATGTATGCAACCGCCGTCTGGTTGTCTGAGTGGATCTGAACAGCCCGACCCCGAAGGTGCGTGGTTAGGCGAGAAAGAACCAACCTGACCGCCCTCAGTTCCAGGACATTGATGGGAGCATGGGCCTCCTGGGGGCCCCACTGACCCTGGAACTGCAGAGACTTCCAAAAGCCCCCCCAACCGGTCAGACTGGCATCCGTGGTGACAGTCTCCCAGCACGGAGGCAGAAAGGTCCTGCCCACTAGAAGGCTCCTTGAGTCCAGCCACCACGAGAGGGACTGTCCGGCCAGGGGAGACAGAGCAAATTCCTGATCCAGGGACACAGGGTCCCGATTCCAAACAGACAAGAGTTGCAACTGAAGAGGTCTCATGTGAAACTGAGCAAAGGGGACCGCTTCGAAGCAGGACACCATCAGGCCCACCAACTGCATCCCCTGACGGATGGAGGGATGGGGACATGAGAGCAGAGCCTGTGCCTGCTTCTGAAGGCCCTCCACCTTCTGCTGAGGCAGGAATACCTTGACCTGAGAGGTATCCAGAGTCATGCCCAGAAAGGACCTCACCAAAGACGGAGACAGTGAAGACTTGGGATAGTTGATCACCCAGCCGAAGGACTCGAGAGTGGAGGTCACCACCTGAGTATCCCTCTCGGCCTGATGAAGAGACTGAGCCGCAATAAGAATGTCGTCCAGGTAAGGAAGGATGCGAACGCCCTGGTTCCGCAGCAGAGCCATCACTCCCGCCAGCACCTTGGTGAACACCCGAGGCGCTGAGGTGATACCGAAGGGTAAAGCCATAAACTGGTAATGCTGATCCTCTAGAGCAAACCTGAGAAATCTCTGATGACCTGGAAAGATTGACTCCAACAGACGCTGAACCGCAAGGCGCAAACCCTGAGCTGACAGAGGGTTTAAAGACATCCGGGATCTGAGGAATCTTGGGGGCGGCCAGGCTGCAAACTCTATCTTGTAACCGGAGGACACCACCTCCTGAATCCACCGATCTGAGACGCGGAGCCTCCAGACGTGAGCAAAGAGCCGAAGCCGCCTCCTCATGCCTGAGGGGGCTTAGGAGAAGGTTCGGGCTTGGAACCCCATGAGAGATCGGGATGACCACAGAATCTGCCACGGCCCCAAGAATCTCTGCGGCTACCTGAGAAGAGGGAACCACGACCTCCTCTAGAAGCACGAAAGAAGTGGAGGGAAGCGGAGGGCCCCCGAAAAGGCTGAGGCTGCCTTCTATGCTGAGGCAGCCTACCATCCTTGGCTAGAACATCTACATGCTCACCAAAGAGCCGCAGCCCCGCAAAGGGGAGCCCAGTTAGCAGTGAGAGCCTTCTTAGCGGCAGCGGCAGCAGCCCACTGACGCAACCAAACAGAGCGGCGCATAGCCACCAAAAGATGCCCTACCACCCAGCCGTAGCACATCATCCATGGCAGTAAGGACAAAGGCAACAAAATCAGAGCAAAGCAAGAGGGACCTATAATCAGGGCTGTGGAGTCGGTAGATAAATGTTCCGACTCCTCAGTTTTTTGTACTTCCGACTCCCCGACTCCTCTGTATTTATATGTGAATGTATTTTATACATTCCTTGAAAGAAAGAAAGGCAACATACATGTCATTACTTCTAGCAGAGAGAGGTAGTTGGGCAGAAGCTGCCTTCTCCTTTCTGTGTGCTGATCTTCTACTGAAGATAGGGCAGTGGGAGGATCCAGAAAGGAGCCTTTATTATAAAACATGATTTCCCTAGTAGAATCCCATAGTCATGTTTAAAGTTTAAGCTAACAATCGAAGTTTACAAGTTTTTATAGCCTTTTGCTGAATGACAGCAGTTTTTCCAATGGTACAGCTTCAGTCTTGAACTATTGATCCTCCATTCCCTTCACTTATACAAGTGTCTCTAGTCCTGCAAAAATACCATTTTGTGAATACTCACCTGTAAAATGGGTATTCTAAGTATGTCACACACCCCACTTCAAACATTAATAATTACAATTTTATATATATATTTTAAATTGCAAATCCTCCCACTACTGGGACATTAAAGGGGCATCCCGGGTCGCATACGGCATAAATCCCTGGGTAATTGCAAATACCACTATTTCACCATATGGAGGCTTCCAAGGATACCGGAAACGGCCCTTCGGGCAGTCTAGGCTGTGTGGGGGTTGTTGGGCTCTGCTCCCGGGGGATGGTGTCATTATATGCATTCCATGTGCGCAGCGGAACGTTGAGCGCCAGTCCGGCACCCCGGTTTCTGGCCCCTCGCCGCCCGTGTCATCTCCTACTCCTCCCCGCCTGTTCCGGACCCCGTGTGACGTTGTCATGGGTGGGGATTCGCAATCCGAGGTATGCGCCCGGTTGGCCAGCCTTGAGAAAATGTTTTCTGCTGTGGTTGCTCAGAAGGCTCCGGCTAAGCGGAAACACTTGTCCCCGACTCCGCCGGACCCAGACGTGGATGTTATTGAGGCATTGGATTGGTCAGATTGCCCCCCGGCTGAAGAGGGGGAGATTCTCGAGGAATTGGACGACCCTGAGGTCCAGCAGTTGTTTGGTTCTGAGGGTGACCAGGCGGCGGGGATGGTATTTGCCACCCCTTCCATATTGGCTCAAATGTTTGAAGTTTTGGATTTAGACCCTCCTGAGGCGGTTCCTCCGCCTAAGGGTGAGTTGTTTGATGTGGCCAAGCCGCGTTTGGAGTTTCCCAATCAACGACATTTTGAGAATGTCGTCCTTAAAGAATGGGAGCAGCCTACGTGTCTCGTTGCTGTTCCGCCTAGTTGGGATAAGAAGTATCCTTTTCCGGCGGACTTGGTGAAGCGTTGGTCTTTTCCTCTCGAGGTTGATGCCCCGGTTTTGGGCTATCTAACATGGCTGTGTTGCATTCTCCTGACAGTACTACCCTTAAAGATGGCGAAGATCTCCGGATTGACCAGCTGGCTCGCCATGGTTTTACCTGTGCGGGTTCGGCCTTGAGGCCTGTTTGTGCTTCGGCACTTTTGTTGTTGGCGGTTAGGTCCATTGTCAGGGGTTATGTGCGGATCTTGATCCTACTTGTGATGAGTTTGTTGCTCTCAAACGTTGTGAGTCCTTTGTTTCGTTTGTCCTTGCCACTCAGGATGACGCCATGGTGATGTGTGGCAGGACCACGGCTTTGTTGGTGGCTATCCGATGGTCGGTGTGGTTGCGGCAATGGACTGCTGACTTTAATTCGAAGAAGTCGCTTACGGCTCTTCCCTTTTTGGGTTTGCGCCTGTTTGGTGAGAATCCCTTATCAGTGAGAGGCTCGGTTACCCATGGGTTCCCTGTAACAGCAGAACACAACACTATGAAAAGTATAAGTATTGCCGCTTCTAATTGTGCGTTGCGTGCCATATAGTGAAGCACATGAAAAGCATGCTTCTTCACGGTCACTTAACGTGTTCGTTTTGCGGTTACGTGAGGCACTGCATGCATTGGTCTTTATTCTTACAATAGAGAAGTCATTAATTATAACTTTTTGTGAATTGGGACATTTAAACTTGCTAAATCAAAATTTAGTAGGAGTCGGAGCATTGTTTGCCGACTCCGACTCCAGGTACCCAAAATTTCCTCCGACTCCTCGACTCCACGCCACAGCCCTGCCTATAATCCTCCCCCGTTACCAGCCGTAGCGCCATCAAGGAGACTATTGATCTGTCTCTTAAGAGCAATAGCTGTAATGGCAGCGGCACAGGACGGACGCAGTCCAGCCCCCACACACGTATAAGCATGGCAGGCCAGCTGATCCATGCGCCGGTCCTCACTGTCCCGCAGTGTAGTAGTGTCAGGGGAAGGCATGACCGAGGTATTGGACAGCCCGAGCACGGGAGCGTCCACCTCAGGGGGACACGACCATCGCTTGACCAGGTCAGCAGGAAAGGGATACCTCTTATCCAATCCCTTGGGCACCGCGGGCATTCTATTAGGACGTTCCCACTCCTTGAGCACCATATTAGTGAAATGGCTCTGCTCAGGGACCTCCAGATGCTGTTTGTCAGGATGAAAAAGCTCACCCTGCTTCCTCTTAGCCACCTCAGGGGGGGACAATGTGCAAGACTTAAAAAATGTGAGACAACAGATTATCAGTGTCCTCAGGGAACCATGAGTCCTCCCCAGACGCAGACCCAGGGTCACTGTCGTACCCCTCCTGCTGGTCCCCAGAGGAGTCAGAGCCCTGGAAAAGCTCCCCCTCCTCTAGGGAGTAACGGTCACCAAAAGCATCAATTCCCTCATCCTCCTCAGGAAAGAGGGAGGGCGTGGGAGCCAGGTGCTGCTTCTTGCCAGAGGCCTTACGTGGAACAGGCCTGGCAAGCTGCCTTTCAATGCTGGCCACACGCAGTGCCAGATCAGATTGTGACCCCCTGCTAGTATCCCCCTCACTGGGGGCTAAATGCAGGCGCGAGGGGGGGGGTAGGCGATGCCGAAGGGGGCGCAGAGCTGTGAAGAGAAACAGGTATCCCAGCCTGATACCGCAATGATACCCTGGGCGCACGGCACACACACCACGGCACTATCACTCAAAGGGGATGCCCTGCACATGGAACACAGCCAGGATTGCCCCGAAGCACCCCCCGAGCACGCTATCCCCAGAAGCCTCCATATGGTGATTAACATAGGCGCAATAGGCCAGCACAGGGTAAGGGCTAATAAAAAGCCACCCGGGATGCCCCCCCAAGGGATGCCCCCAGACCAGGAAGGGGGAGATGAGGGGGGGAGGTAGAGCCGGGAGAAACTACAACCACAGTTGTCCCGCCTGAAAGACATAAGTAAAAGGCACATAAACATCCCGCAGCTCATGTCCCAAAGAAGCAGAACCCCCAAAGGGGACTCACGGACCAAGTAGACCAAAGGATCACCAGACCACAGGAGGAAGCGTCACAGGGAGAATCACCGCCACAGCCCAGGGAAGAAGAGGGGCCCCGGACGCGCAGCAGACTCAAGATGGTGCCAGCAGAGGAACCTCGAGGGAAGGGCCGCGCGGGGGGGGGGGGGGGATGATGCGATACGCGTCATCCCCCGGCCCTGCCCCCGAAGAGCACAAAAATGGCGCTCACGTGACCACGCCATTACAATACAACAACAAAAATGCCTTAAGTTATAGCGACGCCCACCGCAGAGTGAAGTACAAAGCGGCAACGGCGGCGAAAAACAAGTTAAAAACACAGTTAAAGCACTCGCTGCTACCACCTGCCCAAACACACGCTGGAGAGAGAGGGGGGGGGGGGAGATGAGCGAGCAGGCAGCGGCGAGAGCCGGGCCCGGAATGGGGGGGGGGACCCCAGAACCAGAGAAACAAGGCACACAGTCCCCAAAATACTCACCCCCTCAGCAGCTATGACAGGAACTCCGCATCCCTAATAGGCTCACCATAAAGCCTATGGCCGGCTCCCCTTTGTGTTACAGGGTCTGCGGCTTGGAGCAGCGCTCCCCGATCACCTGACCCTAGTGCTCCTCTACCCTCACCCGATCCATCAGCCGAGGCTGGGAGGCACAGAGGGTCCGGAAACGGGTGTCAGCCATCATCAGAGGAGGGGACCGCCCGAGACGTCCTTTTCCCAATCGTAAGAGGTGCTGCTGGAATTCCAGAGTCGTCCGTGAGGAACCAGGAACAGCCCTTACAAGGGCTAGTGAATTGTAATATAGCGTTTCCCCCAATAAGAGACAGAACTTCAGTATTGAGGGTGAAGTGTCTTTATTAGTGCCACTCTAGGCCTTATATACACAAGTCTCCATGCAAGGGGACCTCATGACAAATACACAAACCAATGGGAGCAGAGCACACAATCCCTCAACTCTGCTGGTGACGCAATCAGCAAAACAATAGAGACGTCTGTAATACACTCAATCAGAACAATGCCATTGTCTGTGACGTAATCAATTACCACAATGGCAGTTTATAATACAATCCAAACTACAATGACATTGCCTGTAACAGTATCAAAATACAATGACATTGTCTGGAACCTAATTAAGAAAAGGCCAGTGAATGACCCGGTGGGCAACTGAATAGTGATGACATCCAAAAGACAGAGCGTCTGTCACAGGGGAAAATACCATTTTGTGAATACTCACCTGTAAAATGGGTATTATAAGCATGTCACACACCCCGCTTCAAACAAATAGTTACACTTGGGTATACACACCTCTAGGTGGCGATTGTAGCGATAACCCTTATCGCCGGAGGGCTTCACCGCCCGAGACGTCCTTTTCCCAATCATAAGAGGTGCTGCTGGAATTCCAGAGTCGTCCATGAGGAAACAGGAACAGCCCTTACAAGGGCTAGTGAATTGTAATATAGCGTTTCCCCCAATAAGAGACAGAACTTCAGTATTGAGGGTGAAGATGAACTGAACTTTATTAGTGCCACTCTAGGCCTTATATACACAAGTCTCCATTGCATGACACACACACCGACCAATAGCAGCAGGGCACACAATCCCTCAACTCTGCCGGTGACGCAATTAGCAATACAATAGACGTCTGTAATACACTCAATCAGAACAATGCCATTGTCTGTGACGTAATCAATCAATACAATGGCAGTCAGAACAATGAATAACGTAATCAATCAATACACTGGCAGTCTGTAACATGCTTAAGAAAAGGAAAGTAATGAACCTGTGTAAAGTCCAAAGGGGCAGAGAGTCTGTCACAATGCCCCCTTTTTGTGGAACACCCGGCAGACCCGGATTGACCCTGTTCGGCTTAACGTGGGGCTGTCCGGACTCTTGTTATGGGCAGAGTTCTGTTTGCCGGGATAATCCATCTGCATTACCGTTTTGTCTACCAGGCCTGTATACACACACACACAGTTGTACTCACAGGGTGCTGGTCTTGTACACACATACAGTTGTACTCACAGGGTGCTGGTCTTGTACACACATACAGTTGTACTCACAGGGTGCTGGTCTTGTACACACATACAGTTGTACTCACAGGGTGCTGGTCTTGTACACACATACAGTTGTACTCACAGGGTGCTGGTCTTGTTGTTTCCCCCCAATAAGAGACAGAACTCAGTATTGAGGGTGAAGATGATACACACCCACACATACAGTTGTACTCACAGGGTGCTGGTCTTGTACACACATACAGTTGTACTCACAGGGTGCTGGTCTTGTACACACATGTACTCACAGGGTGCTGGTCTTGTCGTTTCCCCCCAATAAGAGACAGAACTCAGTATTGAGGGTGAAGATGATACACACCCACACATACAGTTGTACTCACAGGGTGCTGGTCTTGTACACACATACAGTTGTACTCACAGGGTGCTGGTCTTGTACACACACACACACATGTACTCACAGGGTGCTGGTCTTGTACACACATGCACTCACAGGGTGCTGGTCTTGTACACACACATGTACTCACAGGGTGCTGGTCTTGTACACACATGCACTCACAGGGTGCTGGTCTTGTACACACACATGCACTCACAGGGTGCTGGTCTTGTACACACACATGCGCTCACAGGGTGCTGGTCTTGTACACACACATGCACTCACAGGGTGCTGGTCTTGTACACACATACAGTTGTACTCACAGGGTGCTGGTCTTGTCGTTTCCCCCCAATAAGAGACAGAACTCAGTATTGAGGGTGAAGATGATACACACCCACACATACAGTTGTACTCACAGGGTGCTGGTCTTGTACACACATACAGTTGTACTCACAGGGTGCTGGTCTTGTACACACACACACATGTACTCACAGGGTGCTGGTCTTGTACACACATGTACTCACAGGGTGCTGGTCTTGTACACACACATGTACTCACAGGGTGCTGGTCTTGTACACACATGCACTCACAGGGTGCTGGTCTTGTACACACACATGCACTCACAGGGTGCTGGTCTTGTACACACACATGCACTCACAGGGTGCTGGTCTTGTACACACACATGCACTCACAGGGTGCTGGTCTTGTACACACATGCACTCACAGGGTGCTGGTCTTGTACACACATGTACTCACAGGGTGCTGGTCTTGTCGTTTCCCCCCAATAAGAGACAGAACTCAGTATTGAGGGTGAAGATGATACACACCCACACATACAGTTGTACTCACAGGGTGCTGGTCTTGTACACACATACAGTTGTACTCACAGGGTGCTGGTCTTGTACACACACACATGTACTCACAGGGTGCTGGTCTTGTACACACACATGTACTCACAGGGTGCTGGTCTTGTACACACATGCACTCACAGGGTGCTGGTCTTGTACACACATGCACTCACAGGGTGCTGGTCTTGTACACACATGCACTCACAGGGTGCTGGTCTTGTACACACATGCACTCACAGGGTGCTGGTCTTGTACACACTCTCTTAGCTCTGGTTGCAAGGCATTGAGAAAATGTTCTAGTAAAAACAACTGTAGGCTTCCGGGGTGACAGAGTTCCGGGCTAACAAAGCCTCCTTTACCAGATGGTAGTGTGGTATGTCCGCATCAGGGGTGGCCCGGAAAGCATGGGAAGCTTTCCCAGATTTTCCCTGATAATATGGTGACCCATTCCTCCGTGGGCACCCGGTGTAAAGCGCACTGCCGTTCAAAATTGGCCAAAAATCCATCAATCTCATCATCACTTTCCTGGAAGGACTTAAATGCTGCAAATGGAATCTTTCTCCCCCCAGTGTAACTGAGGCTCGGAGACACAGGGGCGCTGAGAGGCTGCTGGGTTGAAAGTCGCCGATCTTCCCTTCTGTTCTGCCTCTCCAGTCTAAGCACTGAAAGTGTGATCTCTGTAACTTACAGTTGTGATGAGATGGCTGTAACATTCAGTCTCAGGTAGATTGGCTGACAGTGACTCGATCCAAAAGACACCTTGTAGATTGTGATGAAGTTTATTCAAACTACAGATCATACACCGATGAACAGATGGATAGGTCAAAAAATTATGCTGTGCACAGATAAGCAGCTAGCATGTGCATGAGATGAGGATAAGAAGCAAGTGATGAGAGAGGGGAGGAGCTATAGAGCAGAGAAGGAGAAGGGGAGAGCAAAGGGACAAACAGCATAAAAGGCAAACTATGCATGTGAAACATGACACTCCCCGTCGAAATCTATGATTTCTAACAACAATATTAACGTTAGTTAAGTCCGTATACAATAATGTCTCTTTTTCTGGAACCTCTCTCTTGGCATCAAGTCGGTGTGAGGAGTTCATCCTCCTGTTTAGGCAAAATAAGTACTAGCTCGTTTATGGGTCTAAAGTAGTGTCTTACGGCTTTAATAGTCTCTGCACTTGTGGGGGGCCCTTTACAGATATGCCACTTACGACACTCTTGATTAGTGTCACCGCTGCTTGCAAAGTGATGAGCAACATGAATAAGACGTGCAGTAGCTCGTATGGCAGAAGACCACTTAGAAAAATGTTCAAAACGGTGAGATTTTAGTTTTACCTTTGTCTCTACTGAAGTATTAAGAGTAACTGCAGTGGTCTTGAATTCTTTATCGGCATCTGGAGAGATAAGTTCAAAGGGAGACTTGACAGTGCTTGAGAAGAATTTCTCATTCATGAGTACTGTTGGAGATATCCACGATGTATCCGAAAAAGCTTTAGCAGGTATTGCGCGACTGCCCAGGTCGGCAGGGTTAAGATCAGTGGGCACGTAGTGCCATTGTGCTGGAATGGAGAATTTCCTAATGCGTTCCACTCGATTGCCAACATACACATGGAATTGGCTTGTTTGATTGTATATGTATCCTAGTACAATTTTGCTGTCTGTGTAAAAGTCAAAGGAGTCAATGTGAAAGTCTATTTCGTGCTTTATAAGCTCAGCAATTTCAACAGCTAACACGGCTGCACAGAGTTCCAGCCTTGGAATAGTATGCGCAGGTTTTGGAGTTAGTTTCGCCTTTCCCATGACAAATCCCACACTGGTTTCACTGTGGGAGTGTACGACTCGGAGATAGGCTACGGCAGCGATAGCTTCCATGGATGCGTCAGAGAAGACATGGATCTCTAATCTAGTGGCATTCTTCATAGACCCACGAGTGTAAGAACGTGGTATTTTAAACTGTTCCAATGCCTGAAGAGACCGCTTCCAGGATTCCCACCTTTGTTGTTTTTCTTTGGGTAAAGGGGTGTCCCAGTCGGTGTTCTCTGAAGTTGTCGGAGTAATATCTTGCCCTGAATAGTAAAGGGTGCTATAAATCCCAAGGGATCGTAGATACTGTTTACTGCGGACAGTACTCCACGTTTTGTGAAGGGCTTGTCACAGACTGATGTCCGAAATGTGAACACGTCTTGCTTAACATTCCACAGCAACCCAAGGCTGCGTTGACTGAGGGTAAGGTCAGACCCTAGTTGGAATTTCTTAGCACTGATGGCATGATCTTCAGAAGGAAATGCTCTCATAACCTCATTGCTGTTGGAGATAATTTTGTGTAGACGTAGGTTGGCTGTAGCAAGCATGTTCTGAGTTCTGGTGAGGAGGTCAATGGCTTCTTCCTCCGTAGGTAGAGACTTTAGACCGTCATCTACATAGAAGTTCCTTTCCACAAACTGACGTGCATCAGACCCAAACTCTCGTTCGCCTATCTGGGCTGTTTTCATCAGTCCAAAAATGGCAATTGCGGGTGAGGGACTATTGCCAAACACATGGACCTTCATCCGATAGTCTACAACCTCATCATTGACATCATTATTGCGGTACCATCGGAACCTGAGGAAGTTTCTGTTGTCTTCCCGGACGATGAAACAATGAAACATTTGTTAGATATCGGCCATAATAGCAATTGGCTCTTGTCTAAAGCGGAGTAAGACTCCTAGGAGGTTGTTGTTCAGGTTGGGCCCAGTGAGAAGCTTGTCATTGAAACGCCTTCATAACGAGCACTTGAGTCGAAGACCACCCTAATTTGGTCAGGTTTGCGAGGATGGTAGACACCAAAACACGGTAGGTACCAGCATTCTTCTCCTTGTGTAAGAGGGGGTGCCAGCTCGGCATGATCTCTCTCAAATACCTTCCGCATGAAGTCAACGAAATGTTTCTTCATCTCTGGTTTCCGTTTTAAGCTGCGCTCTAAAGAGATGAACCGTGAATCTGCATATTGCATATTGTTTGGCATCCTCTTCCTTGGGGTGCGAAATGGTAGTGGTGCCACCCAGCTGTTGGAATCATCTTGGTAGAACTCTTTACTCATTGTTTTCAAGAATCCCTTATCTTCCATTGTGGTTGCCAACTCATTGTCTCTTGTGGTCACTTCAAACACAGTGTTACCGATGTCATCCCAGAAGACAAATGCTTTGCTATTATCCAGTATGGTGCGCTCTTGTGTACCTTTGTCACACAGCCTTTCTTTCACACTGTAGCGATGTTGTGGGAAACAAGTAATGCGTCCATTTGGCAGAACATGTGTTTTAAAGGAAGAGACTGAGAATTGTTTCCTGACGTTGTTAAGGCAGACGTTGCCTATGATGACCCAGCCCAGATCCAGACGCTGAGCGTAAGGTGCATCATGTGGACCGTTGATTTGCTGGCGAACCTTATGCACTCTTAGAATATCTCTCCCAACTAATAGCAGGATATCAGCATTTTCATCAAAGGCTGGTATTTGGTCAGCAATGTCCTTCAAGTGAGAATGGTGCAGGGCAGCTTCAGGAGTGGGAATCTCATCCTTGTTAGTTGGGATCTGATTACACTCGATTATAGTTGGCAAAGGTATTTCTTTGTTGCTATTAAGTGGAGCAACTATGAGACCACTGGCTCTTCTACCGAAGACTTCTGTAATGCCAGCACAAGTACCCAGGGTATAAGGTAAGTTAGATAAAGGGCCAGCACACCAATAGTTAAATCAAATAGACTTGTATTAAATGATATCCAGCAAGATGAGGTACATACAGACCATTCAGCTGCATCAAAGTCCATAAGATAGGGTAGGTGATAGCAGAACAGTGTCCATAAGCCGACGTTTCGAGGGTGTAAAAAACCCCCTTCCTCAGGGCAGACAAACAACAGTGGCAAGACCGCAGCTTGCCTTTTAAAGGTCAGAGGTGCTGTGATTACCACCTGACGTGATATGACGTCAGAGGGTCAAACTGTAGCACACTAAATGGACAAAAAACACAAATTGTTAATCAAAAGAATGAAAAATACTCACCAAGCCGTCGGAGCGTGCCACTGGGGCACAACTCCGTCACCGCCAGAGACCGATCACATAGTGACCGGCAACGTTCCTGTCTGCCCAGGAAGGGGAGATGACGCTGGGCTCCAAATCTGCCCAGTAACTGGTGACAGGGCAGCAGGGGCGACCGGATAGGCCGCGCCTGCTGTCCGTCATCAAGCTCGCAGGGGCAGACGTCACCCTTGCAAGGCGTCCGCTGGCATGGAAACCATGTCAGCGGCGCCCTCTCCAGTGACTCTGCGGCGTCAGCTCACCTTACCAGCGGTGAGAGCTATAAGCTCCCGGCTTGGTCGTTACAAATAAAGCATTTACGTTGTGGCAATCATATTTTAGGAAGAAGAAGAGAGAGTAAAGGAAAGGGGGAGAAAGAAAGTGAGAGAAAAAGGAAAAGGGGGAGCGCGTGAGAGAAAGAAAGAGAGAGAAAGAGAGAAAAGAAACAAAGGGGATGCACGCAGCAGAAATGAGCTGTGAGCCAAAAGGGGGGGGGGGGGGGGGGAACAGGTAGAGAACCAAAGGAAGGGACGGAGAAGAAAAGAGAAAAGGAAGAGCTTGTGACTAGAGGGGAACGGAGACATAAGAAAAGGAGCTGAAGAGATAAATAGGAATGGAAGGGAACGGTCAAAGGTAAAACAATAGAAAGACACAAGGTGTAAACATACCAAGGGAAAACCACAGAAGGGGAAGTGAAGCAAAACAGAACACAAACACACAGAAGAAACAAAAAACAAAACAAGAAACAAAAAACACAAAACCAAAACCTAAAACAGTAAACAAAGAACAAAAAACAAAAAAACAACAGACTAAAAAGCCAAAAGGACAGAAACAGGAGGGAACCAGAGAGAAGGGGAAGAACAGGAAAGGAATGGGAAGAGCCACCATGTAGAGAGGACAAGGGTGGAAAAGGAGGAGGACTAGAGAAGGGAAAAAGGAGAGAGGAGAAAATGCAAATGGGAAAGGAAAAAAGGGAAAACTAGAAAAAGGGAAAAGACAAAACCAATAAGACAAAGAAAAAGAGAAAAGAAAAAAGAGAGAAAGGGACAAAGACATGATACTGAGACAGAAGGTGAAGCCAGAAAGGGGAGCAAAAAGAAGGAACGGAGCCCAAAGAAAAAAGAAGAAAGAAAAATGAAAAAAGGAAAAAAGAAAAAGGAAAAAAAAGAAAAAAAAAGAAGAAAAAGAAAGAAAAAAGAAAAGAAAAAAGGTAAAAGAAGTGAGCAGCAGTGGTACAGGTACTAATTCAATTATCAACGTTGTGTGAGAAAACAAGAGAAGCCAAAAGAGGTGTTTAGACCTCTTGGTTGGACGGTGTCCAATTCATGAATCCAGTAAGTCTCGCGTTGCAATAACCGAAGATGGCGGCCACCGCCGCGATGTGGTCGTTCCACTTGTTCTATGACCATGCCACGGAGCTCTGATGTCTGATGTTTATGGCGTACAAAGTGGATAGCTACAGGTTTGTCATAGTCAAGAGTCTCACCATCCTGGTGTTTCTTGATGCTAATCCTCACATCACTTCGGTGTTGAAATCGTTTCTTGAATGGTCCTATGGTTTTTCCAATGTAAAGTAGGCCACAAGGGCACTTGAGAAGATAAACACAGTAGTCTGTGAGACAAGAATAAGTTCCTCGGATCTTATAACGTCTCCCAGTGTGCGGGTGGGAGAATTCTGAACCCAAAATGAGAGAGTTGCACACATTGCATGAGTTGCATCTGAAACAACCCGTCCGGGAGGATATCTTGACGGGTGGTTTCCTGTATTTCTCCACTGGGTCAGCCCTTACTAGAGAATCTCTGAGGTTTCTACTTCGTTTATATACTTTCATAGGGGGGGGGGGATCTTCACCACGGGGCACAGTGTTTTATCTGAGGTCAATATGGTACTATATTTATTCATGACGCGTTCGATCGTTGGAGCCGCCTGATTATATGTCACCATGAAGGGCACTCTCTCTACCTTAGGGGTCCTAGACTTTTCTTCCCCCAGCCATATTTGTTCAGCACGGCTTTGGGCCTTAGTAAGTAAGTCTTCTGGATAGCCCCGTGTGCGAAATTTTTCAAACATCCGTTGTAGTTGTGCTTTCCGGGTATCGGGTTTGGTATTCACCCTGTATACCCTCAAGAATTGTGATATTGGCAAACTGTTGACAAGGGGTCTAGGGTGCGCGCTGTCAAACCTCAGCAGCGTGTTCCGGTCTGTAGGTTTAGTATAGAGACCCGTGGTGATAGTACCATCATCAGCTTTGGAAATTGCCACATCTAGGAAGGTTACATAGTTCTCAGAAATCTCCGGGTTAAAGGTGATAGTTGGGAAAGCGGAATTGATGTGTTCGATGAACACATCCAAGGATGCTCTATCTCCATGCCATACAGTGATGACATCATCAATATAGCGTCCCCAATACTTGACATGTGCTATATATAAAGGTGACGGAAAGATATACCGTTCTTCCAAGAATCCAACAAACAAGTTAGCAAAGGATGGAGCTATTGCACTCCCCATCGCGGTCCCGAGAATTTGTTTGAAGAATGTCTGTTCAAACCTGAAGTAATTGTTATGCAGGACGATCTCCAACCCAGTCACAATGTATTCCACTGGAATCTCTGGAGGGTTAAGCGTGAGGAAATGTTTGACTGCTTTTATCCCGTGATCATTCGGGATATTGGTGTAGAGAGAGGAGATATCCATGGTCACTAGCAGATCCTCTGGTTGAATCTCAACCTCTTTGAATTTCTGCAGAAAATCTCCAGTATCCTTCAGGTACGATGGTAACAAGCGTACATACGGCTGGAGATAGTAGTCAAGCCATTGCGCTAATGGCTGAGTAGCTGAATCAGTGCCAGCTACTATTGGCCGAAATTTCAGCGGCTGACATCCTTTATGGATTTTAGGTAATCCATATATCACAGGTGTAATGGGATATTCAATATCGATGTATTTCGCCGTATGTTCACTGAGCCATCCATTTGACAGACCTAAGGAGATATATTGGCGTACTGTGTTCTGGATATCCCACACTGGATTATTAGAGATACATTCATAACTCACTGTGTCAGCCAGCATATCTGGGTATAAGGTAGAGCATCCCCTGCTATGCCTAACAGATCAAAGAAACTTGTGCTTGCGAGAGATCGGTTGCTCTGATCGTCGAGAATGGTATACAATCTTATAGCCTTTTCAGGTCGGTCCTTAAGAGTATACACGAACCAAGCATATCTTTGCACAGGATTTCTCACAAAGTCCTTCTCCGCAGACTTCCGTGCATGTAGAGAATACTGGGGTGGAGGTAGCCGTTCGTTCACTGTGCTCCCCGCCATGCTTTGCCACGGGAGGAATGTCTGAGGATGCGGTAGAACTTTGTTGGTACAGATGAAGGGCTTGCACGTGGTTGTCACATTCCATGCATTTAATAATAGCCTTACAGTCCTTTGCAAGGTGTTCTGTGGAGGCACAGCATCTGAAACAGATTCCGAATTCCTTTAAAAGTTCCTTACGTTCTTGTAGAGGTTTCTTTCTAAAGCCAATACATTTCTTAAGTGGATGTGGCTTGCTATGTATGGGACATTGGCGATTTGGATCCTCAAGTTTCTTATTTTGCCCAGTCTTTTGAAGCACTGAAGTGGGTGCAGGTTGGACATCAGTCCTCTTCACTGATCCTGGGCCCCTGCGGCCTCTCTGTGTCATACATGGGTTTGCGAGTCCTGGAGAGGGTGGAATGTCGCTGTAGAAGAAACTTGGGTCCGCGATTTCCTTTATGAAGTCACAGAAGTAGGCAAGCGGAGGAAAGGCAACTCCATGTTTTTTCTTGTAAGTAGACCCCCGACTAACCCATTTTTCTTGAATGCTATATGGTAGTTTGAGGACAATAGGATTAATGCCACGAGGGGTGTCAAGGTAACTGAGCCCTGGTAGAAGGTTACCAGCTTTAGCAAGTTGAAGTTCTAGTAGAAGATCACCGAGTTCTTGAAGCTTCAAATTGTCTTTAGAGGTGATCTTTGGAAAGCCTTGCAACCTTTTAAATAATGCATCTTCGATGGCCTCGGCGCTGCCAAAACTACTTTCAAGTCGGTCCCAAGCAGCGTCAAGACCTGCAGCAGGATTGGACGTGTATATACTGTCTTGAGCCTTTTGATACGTTCAGCAGACTGGGGACCTAGCCACCTGATGAGCAGATCCAGTTCTTCAGCAGCGGTGATGTCTAGATCGTTGATGGTGGCCTAAAAGGTGAATTTCCAACCTCTGTAATTTTCGGGCTTGTCATCAAACGTGGTGAGGCCTGTCCTAGTGAGTTCCCTGCGAAGCATATATTTAGCGAACTGTGACATGTCTGTGCTTTCAGACTTTGGGTATACGGTTGCAGGTGGGACAGAGTTAGTTGCAGTTACTGGCACACTGATCGAGTGACTTGGGAACATAAGAAGGTGCTAAGGCGTTCAACGCTGGATCTGGCTTATAGTCCAAGGGCGTGTTGGTCTGTAGCTGTATAGTAGTGGGGTTGCTAAGAGGTAACTGGTTAGTGTGACCGGAAGGTAGAAAGTCTTTTTTACCCATGCCAGTGTCCGCTGTTTGAGTAAGTGCATCGTATGATATGACAGGGTGATGGAGTTCTGAAGTGTACGATAAAACAGAGCGACTGCCACTCAAAGACCTCTCATTGTCACTAGCAGCCTGCTCTAAGACTCTCAGTCTTGTCATGTCTTTGGCATGCTCGCACTGCTTTTCCAAAACTTCCATCTGAGCTTTTTCCTTTGCAGCATCAGCTTCCATTTCAGCCCTTTTCTTTGCAGCATCAGCTTCCATTTCAGCCCTTTTCTTTGCAGCATCAGCTTCCATTTCAGCCCTTTTCTTTGCAGCATCAGCTTCCATTTCAGCCCTTTTCTTTGCAGCATCAGCTTCCATTTCAGCCCTTTTCTTTGCAGCATCAGCTTCCATTTCAGCCCTTTTCTTTGCAGCATCAGCTTCCATTTCAGCCCTTTTCTTTGCAGCATCAGCTTCCATTTGAGCCTTTTCTTGGGCGAAGGCTGCCTGGATTCTAGACGCTTCTGCATCAGCACGGGCTTTGATGAGTTGCTGGCTGAGTGTAGACGATTTTGACAGTGAGGATCTGGAAGATCTTGTGGAGCGCTTAGAAGATGTGGAGAGATGGGATCTGGATTCATGGAGACGTGCGATTCTTACTTCTGCCTCTGCCTTTGTCTTTGTAATACTAAATCATCTCTTTCAAGATTGAGATCATTCCATTCCTTTAATTCTTGTAAGGAATCTTCTATGTTGTACCGCTTTAAGAGATCAGCATATTTGGCATACAGTCTTTGATAATTCTCATAAGCGGCATTCAATTGGTTAACTAGGTCTTCTAGGTCCTCACGTGTTGGCTGAGACAGAGCTGACATGCATTCAATAGTCCTGGACCATAAGTGTCTGAGGTTACACAGGAGTTCATCTCTGTCAGCTTCATAATTTTGTTGCACCTTCCAAGTTGGTTTTATTAAACGCTTTTGCTTTATGGGGCTTGTAGGATCTAACTGTTCTGGCAGTTCTTCAGATTGCATTTTATCTCCCTGGAGCATTGTGCTGACAAGCAGAGGGTTAAATTAGCAAGTAGTGTGTTTGCATAGAAATGTATCAAAGTTCTGGCCAGGGGAGCAGGTTTCCTAGGCAACCAGTGGTGAGAGGAGCCAGAGAGGACAGCACACAGGGCTTACAATGACTTGCAGGTAGAAGAAAGCATGTGATAATGCACAGATTGTATAGAAGCTGTTAAATAACACTTGTATGAATAGTTCTTTACAATAAACTGAGCTGAAACTGATAAATGCTGGGCTGTAACTGATAAATCCTGGGCTGCAACTGAAAAATCCTGAGCTGCCTTATTGCTGGCTGGATGATGCAGGTTGCTGCTGTAACCCAGTGTCTATATACATCTCAGTATGCATTCCTAGCTAGCGAGGATCCTTTATAAGATATTTGTCTGATTCTTTAAGATCCGTACACTAATTTTTTGACTGTTCTGCCTCTCCAGTCTAAGCACTGAAAGTGTGATCTCTGTAACTTACAGTTGTGATGAGATGGCTGTAACATTCAGTCTCAGGTAGATTGGCTGACAGTGACTCGATCCAAAAGACACCTTGTAGATTGTGATGAAGTTTATTCGAACTGCAGATCATACACCGATGAACAGATGGATAGGTCAAAAAATTATGCTGTGCACAGATAAGCAGCTAGCATGTGCATGAGATGAGGATAAGAAGCAAGTGAGGAGAGAGGGGAGGAGCTATAGAGCAGAGAAGGAGAAGGGGAGAGCAAAGGGACAAACAGCATAAAAGGCAAACTATGCATGTGAAACATGACACCTTCGCTTACTGGCCTCTGCCTCCGCTGCGGCGAAGACTCGGTCGATCAGTGCTTGTAATGGATTCGGCCATAGACCGACAATCTGTTCCGAACCGCTTGAACGAGAGCAGCGTCTTCATCGGTCTCTATATTGGTTTCGGTCCTCACTGCCGCACGATCCATTTCGATCAGCTCGGCTATCAGTTCCTGACGTGGGCGGTTGCTAGCTGACCTTCCCCGGCTCTCGAGTAGATCCTTCAGGGTCAACCTTTTCAACTTGTCCTACTGACTCTCCATCAGGGTAGCACTCTCTCTGGGTACAAAGGACCATCCGACCGCTTGCCACCAATTGTAGCGATAACCCTTATCGCCGGAGGGCTTCACCGCCCAAGACGTCCTTTTCCCAATCGTAAGAGGTGCTGCTGGAATTCCAGAGTCGTCCGTGAGGAAACAGGAACAGCCCTTACAAGGGCTAGTGAATTGTAATATAGCGTTTCCCTCAATAAGAGACAGAACTTCAGTATTGAGGGTGAAGGTGAAGTGTACTTTATTAGTGCCACTCTAGGCCTTATATACACAAGTCTCCATTGCATGACACACACACCGACCAATAGCAGCAGGGCACACAATCCAACTCTGCCGGTGACGCAATCAGCAATACAATAGACGTCTGTGACGTAATCAATCAATACACTGGCAGTCTGTAACATACTTAAGAAAAGGAAAGTAATGAACCTGTGTAAAGTCCAAAGGGGCAGAGAGTCTGTCACAGCGACTTTGCAGAGAAGTCCTGAAAAACAAGCCCCTCCCGGTCTATACATACCTGGGACCTCACACTTATTCCCCAGTATTCAAACAGCAGTAAGACAAGGTACCAGAAAAAACAACCATTGGAAACCCTCAAACTGTAAACAAAAGCTTCACCATATAAAAGAACCAGGATACCAAAAAGGGCGGGTGAAGCGGGGTGTGTGACATACTTAGAATAATACCATTTTGTGAATACTCACCTGTAAAATGGGTTTTATAAGTATGTCACACACCCCGCTTCAAAAATAAATAGTTACACTTGGGACATCCAAAAGCAGTGTCCAGAATGGGCGGGTATCCAACCAGGCAATAATGCAGAACTCAAACCACTGCAGCCTGCAGAACCTTGCGGCCAAACAGCATCCGCTGAAGCCCGCACATCAACCTTATAAAACTTGGAAAAAGTTTTAACAGAAGACCAAGTAGCAGCCTTACAAACTTGCTCAACAGAAGCCTTGTGCTGAAAAGCCCAAGACGCCCCAACAGCACGAGTAGAATGAGCAGCGATACGAAAAGGAGGAGCCTTCCCCTTAGCAGAATAGGCCCCAACAACAGCCTGACGAATCCACTTGCTAATGAAGACTTAGCCGGAGCCAAGCCCTTCCTAGGCCCGCAGGGCACCACGAAAAAGACATCAGTCTTACGAAAAGGAGATGTAGTACGCAAATAGCACCGAACACAACGTACCACATCCAAACAATGCAAAACCCTTTCCTTGTCATTCCTAGGCTTAGGACACAAGGACGGAAGAACAATGTCCTAGTTAAGATGAAAAGCAGAGACCACCTTAGGAAGAAAGTCCGGTTTGAAGCGGAAAACCACTTTGTCCTGATGTCTCTCAAAATAAGGGGCCTGAATCGACAAGGCCGCCAACTCCGAGACGCGACGAACCGAAGTGATGGCCACCAAAAAGGCAACCTTCTGAGTCAGAGTAGAAAGAGCAATATCCTGCAAAGGCTCAAAAGGGAGGAGCCTGAAGAGCAGAGAGAACCAAATTCAAATTCCAAACAGGGAGAAAAGGCCTCCTAGGAGGCCACAATGCGAGACCCCCTGGAAGAAAGTCTTGATCAAAGGAGGAAACGCAAAGAACTTTTGAAAAACAGACAGACAAGGCAGCAACCTGCCCCTTTAAGATACTCAGCTGAAGACCAGAGTCCAGCCCCGATTGAAGAATATTCCAAAATCCTGAAAACAGAAAAGACCCGACAGGGCAAAGATCTAGCCTCACACCAATCAATATAAGATCTCCACGTCCTATAGTAGATGGTAGAAGAGGACCTCTTCCTGGCACTAATAAAAGTCTGAATAACAGATCCGAAGACCTTCCTCCCCTAAGATGGAGGTTTCAGCAGCCAGGCCGTCACAGCCAGCGTTGATGAATTGGGGCAACGCAGTTGACCCTATGTGATAAGATCCAGCCGAAGAAGCAGATCGCACTGATCCACCGCCAGACAAACGATGTCTGCGAACCACACCCTCCTTGGCCACCTTGGAGCCATGAGAATGGCTAGAACCCCGTGCAGGGCCAGCTTTCGCAACACCTTGCCTAGCATGGGGATCGGAGGAAACAGATAAAGGAACCCCAGGTCCCCCAGCTCAGGGACATGGCATCCACCGCCAGAGCCAGAGGATCCTGAGAGAGTGACACGAATGTCGGAAGCTTGTAATTGTGACGAGAGGCAAACAGATCCACCTCCAGCGTCAGAGACAAAGCGACCGAAAAACCTGAAGGTGGAAAGACCATTCCCCCCGGCGGAAAGAGCACCTGCTCAGGAAGTCCGCCTCCGTGTTTTCCAATCCTGAAATGTACACTGCCGAGATGCAAGGAACATGAGTCCCCGCCCAGACTAGAATCAGAGACACCTCTCTGAGGGCACGCAGACTGCGAGTCCCTCCCAGGCGATCGATTGTAAGCAACCACCGACCGATCGACCGACCGAGCCAGAAACCGGCAAACCCTGTAAATGCTGCGTCAAGCGAGACAGAACCAACCTGATGGCTCTCAACTCCAGAACGTTGATGGGCAAGTGGGCCTCCAGAAGACCCCACCTTCCCCGGAACCGAAGGTCCTTCCAGAAAAACTCCCCATCCCGACAACCTGACATCCGTGGTGACGGTTTCCCGAAGAGGCATCAGAAAGGACCTGCCCCTCAAGAGAATGTCCGAGACCATCCACCACTGGAGAGACTGCCGAACCCGGGAGGACATCCGGAAAGACCGATCCAACGACCGCGGTCGCCGGTCCCAAGACGCCAACAGATGAAACTGAAGCGTCCTTGTGTGAAACTGAACAATGGGAACTGCCTCAAAGGAAGCTACCAGAGTGGATACCACCGTCCTGGTGTCCACCTCCGCTTGACTGAAAGAAGAAGCCATGATGAGAAGATCGTTCAGATAGGGCACAATGCAAATCCCCTGAGCTCTGAGAAGGACCATCACGCCCGCCAACACCTTGGTGAACACTCTTGGAGCCGAGGTAAGGCCGAACGGAAGAGCCACAAATTGAAAATGCCGATCTTCCACCACGAAGCGAAGAAACCTATGGTGAGCCGGAATATATGAATATGAAGATAGGCATCCTTGATGTCTATGGACGTCATGAAATCCTCCTGCCGCAGAGAATTGATGGCAGAACGCAGAGGTTCCATGCGAAACCTCCGGGGACGAATAAACATATTGAGGAACTACAGATCCAGGAAGGGACGAACCAACCCGTCCAACTTGAGCACTGTGAAGAGATTGGAATAATACCCACAGCCCACCTCCGAAGGAGGGACCGGGCAGATGACTGCCATATCCAAAAGATTCCTCACCGCCGCCGGGAGCCCCTGCGCGGCCAAAGGATCTGAGGGCACACGAGACCTGAAAAATCTTAGAGGAGGTCGGGACTCGAACTCCAGCTAGTAACCGGCCAACACCACCTCCCGGATCCACCTGTCCGAGAGCGCCTGGTCCCACACCCGGGAGAAGAGTCGCAACTGTCCCCCCACCCGCAAGGGTGAGGGCACCCCCTCATTGTTGAGCGGGCTTGGCAACTGGTTTGGGTTAGGCACCCCAGGAGTGAACAGGACGGCCATGGCCTCAACCCCTGTTCCAGCTTGCACCCCTAAGGCCGTAAAGCCCGCGCCTCTGCCAGCTCTGGCTCCCCGAAAGGAGGGATTAAAAGAGGCCGCCCCCCCGAAAGGAATGACAAAATTTCTTGCACTGAGGTAACTTACCTCCCTTGGCAACCGAACCCAATTTCTCACCAAACAGGCGCAAACCCAAAAAGGAAAGAGCCGTAAGCGACTTCTTAGAATTAAAGTCAGCAGTCCATTGCCGCAACCACACCGACCGTTGGATAGCCACAAACAAGCCATGGTCCTGACACACATTACCATGGCGTCATCCTGAGCGGCAATGACAACAAAACGAATGACTCACAACATTTGAGAGCAAGGAACTCATCACAAGTAGGATCAAGGTCCGCACATAACCCCTGACAATGGACCTAACCACCAACAACAAAAATGCCGAAGCACAAACAGGCTTCAATGCCGAACCCGCACAGGTAAAACCATGGCGAGCCAGCTGGACAATCCGGCGAACTTCGCCATCCTTAAGGGTAGTCGTGTCAGGAGAATGCAACACAGCCATGTTAGATAGCCCCAAAACCGGGGCATCAACCTCGAGAGGAAAAGCAAACGCTTCACCAAGTCCGCCGGAAAAGGATACTACTTATCCCAACTAGGCGGAACACCGAGACGCGTAGGCTGCTCCCATTCCTTAAGGACGACATTCCCAAAATGCCGTTGACTGGGAAACTCCAAACCCGGCTTGGCCACAACAAACAACTCACCCTTAGGAGGAGGAACCACCTCGGGAGGGTCTAAATCAAAAACTTCAACATTTAAGTCAATATGGAAGGGATGTCAAATACCGTCCCCGCCGCCTGGTCACCCTCATCACCAAACAACTGCAGGACCACAGGGTCGTCCAGTTCCTCTAGAACAGTGGTTCCCAACCCTGTCCTCAAGGCACACCAACATGTCATGTTTTTTGGATCTCCAAATAGCCAGCTCTATTGCTCTGCAGCTGCACGAATTACTCCACCTGTGCATCTTTGTGGAGATCTGCAAAACCTGGCCTGTTGGTGTGCCTTGAGGACAGGGTTGGGAACCACTGCTCTAGAACCTCACCAGCGGGCACAGGTGGTGAAACCAACTAGTCTATGTGCATGCACCGTGGGACATCTGAATTTTTGGACTCTCTTCTATTGTTTTTTAAAAGATTAATAAATTTAATTCCGTTTGCTCTGTGCCGTATATATCTGTAAACCTCCAGAATCTCCCCCTCTCAATCGAGGGGCAATCTGACCAATCAATAACAACCACGTCTGAGTCCGGCGGAGACGGGGACAAGCGTTTCAGCTTAGCCGGAGCCTTCTGAGCAACCACAGCGGAAACATTTTCTCGAGGCTAGCCAACTGGGTGCATACCTCGGATTGCGAATCCCCACCCATGACAGTGTCACACGGGGTCCGGAACAGGCGGGGAGGAGTAGGGAATGACACGGACGGCGAAGGGCCAGAAAACCGGGGAGCCGGACTGGCGCTCAATGAACCGCTGCGCACATGGAATGCATATAATGACATCATCCCCCGGGAGCACAACTCCACAACCCCCACACAGCCTAGATTGCCCCGATTCCGGTATCCTTGGAAGCCTCCATATGGTGAAATTATGGTATTCGCACAACCCAGGGATTTACGCGTTTAGCGACCCGGGATGCCCCTTTAAGTTTCCCGGGAGTGGGAGGATTTAGCAAACTAAGGAGGACCCACTAGGGTCAGAAAACGAATTAGGCCCACTAGCCAGGTATCACAGACCGGGAGACCCCTTTAACACGTGAATCCCAGGATCAGTAAGGAAAGTACAACAGTCCCAAAATAAGGAAGGCAAAGAAAAATCCTGAAGACCAAACATCATGCACAAACAGGTCAGGAAAACAGTAGAGAGTGGTATATAAGCTCCAAGCTCTGAGCTTCGTAGTCATTATGCCACCAATAAGCAATATAGCCTACATGCCTAGAATATATATATATATATACACACATACATACATACATATAGGAATAAAGCTGAACAATAATAATAATCAGCCACACGGCCCTGAGGAACCAGCCCAGTGGACTGGCCTCAGGACACATGCCCTCCAGCCCTAAGCTAAGGAAGCGGGCCTACAACAAGAACAAGTCTCACAACCACGCAATGCAAACAACCTACTTGTAATGCCGGCGAACAGGTGCGGCGCGTCAGAAGACAACTCCGTTGTGAAGGAAGAAGAAGGGCGGGCCCGGCACAGCGTGCGAAGCGCTCCGGCCCCGCCGGACCCGTACAGCGCGGGCCGCAAGTAAACGCGGCCACGCCCACGAAGCTCCAACATCGCGGCCCGCATAATGGCGGCGCCGCCAGCGCAAAGGACTGAGTAACGGGCGCCAAGGCACCCCGCCAAAGTGCTGCACACACACAATCCACCAGATGAAAACCCCCAGCGGAGGCCCGTAGGTGACACCACACACACAAACGGCGCCCAGCCCCGCCAGAAACACACATGTACTGAAAAAAAGGGCTACACTGACAAAGCACCCCACAAAAAATGCCCCCCCACCTAGCGCAGGGAGAAGGGACCAAGCAGGGAAAGGGATAACTGAGGGGAGAACCGGGACGGGGCATCCCAAATCCGGATCACCAGCCGGATAGCCGCACTGCCCCACAAGGGTCTCGCGGAGGAGATAAGCTCCTAGCCATCACAAGGTGCCACCTACCATTACCCAGCCTAGCAGCCAAGGCTGGGAGGCTTCCAGTATATATATTAAATATCAAAACATGGACTGGGTAGAAATAGACCATGGGGGGGGGGGGGGGGGGGGGGGCGGGGTGTTACTTCTTTCTTCTGTCTTGTCGCCACCTTGCAGAGAAGAACACTGGGAGATAAGTGGGAGGTCCCAGGTATTATAGACCAGGAGGGGCTGGTTTTTCAAGACTTCTCTGCAACGTCGCCACCTGCTGGTGGAATAACCCAAGTGTAATAATTAATGTTTTGAAGCGGGGTGTGTGACATCTTCTCAGTAACAGCAGTAGGCGGCGTCGATCATCATATAAAGCCTGACCTCAGGGTGAGCCGAGGGAGTGTGCCGGGCCGAAGTGAGTGACAAGAGGGAAGTGACCTCGCTGGAAACAGGAAGTTCTGGCCACATCCCTGCAGCTCCGTGTGGTGGACTTCCTGTTTGTCACCACAATGAGGTTCCCCATTGCATGTGTGGCCCGGAGTGCGGCTTTAACCTTAACCCTGCGACGCCCTCACTGGAGCCACAGACAGCGGAGGCGTCGCTGCTGCGAGAACCAGTGACCACACCCACCCAGCAACCAATCACAGGAGACTTCACGCAAGTAACCGAATATTTAATCAGCTCATTTACATAAACATAAAACACTGAATTCTTCCTGTAAAATCTCCCTCAAGAAATACAAGTAAAACCTGAACCGTCGCCATGGTAACCGACCCCCCCAATCCTGCTGGATCACTGCTGCTCCCCTCACCTGTCAGGTGCGCCCAGTCATGTGACCAGGCTAAACCTCCGCCCCCAACACATGGCAACTGCTGACCAATCCGAGGTTGCCAGGTAACTCCTCCCCCTGCACCATGGCAACCACTGACCAGCCAGAGGCTCCCAGGAAACTCCTCCCCCTGCACCATGGCAACCACTGACCAGCCAGAGGCTCCCAGGAAACTCCTCCCCCTGCACCATGGCAACCACTGACCAGCCAGAGGCTCCCAGGAAACTCCTCCCCCTGCACCATGGCAACCACTGATCAGCCAGAGGCTCCCAGGAAACTCCTCCCCCTGCACCATGGCAACCACTGATCAGCCAGAGGCCGCCAGGAAACTCCTCCCCCTGCACCATGGCAACCACTGACCAGCCAGAGGCTCCCAGGAAACTCCTCCCCCTGCACCATGGCAACCACTGCCCAGCCAGAGGCTCCCAGGAAACTCCTCCCCCTGCACCATGGCAACCACTGCCCAGCCAGAGGCTCCCAGGAAACTCCCCCCCCCCCCCTGCACCATGGCAACCACTGACCAGCCAGAGGCTCCCAGGAAACTCCTCCCCCTGCACCATGGCAACCACTGACCAGCCAGAGGCTCCCAGGAAACTCCTCCCCCTGCACCATGGCAACCACTGACCAGCCAGAGGCTCCCAGGAAACTCCTCCCCCTGCACCATGGCAACCACTGACCAGCCAGAGGCTCCCAGGACACTCCTCCCCCTGCACCATAGCAACCACTGCCCAGCCAGAGGCCGCCAGGAAACTCCTCCCCCTGCACCATAGCAACCACTGACCAGCCAGAGGCTCCCAGGAAACTCCTCCCTCTGCACCATGGCAACCACTGACCAGCCAGAGGCTCCCAGGAAACTCCTCCCCCTGCACCATGGCAACCACTGACCAGCCAGAGGCTCCCAGGAAACTCCTCCCCCTGCACCATGGCAACCACTGACCAGCCAGAGGCTCCCAGGAAACTCCTCCCTCTGCACCATGGCAACCACTGACCAGCCAGAGGCTCCCAGGAAACTCCTCCCCCTGCACCATGGCAACCACTGACCAGCCAGAGGCTCCCAGGACACTCCTCCCTCTGCACCATGGCAACCACTGACCAGCCAGAGGCTCCCATGTTACCATGGCAACTCCCAGAGCAGTGTTTGCATGGAACAGGAAGATTTCAGTCTCCTCCCCTTCCTGTGATGTGGGAGGGAGCAGGGGGCGTGGCCACAGCATGGAGAGATCGCTCACACAGTACTTCCTGTATGCTGAGCAGTAGGGGGCCCGGAAGCAGCTGCACACTAGTGACTGGCGCCAGGCTCCTCCTGTGATGTGGGCGGGAGCAGGGGGCGTGGCTACAGCATGGAGAGATCGCTCACACAGTACTTCCTGTATGCTGAGCAGTAGGGGGCCCGGAAGCAGCTGCACACTAGTGGCTGGCGCCAGGCTCCTCCCCCTGGGCGGGGTTATACTCGGTGTACTTCTTGGCGCTCCCCTGCACACGCGCTGCGGGATACTTGGCGGCGTTCAGCTCCATCTTGTCCAGGACGGCGCGAGGAAGATCCACCCGACATTTCTCTGCCAACTCCAGCAAATAGATGAGGACGTCACTCAGCTCATGTTCCAGGGATAACCGCTGTGACTGCGACCAGCCCTGGAGTCCTTCCTGCACCTCCCCCTGCCACTGGCTGCAAGAGAGAGAGAAGGGGGCGTTTCACCCACTGTGACTGCAACCAGCCCTGGAGACCCTCCTGCACCTCCCCCTGCCTGCAAGAGAGAGAAGGGGGCGTGTCACCCACTGTGACTGCAACCAGCCCTGGAGACCCTCCTGCACCTCCCCCTGCCTGCAAGAGAGAGAAGGGGGTGTGTCACCCGCTGTGACTGCAACCAGCCCTGGAGACCTTCCTGCACCTCCCCCTTCCACTGGCTGCAAGAGAGAAGGGGGCGTGTCATCCACTATATACTGACCCCGCCCCCAGCACTGGCTACAAGAAGTGGCGTCACCTGTACTCTGACTCCGCCCCTTTTGATGACCTCTACTACTGTAATCCCTCCCCTACCATATGTAACCGGAGCCCCTGCCCCACCCAGGACTGCCCTAGCCCCGCCCCTTTTATATTACCTCTACTGCTATAACCCCTCCCCCACCATATGTAACCAGAACCCCTGCCCCGCCCAACATAGAACTAGCTCCGCCCCTTCATACTCACAAGAGCTCGGCCAGCTCGCCCACCTCGCCCACCAGTGCCAGCAGCAGGTTCCGGGGCTGGTGGAACTTGTTCCAATCACGTTCTGCTGTGAACTGCGCCTGACGCTGGCGGCTGCGGGGAGAGAGACATCATCAGGCCCCGCCCACATTACCCACAATTCTCAGTCATGTGTGATGGTGGGGGTGGGGGGGGGGGGGGAGGCAGGGAGCGGAGCCACCGCCAGGCTCAGGACAGAGCAGGGGGCGGAGCCACCGCCAGGCTCAGGACAGAGCAGGGGGCGGGGCAAAGGAATGACTGAAAAGAATCCTGGTGTGAGGAGCATGTGCATTCTGCAACCACACCTCAACATGCAGGCCCCGCCCACTGCCACACCCCCACCTAAGGAAACACTCACATCTCCTCCATGCTGGGGGCGTCACTGAAGCGGAACTCCGACTGAGCGTCACCGGGGGGCGGAGTCTTCGGAGGTCCCTGCGGAAAGACATGACAGGGTTCAGTGCGGCCAGATGCCACTCCCCTTCCACCAGATACCCCGCCCACAACTGCCCCTCACCTGTGGATACCCCGCCCCTGCTGATACGCCCTCCTCCACCCCAACTTGTAACTACCTCCCCCGTCACCGACAAGCCCCTCCCACCAGACCAGAGTCACCGCCAAGCCCCACCCACCAGACCAGAGTCACTGCCAAGCCCCACCCACCAGACCAGAGTCACTGCCAAGCCCCACCCACCAGACCAGAGTCACTGCCAAGCCCCACCCACCAGACCAGTCACTGCCAAGCCCCACCCACCAGACCAGTCACCGCCAAGCCCCTCCCACCAGACCAGAGTCACCGCCAAGCCTCTCCCACCAGACCAGAGTCACCGCCAAGCCCCTCCCACCAGACCAGAGTCACCGCCAAGCCCCTCCCACCAGACCAGAGTCACCGCCAAGCCCCTCCCACCAGACCAGAGTCACGCCAAGCCCCTCCCACCAGACCCACCGCCAAGCCCCACCCACCAGAGTCACCGCCAAGCCCCACCCACCAAGCCCCACCCACCAGACCAGAGTCACTGCCAAGCCCCACCCACCAGACCAGAGTCACTGCCAAGCCCCACCCACCAGACCAGAGTCACTGCCAAGCCCCACCCACCAGACCAGAGTCACTGCCAAGCCCCACCCACCAGACCAGAGTCACTGCCAAGCCCCACCCACCAGACCAGAGTCACCGCCAAGCCCCACCCACCAGACCAGAGTCACCGCCAAGCCCCACCCACCAGACCAGAGTCACCGCCAAGCCCCACCCACCAGACCAGAGTCACCGCCAAGCCCCACCCACCAGACCAGAGTCACCGCCAAGCCCCACCCACCAGACCAGAGTCACCGCCGAGCCCCACCCACCAGACCAGGGTCACCGCCGAGCCCCACCCACCAGACCAGGGTCACCGCCAAGCCCCTCCCACAAAGCCCCACCCACCAGAGTCACCGCCAAGCCCCTCCCACCAGACCAGAGTCACCGCCAAGCCCCTCCCACCAGACCAGAGTCACCGCCAAGCCCCTCACACAAAGCCCCACCCACCAGAGTCACTGCCAAGCCCCTCCCACCAGAGTCACCGCCAAGCCCCTCCCACCAGAGTCACCGCCAAGCCCCTCCCACCAGAGTCACCGCCAAGCCCCTCCCACCAGACCAGGGTCACCGCCAAGCCCCACCCACCAGACCAGGGTCACCGCCAAGCCCCACCCACCAGAGTCACCGCCAAGCCCCACCCACCAGACCAGAGTCACCGCCAAGCCCCATCCACCAGACCAGTCACCGCCGAGCCCCTCCCACCAGACCAGAGTCACCGCCAAGCCCCTCCCACCAGACCAGAGTCACCGCCAAGCCCCTCCCACCAGACCAGAGTCACCGCCAAGCCCCTCCCACCAGACCAGAGTCACCACCAAGCCCCTCCCACCAGACCAGAGTCACCGCCAAGCCCCTCACACAAAGCCCCACCCACCAGACCAGAGTCACCGCCAAGCCCCACCCACCAGACCAGGGTCACCGCCAAGCCCCACCCACCAGACCAGGGTCACCGCCAAGCCCCACCCACCAGACCAGGGTCACCGCCAAGCCCCACCCACCAGACCAGGGTCACCGCCAAGCCCCACCAACCAGACCAGGGTCACCGCCAAGCCCCACCCACCAGACCAGAGTCACCGCCAAGCCCCACACACAAAGCCCCACCCACCAGACCAGAGTCACCACCAAGCCTCACCCAGTCACCGCCAAGCCCCACCCACCAGACCAGAGTCACCACCAAGCCCCACCCAGTCACCGCCAAGCCCCACCCACCAGACCAGAGTCACCACCAAGCCCCACCCAGTCACCGCCAAGCCCCTCCCACCAGATCACAATCACCGCCAAGCCCCTCCCACCAGATCACAATCACCGCCAAGCCCCTCCCACCAGATCACAATCACCGCCAAACCCCTCCCACCAGATCACAATCACCGCCAAGCCCCTCCCACCAGTCACAGCTAAGCCCCTCCCACCAGATCAGAATCACTGCCCAGGATGATCGATGCCCCCCCCCCATACAGTTACCTTGTTTCCTGGCCCCGCTATCCCTCCAGCACCAGGCATTTGTGAATGGCCGACGCGAGCGCTCCCCGTTAGAGGGACTAAAAAAAGCTGACATCGCTGTAATAAGGTTCTGGCAAAAGGAAACAAACACCTTCAATAGAAGGATATTACTAATAATGTATTTATGTGTGTGGGATACCAGACCCTGACGAAGTGGTGGGCGTGGCCTCCACGCAACGCGTCGGTGGCAGCATTGGCTCCATTTATGCTGGGTGCTGTCTTTGTACTAGTCTCTATAGTTCCCGGATCACTTAGATTTATTGCCACTATTTATTACTGTATTATTATTGTATTAATTGCATATGGTGGGACACAGGTCACTATTTATAGCACTTTATTGTATGTCATTGATAACCTTTTATTTGCACTAAGTATTAATATAGGGAACCTATTATACCATCATTAATATATAACTAATCACCCCCCCTCCCTTATTAGTTTTAATATTTTAGATGTCAGTGTGTTGTGCTGCTGAACTAGTGTTTCATTATTAAGTTTAATAATTGTTATTAGAGTGCGGCAGGTTTTTGGATGAAATTATTCGTATGAGCTTTTCTGTTATCCCACACACATAGAGGGAAGCGGGGGACGCGGCTCCGAACGCCCTGATAGGACGAGTGGCCGCGCATGCGCCGTAGGACAGGGAGGAGGCGAGTCGCGCTCTGCGATCTGGAGGGTGTCACACAGCGCGGCCCCGATCGGAGACCAAAACCCAACATAGTCAAAGTCCTGAGTTTTGCTCCACTTTAAATAAGAACAATTACCAGGTCACATGACGCTGAAGTGTAGCTCATTTACATAAACATAAAACACTGAATTCTTCCTAAGGAAGTGCAAAAAATCTGAACCGTCGCCATGACAACTGCGCCCCCCCCCCCCCATCTGCTGCTCCCCGTCAGGTGCGACCAGTCATGTGACCAGGCTAAACCTCCGACCCCAACGCATGGCAACTGATGATCAACCAGCGGTTGCCAGGTAACTCCTCCCCCTGCACCATGGCAACCAAGTGTTGCCGAGCAACAGAGTCACGAGCCATGCGGGCATCCCACAGCGCATGTGCAGATGAGACCACTGGGCATTATGTGCATGCGCTGCGGGCAACACTGCTCACACATGGGCATCCCAAATTAATAAGCCCCTAATCAAGTGGACCAAAAAAACCCTTAATCCCCATTTGCTGGGGGGCATCCCAAACCTCAGCACATGTGCGGCTCTTCTCCAATCACCTATATGAATGAGCGGTTACACTGACCCACCCCCCGGGGGTATTACTGGCTCGGGATACCCCACTACTCACCTGTAATACACAGCTCCCTATCCGCACATGTGCGGCTCTTCTCCAATCACCTATATAATGACTGGTTACACTGACCCACCCCCCGGGGGTATTACTGGCTCGGGATACCCCACTACTCACCTGTAATACACAGCTCCCCATCTGCACATGTGCAGCTCTTCTCCAATCACCTATATGAATGAGCGGTTACACTGACCCACCCCCGGGGGTATTACTGGCTCGGGATACCCCACTACTCGCCTGTAATACCCCACTACTCACCTGTAATACACAGCTCCCTATCTGCACATGTGCGGCTCTCCTATAATCACCTATATAATGACTAGTTACACTGACCCACCCCCCGGGGGTATTACTGGCTCGGGATACCCCACTAATCACCTGTAATACACAGCTCCCCATCTGCACATGTGCAGCTCTTCTCCAATCACCTATATAATGACTGGTTACACTGACCCACCCCCGGGGGTATTACTGGCTCGGGATACCCCACTACAAACCTGCGGGATGCCCCTGCCAATAGGGGGCGCTGCCATTCACCTGCTCATTAATATACTTGGAGAGCCGCGCATTCGCACCCGGGGTGAGGTAAGTGGCCACCAGCACAACGTCACACAGCCGGGGCATCCCAAATTAGGAAGCTGGTCCCCTTTAAAGGGAAGGTCACGTGTAAATTAGTCGCGGTGCATGACGGGAGCACTGCGGCTGCCAATCAGATCAGCACAAGACTTCCTTATAACAGACTAAAGTCCGCAATAAAAGCGACACTAGACGAGCTACCCACAGTGCTCTGCGGTTTCTGGGGTAACGGAGCGCGCGGCATTGTGGGTAAGCTCCGCGCCCGGCAGTCAGTTAGCGGTTGCCGGGTAACGCGCAGTTACCTCCATTGCTTCTTCAACCAAACGTGAGTCACCAAAAAAAAATCAGACCGCTGCTGGGCGGAGCCTCCTAGGCAGGTTTATAGACCCCCGACCAATCACAGGACAGCAAGACCCGTCCATTCAATAAGAGGAGTCGTTGTCCAATCACAGACAGGCCTTATTCCCGCTTATTTCTGCGCTCGGTCGTCATGGAAACTGTGTCCCGCCTCCCCTCCATAGTAAGAGATATCGTGTAGAGCCTGTATAGATCATGTGACTTAAAGTGGACCAACACCCAGGATTTTGACTATCCTGGGTTTTGGTCCACTTCAGGGGGGCACCCCGATTAGGAGGGCCGGGCTTCTGTGTGGGGAGGCCCCGCCTACAATACCAAGGTATATAAGCTCTCTCTGATCATATCACAGGGGGCATCGATATTAGGCCCCGCACCATGTATAGCTTATAACTGTCCACGTACACACGATTGCCCCCCCGGACATGGCTGTTATTTGCCCCCCGCCCCTCCCCCGCTGTATCTACAACCAACATAATCATCAGGGGCAAAGTCCAGGGCCATCAGCCAATAGAAACGCTCCGTCAGGTGAGACCCCCACCTGCTATCTGAGTCTGCCCCTCTGTGTTTACAGTCATGTGACCTGTCAGGCCCCTCCCCCTCCAGGGTAAACACAGTGACCTCTGAACTTTGCCCATCATAGTCCGTCACAACATCTGTCCGAGCCGCAGCCTGAGGTGAGTGAGAGGGGCATCCAGTAACAGGGGGGGGGGGGGGGGGTATTAGGGAAGATATATGAGGGGTATTGGGAGCAGATAGATGGGGGTATCAGGAGCAGATAGATGGAGGTATCAGGGGCAGATAGATGGGGGTATCAGGAGCAGATAGATGGAGGTATCAGGAGCAGATAGATGGGGGTATCAGGGGCAGATAGATGGGGGTATCAGGAGCAGATAGATGGAGGTATCAGGGGCAGATAGATGGAAGTATCAGGGGCAGATAGATGGGGGTATCAGGGGTAGATAGATGGAGGTATCAGGAGCAGATAGATGGGGGTATCAGGAGCAGATAGATGGGGGTATCGGGGGCAGATAGATGGAGGTATCGGGGGCAGATAGATGGAGGTATCGGGGGCAGATAGATGGGGGTATCAGGGGCAGATAGATGGGGGTATCAGGAGCAGATAGATGGAGGTATCAGGAGCAGATAGATGGGGGTATCAGGGGCAGATAGATGGAGGTATCAGGGGCAGATAGATGGAGGTATCAGGGGCAGATAGATGGGGGTATCAGGAGCAGATAGATGGAGGTATCAGGAGCAGATAGATGGAGGTATCAGGGGCAGATAGATGGAAGTATCAGGGGCAGATAGATGGGGGTATCAGGGGTAGATAGATGGAGGTATCAGGAGCAGATAGATGGGGGTATCAGGAGCAGATAGATGGGGGTATCGGGGGCAGATAGATGGAGGTATCGGGGGCAGATAGATGGAGGTATCAGGAGCAGATAGATGGAGGTATCAGGGGCAGATAGATGGGGGTATCAGGAGCAGATAGATGGAAGTATCAGGGGTAGATAGATGGGGGTATCGGGGGCAGATAGATGGAGGTATCGGGGGCAGATAGATGGAGGTATCAGGGGTAGATAGATGGGGGTATCAGGGGCAGATAGATGGAGGTATCAGGGGTAGATAGATGGGGGTATCAGGGGCAGATAGATGGAGGTATCAGGAGCAGATAGATGGAGGTATCAGGAGCAGATAGATGGAAGTATCAGGGGTAGATAGATGGAGGTATCAGGGGTAGATAGATGGGGGTATCAGGGGCAGATAGATGGAGGTATCAGGGGTAGATAGATGGGGGTATCAGGGGCAGATAGATGGAGGTATCAGGAGCAGATAGATGGAGGTATCAGGGGCAGATAGATGGAAGTATCAGGGGCAGATAGATGGGGGTATCAGGGGTAGATAGATGGAGGTATCAGGAGCAGATAGATGGGGGTATCAGGAGCAGATAGATGGGGGTATCGGGGGCAGATAGATGGAGGTATCGGGGGCAGATAGATGGAGGTATCGGGGGCAGATAGATGGGGGTATCAGGGGCAGATAGATGGGGGTATCAGGAGCAGATAGATGGAGGTATCAGGAGCAGATAGATGGGGGTATCAGGGGCAGATAGATGGAGGTATCAGGGGCAGATAGATGGAGGTATCAGGGGCAGATAGATGGGGGTATCAGGAGCAGATAGATGGAGGTATCAGGGGCAGATAGATGGGGGTATCAGGGGTAGATAGATGGAGGTATCAGGAGCAGATAGATGGGGGTATCAGGAGCAGATAGATGGGGGTATCGGGGGCAGATAGATGGAGGTATCGGGGGCAGATAGATGGAGGTATCAGGAGCAGATAGATGGAGGTATCAGGGGCAGATAGATGGGGGTATCAGGAGCAGATAGATGGAAGTATCAGGGGTAGATAGATGGGGGTATCGGGGGCAGATAGATGGAGGTATCGGGGGCAGATAGATGGAGGTATCAGGGGTAGATAAATGGGGGTATCAGGGGCAGATAGATGGAGGTATCAGGGGTAGATAGATGGGGGTATCAGGGGCAGATAGATGGAGGTATCAGGGGCAGATAGATGGGGGTATCAGGAGCAGATAGATGGAAGTATCAGGGGTAGATAGATGGAGGTATCAGGGGTAGATAGATGGGGGTATCGGGGGCAGATAGATGGAGGTATCAGGGGTAGATAAATGGGGGTATCAGGGGCAGATAGATGGAGGTATCAGGGGTAGATAAATGGGGGTATCAGGGGCAGATAGATGGAGGTATCAGGGGTAGATAGATGGAGGTATCGGGGGCAGATAGATGGAGGTATCAGGGGTAGATAAATGGGGGTATCAGGGGCAGATAGATGGAGGTATCAGGGGTAGATAGATGGGGGTATCAGGGGCAGATAGATGGAGGTATCAGGGGCAGATAGATGGGGGTATCAGGAGCAGATAGATGGAAGTATCAGGGGTAGATAGATGGAGGTATCAGGGGCAGATAGATGGAGGTATCAGGGGCAGATAGATGGAGGTATCAGGGGTAGATAGATGGGGGTATCAGGGGCAGATAGATGGAGGTATCAGGGGTAGATAGATGGGGGTATCAGGGGCAGATAGATGGGGGTATCAGGAGCAGATAGATGGAAGTATCAGGGGTAGATAGATGGGGGTATCGGGGGCAGATAGATGGAGGTATCGGGGGCAGATAGATGGAGGTATCAGGGGTAGATAGATGGGGGTATCAGGGGCAGATAGATGGAGGTATCAGGAGCAGATAGATGGAGGTATCAGGGGTAGATAGATGGGGGTATCAGGAGCAGATAGATGGGGGTATCAGGGGCAGATAGATGGAGGTATCAGGAGCAGATAGATGGGGGTATCAGGGGCAGATAGATGGAGGTATCAGGGGTAGATAGATGGGGGTATCAGGGGCAGATAGATGGAGGTATCAGGAGCAGATAGATGGAGGTATCAGGGGCAGATAGATGGGGGTATCAGGAGCAGATAGATGGAAGTATCAGGGGTAGATAGATGGGGGTATCGGGGGCAGATAGATGGAGGTATCGGGGGCAGATAGATGGAGGTATCAGGGGTAGATAGATGGGGGTATCAGGGGCAGATAGATGGAGGTATCAGGAGCAGATAGATGGAGGTATCAGGGGTAGATAGATGGGGGTATCAGGGGCAGATAGATGGAGGTATCAGGAGCAGATAGATGGAGGTATCAGGGGCAGATAGATGGAGGTATCAGGAGCAGATAGATGGGGGTATCAGGGGCAGATAGATGGAGGTATCGGGGGCAGATAGATGGAGGTATCAGGGGTAGATAGATGGAGGTATCAGGGGCAGATAGATGGGGGTATCAGGGGCAGATAGATGGAGGTATCAGGGGCAGATAGATGGGGGTATCAGGGGCAGATAGATGGGGGTATCAGGGGCAGATAGATGGAGGTATCAGGAGCAGATAGATGGAGGTATCAGGGGTAGATAGATGGGGGTATCAGGGGCAGATAGATGGGGGTATCAGGGGCAGATAGATGGGGGTATCAGGAGCAGATAGATGGAGGTATCAGGGGCAGATAGATGGAGGTATCAGGGGCAGATAGATGGAGGTATCAGGGGCAGATAGATGGGGGTATCAGGAGCAGATAGATGGAGGTATCAGGGGCAGATAGATGGGGGTATCAGGGGCAGATAGATGGGGGTATCAGGGGCAGATAGATGGAGGTATCAGGAGCAGATAGATGGGGGTATCAGGGGCAGATAGATGGGGGTATCAGGGGCAGATAGATGGGGGTATCAGGGGCAGATAGATGGGGGTATCAGGGATCAGGGCAGATAGATGGGGGTATCAGGGGCAGATAGATGGGGGTATCAGGGGCAGATAGATGGGGGTATCAGGGGCAGATAGATGGGGGTATCAGGGATCAGGGCAGATAGATGGGGGTATCAGGGGCAGATAGATGGAGGTATCAGGGGCAGATAGATGGGGGTATCAGGGGCAGATAGATGGGGGTATCGGGAGCAGATAGATGGGGGTATCAGGAGCAGATAGATGGGGGTATCAGGAGCAGATAGATGGGGGTATCAGGAGCAGATAGATGGGGGTATCAGGGGCAGATAGATGGGGGTATCAGGGGCAGATAGATGGAGGTATCAGGGGCAGATAGATGGAGGTATCAGGAGCAGATAGATGGAGGTATCAGGGGCAGATAGATGGGGGTATGGGGGCAGATAGATGGAGGTATCAGGGGCAGATAGATGGAGGTATCAGGGCAGATAGATGGGGGTATCAGGAGCAGATAGATGGGGGTATCAGGAGCAGATAGATGGAGGTATCAGGGGCAGATAGATGGAGGTATCAGGGGCAGATAGATGGAGGTATCAGGAGCAGATAGATGGAGGTATCAGGGGCAGATAGATGGAGGTATCGGGGGCAGATAGATGGAGGTATCAGGAGCAGATAGATGGAGGTATCGGGAGCAGATAGATGGGGGTATCAGGGGCAGATAGATGGAGGTATCGGGAGCAGATAGATGGAGGTATCAGGGGCAGATAGATGGAGGTATCGGGGGCAGATAGATGGAGGTATCAGGAGCAGATAGATGGAGGTATCAGGAGCAGATAGATGGAGGTATCAGGGGCAGATAGATGGGGGTATCAGGGGCAGATAGATGGGGGTATCAGGAGCAGATAGATGGAGGTATCGGGAGCAGATAGATGGGGGTATCAGGAGCAGATAGATGGGGGTATCAGGAGCAGATAGATGGGGGTATCAGGAGCAGATAGATGGGGGTATCAGGAGCAGATAGATGGGGGTATCAGGAGCAGATAGATGGAGGTATCAGGAGCAGATAGATGGGGGTATCAGGAGCAGATAGATGGGGGTATCAGGAGCAGATAGATGGAGGTATCAGGAGCAGATAGATGGGGGTATCAGGAGCAGATAGATGGGGGTATCAGGAGCAGATAGATGGAGGTATCAGGAGCAGATAGATGGGGGTATCAGGAGCAGATAGATGGAGGTATCAGGGGCAGATAGATGGAGGTATCAGGAGCAGATAGATGGAGGTATCAGGAGCAGATAGATGGGGGTATCAGGAGCAGATAGATGGAGGTATCAGGAGCAGATAGATGGGGGTATCAGGAGCAGATAGATGGGGGTATCAGGAGCAGATAGATGGGGGTATCAGGAGCAGATAGATGGGGGTATCAGGAGCAGATAGATGGAGGTATCAGGAGCAGATAGATGGGGGTATCAGGAGCAGATAGATGGGGGTATCAGGAGCAGATAGATGGAGGTATCAGGAGCAGATAGATGGGGGTATCAGGAGCAGATAGATGGAGGTATCAGGGGCAGATAGATGGGGGTATCAGGAGCAGATAGATGGAGGTATCAGGGGCAGATAGATGGAGGTATCAGGAGCAGATAGATGGGGGTATCAGGAGCAGATAGATGGGGGTATCAGGAGCAGATAGATGGAGGTATCAGGGGCAGATAGATGGGGGTATCAGGGGCAGATAGATGGGGGTATCAGGAGCAGATAGATGGAGGTATCAGGAGCAGATAGATGGGGGTATCAGGAGCAGATAGATGGGGGTATCGGGGGCAGATAGATGGGGGTATCAGGAGCAGATAGATGGAGGTATCAGGAGCAGATAGATGGGGGTATCAGGGGCAGATAGATGGAGGTATCAGGAGCAGATAGATGGGGGTATCAGGAGCAGATAGATGGAGGTATCAGGAGCAGATAGATGGAGGTATCAGGAGCAGATAGATGGAGGTATCAGGGGCAGATAGATGGAGGTATCAGGAGCAGATAGATGGAGGTATCAGGAGCAGATAGATGGGGGTATCAGGAGCAGATAGATGGAGGTATCAGGAGCAGATAGATGGGGGTATCAGGAGCAGATAGATGGAGGTATCAGGAGCAGATAGATGGGGGTATCAGGGGCAGATAGATGGAGGTATCAGGAGCAGATAGATGGGGGTATCAGGAGCAGATAGATGGAGGTATCAGGAGCAGATAGATGGGGGTATCAGGAGCAGATAGATGGAGGTATCAGGAGCAGATAGATGGGGGTATCAGGAGCAGATAGATGGAGGTATCAGGGGCAGATAGATGGGGGTATCAGGAGCAGATAGATGGAGGTATCAGGGGCAGATAGATGGAGGTATCAGGAGCAGATAGATGGGGGTATCAGGAGCAGATAGATGGGGGTATCAGGAGCAGATAGATGGAGGTATCAGGGGCAGATAGATGGGGGTATCAGGGGCAGATAGATGGGGGTATCAGGAGCAGATAGATGGAGGTATCAGGAGCAGATAGATGGGGGTATCAGGAGCAGATAGATGGGGGTATCGGGGGCAGATAGATGGGGGTATCAGGAGCAGATAGATGGAGGTATCAGGAGCAGATAGATGGGGGTATCAGGGGCAGATAGATGGAGGTATCAGGAGCAGATAGATGGGGGTATCAGGAGCAGATAGATGGAGGTATCAGGAGCAGATAGATGGGGGTATCAGGAGCAGATAGATGGAGGTATCAGGAGCAGATAGATGGGGGTATCAGGAGCAGATAGATGGAGGTATCAGGGGCAGATAGATGGGGGTATCAGGAGCAGATAGATGGGGGTATCAGGAGCAGATAGATGGGGGTATCAGGAGCAGATAGATGGAGGTATCAGGAGCAGATAGATGGAGGTATCAGGAGCAGATAGATGGAGGTATCAGGAGCAGATAGATGGAGGTATCAGGGGCAGATAGATGGAGGTATCAGGAGCAGATAGATGGAGGTATCAGGGGCAGATAGATGGGGGTATCAGGAGCAGATAGATGGGGGTATCAGGAGCAGATAGATGGAGGTATCAGGGGCAGATAGATGGAGGTATCAGGAGCAGATAGATGGAGGTATCAGGGGCAGATAGATGGGGGTATCAGGAGCAGATAGATGGGGGTATCAGGAGCAGACAGATGGAGGTATCAGGGGCAGATAGATGGGGGTATCGGGAGCAGATAGATGGGGGTATCAGGAGCAGATAGATGGAGGTATCAGGGGCAGATAGATGGGGGTATCAGGAGCAGATAGATGGAGGTATCAGGGGCAGATAGATGGAGGTATCAGGAGCAGATAGATGGAGGTATCAGGGGCAGATAGATGGGGGTATCAGGAGCAGATAGATGGAGGTATCAGGGGCAGATAGATGGAGGTATCAGGAGCAGATAGATGGAGGTATCAGGGGCAGATAGATGGGGGTATCAGGAGCAGATAGATGGAGGTATCAGGAGCAGATAGATGGGGGTATCAGGAGCAGATAGATGGAGGTATCAGGAGCAGATAGATGGGGGTATCAGGAGCAGATAGATGGGGGTATCAGGAGCAGATAGATGGAGGTATCAGGAGCAGATAGATGGGGGTATCAGGAGCAGATAGATGGAGGTATCAGGAGCAGATAGATGGGGGTATCAGGAGCAGATAGATGGGGGTATCAGGGGCAGATAGATGGAGGTATCAGGGCAGATAGATGGGGGTATCAGGAGCAGATAGATGGAGGTATCAGGAGCAGATAGATGGAGGTATCAGGGGCAGATAGATGGGGGTATGGGGGCAGATAGATGGGGGTATCAGGGGCAGATAGATGGAGGTATCAGGAGCAGATAGATGGGGGTATCAGGGGCAGATAGATGGAGGTATCGGGGGCAGATAGATGGAGGTATCAGGGGTAGATAGATGGAGGTATCAGGGGCAGATAGATGGGGGTATCAGGGGCAGATAGATGGAGGTATCAGGGGCAGATAGATGGGGGTATCAGGGGCAGATAGATGGGGGTATCAGGGGCAGATAGATGGAGGTATCAGGAGCAGATAGATGGAGGTATCAGGGGTAGATAGATGGGGGTATCAGGGGCAGATAGATGGGGGTATCAGGGGCAGATAGATGGGGGTATCAGGAGCAGATAGATGGGGGTATCAGGAGCAGATAGATGGAGGTATCAGGGGCAGATAGATGGGGGTATCAGGAGCAGATAGATGGAGGTATCAGGGGCAGATAGATGGAGGTATCAGGGGCAGATAGATGGAGGTATCAGGGGCAGATAGATGGGGGTATCAGGAGCAGATAGATGGAGGTATCAGGGGCAGATAGATGGGGGTATCAGGGGCAGATAGATGGGGGTATCAGGGGCAGATAGATGGAGGTATCAGGAGCAGATAGATGGGGGTATCAGGGGCAGATAGATGGGGGTATCAGGGGCAGATAGATGGGGGTATCAGGGGCAGATAGATGGGGGTATCAGGGATCAGGGCAGATAGATGGGGGTATCAGGGGCAGATAGATGGGGGTATCAGGGGCAGATAGATGGGGGTATCAGGGGCAGATAGATGGGGGTATCAGGGATCAGGGCAGATAGATGGGGGTATCAGGAGCAGATAGATGGGGGTATCAGGGGCAGATAGATGGAGGTATCAGGGGCAGATAGATGGGGGTATCAGGAGCAGATAGATGGAGGTATCAGGGGCAGATAGATGGAGGTATCAGGGGCAGATAGATGGGGGTATCAGGGGCAGATAGATGGGGGTATCAGGGGCAGATAGATGGAGGTATCAGGGGCAGATAGATGGGGGTATCAGGGGCAGATAGATGGGGGTATCAGGGGCAGATAGATGGGGGTATCAGGGGCAGATAGATGGGGGTATCAGGAGCAGATAGATGGGGGTATCAGGGGCAGATAGATGGGGGTATCAGGAGCAGATAGATGGGGGTATCAGGAGCAGATAGATGGGGGTATCAGGGGCAGATAGATGGGGGTATCAGGGGCAGATAGATGGAGGTATCAGGGGCAGATAGATGGAGGTATCAGGAGCAGATAGATGGAGGTATCAGGGGCAGATAGATGGGGGTATGGGGGCAGATAGATGGAGGTATCAGGGGCAGATAGATGGAGGTATCAGGGGCAGATAGATGGAGGTATCAGGAGCAGATAGATGGGGGTATGGGGGCAGATAGATGGAGGTATCAGGAGCAGATAGATGGAGGTATCAGGGGCAGATAGATGGGGGTATCAGGGGCAGATAGATGGAGGTATCAGGGGCAGATAGATGGAGGTATCAGGAGCAGATAGATGGAGGTATCAGGAGCAGATAGATGGAGGTATCAGGGGCAGATAGATGGGGGTATCGGGGCAGATAGATGGAGGTATCAGGGGCAGATAGATGGAGGTATCAGGAGCAGATAGATGGAGGTATCAGGAGCAGATAGATGGAGGTATCAGGGGCAGATAGATGGGGGTATGGGGGCAGATAGATGGAGGTATCAGGAGCAGATAGATGGGGGTATGGGGGCAGATAGATGGAGGTATCAGGGGCAGATAGATGGAGGTATCAGGGGCAGATAGATGGAGGTATCAGGAGCAGATAGATGGGGGTATCAGGGGCAGATAGATGGAGGTATCAGGAGCAGATAGATGGGGGTATCGGGAGCAGATAGATGGAGGTATCGGGAGCAGATAGATGGGGGTATGGGGGCAGATAGATGGAGGTATCAGGAGCAGATAGATGGGGGTATGGGGGCAGATAGATGGAGGTATCAGGGGCAGATAGATGGAGGTATCAGGGGCAGATAGATGGAGGTATCAGGAGCAGATAGATGGGGGTATCAGGGGCAGATAGATGGAGGTATCAGGAGCAGATAGATGGGGGTATCGGGAGCAGATAGATGGGGGTATCGGGAGCAGATAGATGGAGGTATCAGGAGCAGATAGATGGGGGTATCAGGGGCAGATAGATGGAGGTATCAGGAGCAGATAGATGGGGGTATCAGGGGCAGATAGATGGAGGTATCAGGGGCAGATAGATGGAGGTATCAGGAGCAGATAGATGGAGGTATCAGGGGCAGATAGATGGGGGTATCAGGGGCAGATAGATGGAGGTATCAGGGGCAGATAGATGGAGGTATCAGGAGCAGATAGATGGGGGTATCAGGGGCAGATAGATGGAGGTATCAGGAGCAGATAGATGGAGGTATCAGGAGCAGATAGATGGGGGTATGGGGGCAGATAGATGGAGGTATCAGGGGCAGATAGATGGAGGTATCAGGGGCAGATAGATGGAGGTATCAGGAGCAGATAGATGGAGGTATCAGGAGCAGATAGATGGGGGTATCAGGGGCAGATAGATGGAGGTATCAGGGGCAGATAGATGGGGGTATCAGGAGCAGATAGATGGAGGTATCAGGAGCAGATAGATGGAGGTATCAGGAGCAGATAGATGGAGGTATCAGGGGCAGATAGATGGGGGTATCAGGGGCAGATAGATGGAGGTATCAGGGGCAGATAGATGGAGGTATCAGGAGCAGATAGATGGGGGTATCAGGAGCAGATAGATGGGGGTATCAGGGGCAGATAGATGGAGGTATCAGGAGCAGATAGATGGGGGTATCAGGAGCAGATAGATGGAGGTATCAGGGGCAGATAGATGGAGGTATCAGGGGCAGATAGATGGAGGTATCAGGAGCAGATAGATGGAGGTATCAGGGGCAGATAGATGGAGGTATCAGGGGCAGATAGATGGGGGTATCAGGAGCAGATAGATGGAGGTATCAGGAGCAGATAGATGGAGGTATCAGGAGCAGATAGATGGGGGTATCAGGAGCAGATAGATGGAGGTATCAGGGGCAGATAGATGGGGGTATCAGGAGCAGATAGATGGGGGTATCAGGAGCAGATAGATGGAGGTATCAGGAGCAGATAGATGGGGGTATCAGGAGCAGATAGATGGGGGTATCAGGAGCAGATAGATGGAGGTATCAGGGCAGATAGATGGGGGTATCAGGAGCAGATAGATGGGGGTATCAGGAGCAGATAGATGGAGGTATCAGGAGCAGATAGATGGAGGTATCAGGGGCAGATAGATGGGGGTATCAGGAGCAGATAGATGGAGGTATCAGGGCAGATAGATGGAGGTATCAGGGGCAGATAGATGGAGGTATCAGGAGCAGATAGATGGAGGTATCAGGAGCAGATAGATGGAGGTATCAGGAGCAGATAGATGGAGGTATCAGGGGCAGATAGATGGGGGTATCAGGGGCAGATAGATGGGGGTATCAGGGGCAGATAGATGGGGGTATCAGGGGCAGATAGATGGGGGTATCAGGGGCAGATAGATGGGGGTATCAGGAGCAGATAGATGGAGGTATCAGGAGCAGATAGATGGGGGTATCAGGGGCAGATAGATGGAGGTATCAGGGGCAGATAGATGGGGGTATCAGGAGCAGATAGATGGAGGTATCAGGGGCAGATAGATGGGGGTATCAGGGGCAGATAGATGGGGGTATCAGGGGCAGATAGATGGGGGTATCAGGAGCAGATAGATGGAGGTATCAGGGGCAGATAGATGGAGGTATCAGGAGCAGATAGATGGAGGTATCAGGGGCAGATAGATGGAGGTATCAGGGGCAGATAGATGGGGGTATCAGGGGCAGATAGATGGGGGTATCAGGGGCAGATAGATGGGGGTATCAGGAGCAGATAGATGGAGGTATGGGGGCAGATAGATGGGGGTATCAGGGGCAGATAGATGGGGGTATGGGGGCAGATAGATGGAGGTATCAGGGGCAGATAGATGGGGGTATCAGGAGCAGATAGATGGAGGTATCAGGAGCAGATAGATGGAGGTATCAGGGGCAGATAGATGGAGGTATCAGGGGCAGATAGATGGGGGTATCAGGAGCAGATAGATGGGGGTATCAGGAGCAGATAGATGGGGGTATCAGGAGCAGATAGATGGGGGTATCAGGAGCAGATAGATGGGGGTATCAGGGGCAGATAGATGGAGGTATCAGGAGCAGATAGATGGGGGTATCAGGAGCAGATAGATGGAGGTATCAGGGGCAGATAGATGGAGGTATCAGGGGCAGATAGATGGAGGTATCAGGAGCAGATAGATGGAGGTATCAGGGGCAGATAGATGGAGGTATCAGGGGCAGATAGATGGGGGTATCAGGAGCAGATAGATGGAGGTATCAGGAGCAGATAGATGGGGGTATCAGGAGCAGATAGATGGAGGTATCAGGGGCAGATAGATGGGGGTATCAGGAGCAGATAGATGGAGGTATCAGGAGCAGATAGATGGAGGTATCAGGAGCAGATAGATGGGGGTATCAGGAGCAGATAGATGGAGGTATCAGGGGCAGATAGATGGGGGTATCAGGAGCAGATAGATGGGGGTATCAGGAGCAGATAGATGGAGGTATCAGGAGCAGATAGATGGGGGTATCAGGGGCAGATAGATGGGGGTATCAGGAGCAGATAGATGGGGGTATCAGGAGCAGATAGATGGAGGTATCAGGAGCAGATAGATGGAGGTATCAGGGCAGATAGATGGAGGTATCAGGGGCAGATAGATGGAGGTATCAGGAGCAGATAGATGGAGGTATCAGGGGCAGATAGATGGGGGTATCAGGAGCAGATAGATGGAGGTATCAGGAGCAGATAGATGGAGGTATCAGGGGCAGATAGATGGGGGTATCAGGAGCAGATAGATGGAGGTATCAGGGCAGATAGATGGAGGTATCAGGGGCAGATAGATGGAGGTATCAGGAGCAGATAGATGGAGGTATCAGGAGCAGATAGATGGAGGTATCAGGGGCAGATAGATGGAGGTATCAGGAGCAGATAGATGGAGGTATCAGGGGCAGATAGATGGAGGTATCAGGGGCAGATAGATGGGGGTATCAGGGGCAGATAGATGGGGGTATCAGGGGCAGATAGATGGGGGTATCAGGAGCAGATAGATGGAGGTATGGGGGCAGATAGATGGGGGTATCAGGGGCAGATAGATGGGGGTATGGGGGCAGATAGATGGAGGTATCAGGGGCAGATAGATGGGGGTATCAGGAGCAGATAGATGGAGGTATCAGGAGCAGATAGATGGAGGTATCAGGGGCAGATAGATGGAGGTATCAGGGGCAGATAGATGGAGGTATCAGGAGCAGATAGATGGGGGTATCAGGAGCAGATAGATGGGGGTATCAGGAGCAGATAGATGGGGGTATCAGGAGCAGATAGATGGAGGTATCAGGAGCAGATAGATGGAGGTATCAGGGGCAGATAGATGGGGGTATCAGGAGCAGATAGATGGAGGTATCAGGGGCAGATAGATGGGGGTATCAGGGGCAGATAGATGGGGGTATCAGGGGCAGATAGATGGAGGTATCAGGGGCAGATAGATGGAGGTATCAGGAGCAGATAGATGGAGGTATCAGGAGCAGATAGATGGAGGTATCAGGGGCAGATAGATGGGGGTATCAGGGGCAGATAGATGGGGGTATCAGGGGCAGATAGATGGAGGTATCAGGGGCAGATAGATGGAGGTATCAGGAGCAGATAGATGGAGGTATCAGGAGCAGATAGATGGGGGTATCAGGAGCAGATAGATGGGGGTATCAGGGGCAGATAGATGGGGGTATCAGGGGCAGATAGATGGAGGTATCAGGGGCAGATAGATGGAGGTATCAGGAGCAGATAGATGGGGGTATCAGGAGCAGATAGATGGAGGTATCAGGGGCAGATAGATGGAGGTATCAGGAGCAGATAGATGGAGGTATCAGGGGCAGATAGATGGGGGTATCGGGAGCAGATAGATGGAGGTATCAGGGGCAGATAGATGGAGGTATCGGGAGCAGATAGATGGAGGTATCGGGAGCAGATAGATGGAGGTATCAGGGGCAGATAGATGGGGGTATCAGGAGCAGATAGATGGGGGTATCAGGAGCAGATAGATGGGGGTATCAGGAGCAGATAGATGGGGGTATCAGGAGCAGATAGATGGGGGTATCAGGAGCAGATAGATGGGGGTATCAGGGGCAGATAGATGGAGGTATCAGGGGCAGATAGATGGAGGTATCAGGGGCAGATAGATGGAGGTATCAGGGGCAGATAGATGGGGGTATCAGGGGCAGATAGATGGAGGTATCAGGGGCAGATAGATGGAGGTATCAGGAGCAGATAGATGGGGGTATCAGGAGCAGATAGATGGAGGTATCAGGAGCAGATAGATGGGGGTATCAGGGGCAGATAGATGGAGGTATCAGGGGCAGATAGATGGGGGTATCAGGAGCAGATAGATGGAGGTATCAGGAGCAGATAGATGGGGGTATCAGGGGCAGATAGATGGAGGTATCAGGGGCAGATAGATGGAGGTATCAGGAGCAGATAGATGGGGGTATCAGGAGCAGATAGATGGGGGTATCAGGGGCAGATAGATGGAGGTATCAGGGGCAGATAGATGGAGGTATCAGGGGCAGATAGATGGAGGTATCAGGGGCAGATAGATGGGGGTATCAGGGGCAGATAGATGGAGGTATCAGGGGCAGATAGATGGAGGTATCAGGGGCAGATAGATGGAGGTATCAGGAGCAGATAGATGGGGGTATCAGGAGCAGATAGATGGGGGTATCAGGGGCAGATAGATGGGGGTATCGGGAGCAGATAGATGGGGGTATCAGGAGCAGATAGATGGGGGTATCAGGGGCAGATAGATTGAGGTATCAGGAGCAGATAGATGGGGGTATCAGGAGCAGATAGATGGAGGTATCAGGGGCAGATAGATTGAGGTATCAGGAGCAGATAGATGGGGGTATCAGGAGCAGATAGATGGGGGTATCAGGGGCAGATAGATGGAGGTATCAGGGGCAGATAGATGGGGGTATCAGGGGCAGATAGATGGGGGTATCAGGGGCAGATAGATGGAGGTATCAGGAGCAGATAGATGGGGGTATCAGGAGCAGATAGATGGAGGTATCAGGAGCAGATAGATGGGGGTATCAGGAGCAGATAGATGGAGGTATCAGGAGCAGATAGATGGGGGTATCAGGGGCAGATAGATGGAGGTATCAGGGGCAGATAGATGGAGGTATCAGGGGCAGATAGATGGAGGTATCAGGAGCAGATAGATGGGGGTATCAGGGGCAGATAGATGGGGGTATCAGGGGCAGATAGATGGGGGTATCAGGAGCAGATAGATGGGGGTATCAGGAGCAGATAGATGGGGGTATCAGGGGCAGATAGATGGGGGTATCAGGAGCAGATAGATGGGGGTATCAGGGGCAGATAGATGGGGGTATCAGGAGCAGATAGATGGAGGTATCAGGGGCAGATAGATGGAGGTATCAGGAGCAGATAGATGGAGGTATCAGGGGCAGATAGATGGAGGTATCAGGAGCAGATAGATGGGGGTATCAGGGGCAGATAGATGGGGGTATCAGGGGCAGATAGATGGGGGTATCAGGAGCAGATAGATGGGGGTATCAGGAGCAGATAGATGGGGGTATCAGGGGCAGATAGATGGGGGTATCAGGAGCAGATAGATGGGGGTATCAGGGGCAGATAGATGGGGGTATCAGGAGCAGATAGATGGAGGTATCAGGGGCAGATAGATTGAGGTATCAGGAGCAGATAGATGGGGGTATCAGGAGCAGATAGATGGGGGTATCAGGAGCAGATAGATGGGGGTATCAGGAGCAGATAGATGGAGGTATCAGGGGCAGATAGATGGGGGTATCAGGGCAGATAGATGGGGGTATCAGGAGGAGATAGATGGGGGTATCAGGAGCAGATAGATGGAGGTATCAGGGCAGATAGATGGGGGTATCAGGGGTAGATAGATGGGGGTATCGGGGGCAGATAGATGGAGGTATCAGGAGCAGATAGATGGGGGCAGATAGATGGGGGTATCAGGAGCAGATAGATGGGGGTATCAGGGGCAGATAGATGGGGGTATCAGGGCAGATAGATGGGGGTATCAGGAGCAGATAGATGGGGGTATCAGGGCAGATAGATGGGGGTATCAGGGGCAGATAGATGGGGGTATCAGGGCAGATAGATGGGGGTATGGGGGCAGATAGTTGGGGGTATCAGGAGCAGATAGATGCTGTGCAGCATGTGTGGAGGGGCATTAGAGTGTCAGCTCTTGTGTGCAGTGTAATTGCCCCTTGTGTCCCCCGCAGATGATGTCCTCCGAGGAGCTCGGTCTTCTCTTGCCCCGCCCCTCTCTGCAGAAGCTGGCCCGGGATTGGCTGGCAGAGGATGCTCCGGGGCTGGACATTGCAGGGTGGGCGGCGGCCCGCGGGGCACAATCCCCCCAGGAGGCCGTTTTGTTCTGTAAGTCCCCCGGGGTCCTGGCGGGGGCGCGCTTCTTCCAGGCCGTGTGTGAGGAGGCCGGCTGCAGCGTGGAGTGGCAACGCCAGGAGGGGGAGTGGCTACAGCCCATCACCAGGGTGGCCACCGTGCGAGGTGAGTGTGAGCTCTGAGAGCAGGGAGGTCATGTGACTGCTTCTATGTACAGCGCTGTGCTATATGTCAGCGCTATATAAGTAATTTTGTTACTTGCCCTATGTGGGGGGGAAAGGCCAGCGGCCGGCCCTGGAATCTTTTAGACCCCACGGCTGGCCCTGTTGAGTTTTGTTCCTCTTTAAAGGGGCATTAAAAGCTATTAGTTACCACCCAAACACCCTCCGTCTGTGCTTAAAGATTCCAGGGCCGGCCGCTGGCCTTCCTTGGGGGCATCCCAAATCCCACAATGCTCTGGGGTGCAGCCTTTCTGTAAAGCCCCTGCCTATCAATGAGGTGGGCGGCGACATGATGAGCGGGAGGCGGGGCTAGTGTCTGAGCGTCAGGTGTGATGAGCAGGAGGCGGGACTGTCAGGTGTGATGAGACAGAAGGGTGGGAGATGATAGGAGGCGGGGCTAGAGACTTCATTCTATAGGGGGCGTGGCCTCTGGTTTTGTTCCGTCCCCTTTTAGAGACTCGGGAGTGCGCTTTCAGTCTGGCAATGTCCAATGTCAGTGAGGGGGCGTGGCTGCCGGTTTAGTTCCGCCCCCTTTCGGTGACTCAGGAGTGCGCTTTCAGTCTGGCAATGTCCAATGACAGTGAGGGGGCGTGGCTGCCGGTTTGGGTTTTGTTCCGCCCCCTTTTGGTGACTCGGGTGTGCGCTTTCAGTCTGGCAATGTCAATGACAGTGAGGGGGAGGGGCTGCCGGTTGCCATGGTGACAGATGAGTGACCTCCTGTGCTTTGTTTCCAGGGCGGGTGACGGACCTCCTGCTGGCCGAGCGGCCGGCTCTGAACGCCCTGTCGCGGGTCAGCGGGGTGGCCACACAGGCCAGGGAGGCGAGCGAGCGGGCCCGAGGGGCGGGATGGACGGGCACCGTCACCGGCACCAGGAAGACCACGCCCGGATTCCGGCTGCCCGAGAAGTACGGCCTCCTCGTGGGCGGAGCCGGGACCCACCGATACGGCCCCGGAGACCTGGTCATGCTGAAGGACAACCATATATGGGCGATGGGAGGCGTGTCTGAGGTGAGGAAAAAGGGGGTGGGGCCTGGTTACCAAGCAAGCCCCTCCCACTTTATGTTTGGTGGGAGGAACATGGTTGCCGCCCATTGGTTGCTATGGGTGACGGCAAGTGTCTGTGATTGCCCGGCAGGCCCTGCAGGGGGTGGGAGGCGGGACCTGGTTACAAACAAGCCCCTCCCACTTCAAGGGGCGGGACCTGGTTACAAGCAAGCCTCTCCCACTTTATATTTGGTGGGAGGAACATGGTTGCCCCTGGTAACCGGTCATTTGGTTGCTATGGGTGAAGCCTGAAAGGGGGTGGGAGGAGCATGGTTGTCGCCCAGTGGTTGCTATGGGTGGAGCCTGAAAGGGGGTGGGAGGAGCATGGTTGCCCCTGGTAACCGGTCATTTGGTTACTATGGGTGGAGCCTGAAAGGGGGTGGGAGGAGCATGGTTGCCCCTGGTAACCGGTCATTTGGTTACTATGGGTGGAGCCTGAAAGGGGGTGGGAGGAGCATGGTTGCTATGGGTGACGTCTATGATTACCCAGCAGGCATTGCGGGGGGTGCGCGCGCTGTCAGGCCACACCCTGAAGGTGGAGGTGGAGTGTCGCTCATTGGACGAGGCGCTGGAGGCCGCGGAGGCGGGAGCTGACATCATCATGCTGGACAACTTCACTCCTGAGGTAAGCCCCGCCCTCCTGTGATGTCATCTGTCTGGGCCAATGAGGGGAAGAGAATGCAGCTGTGCCCCTCTGACGTTGGCATAGGGGGAGGGACGCAGCTCTTCTCTCCCTCTGATTGGCTCTCCTCAGTAATGGCTCCTCCCCTTTTCCTGTCTTGCAGGGTCTCCATGAAGCGGCGCATGCGCTGAAGAGGGCGCGGCCTGGCGTCACGGTGGAGGCCTCAGGGGGGATCGGCCTGCACAACCTGCAGCAGTTTCTGGGCCCCCATGTGGATGTGGTGTCTATGGGCTGCCTGACCCAGGGCTATCCCAACGTGGACTTCTCCCTCAAGCTGGCCCAGGGGGTGCGGCACCTGCCCCACACGTGACCCCGCCCCCAACCCAGCCTGACCCCGCCCCCGACCCAGCCTGACCCCGCCCCCAACCCAGCCTGACCCAGGGGTATCCCAACGTGGACTTCTCCCTCAAGCTGGCCCAGGGGGTGCGGCACCTGCCCCACACGTGACCCCGCCCCCAACCCAGCCTGACCCCGCCCCCGACCCAGCCTGACCCAGGGGTATCCCAACGTGGACTTCTCCCTCAAGCTGGCCCAGGGGGTGCGGCACCTGCCCCACACGTGACCCCGCCCCCAACCCAGCCTGACCCCTCCCCCAACCCAGCCTGACCCCGCCCCCAACCCAGCCTGACCCAGGGCTATCCCAACGTGGACTTCTCCCTCAAGCTGGCCCAGGGGGTGCGGCACCTGCCCCACACGTGACCCCGCCCCCAACCCAGCCTGACCCCGCCCCCAACCCAGCCTGACCCAGGGGTATCCTAATGTGGACTTCTCCCTCAAGCTGGCCCAGGGGGTGCGGCACCTGCCCCACACGTGACCCCGCCCCCGACCCAGCCTGACCCCGCCCCCAACCCAGCCTGACCCAGGGCTATCCCAACGTGGACTTCTCCCTCAAGCTGGCCCAGGGGGTGCGGCACCTGCCCCACACGTGACCCCGCCCCCAACCCAGCCTGACCCCGCCCCCAACCCAGCCTGACCCCGCCCCCAACCCAGCCTGACCCAGGGGTATCCTAATGTGGACTTCTCCCTCAAGCTGGCCCAGGGGGTGCGGCACCTGCCCCACACGTGACCCCGCCCCCAACCCAGCCTGACCCAGGGGTATCCTAATGTGGACTTCTCCCTCAAGCTGGCCCAGGGGGTGCGGCACCTGCCCCACACGTGACCCCTCCCCCAACCCAGCCTGACCCCTCCCCCAACCCAGCCTGACCCCGCCCCCAACCCAGCCTGACCCAGGGCTATCCCAATGTGGACTTCTCCCTCAAGCTGGCCCAGGGGGTGCGGCACCTGCCCCACACGTGACCCCGCCCCCAACCCAGCCTGACCCCGCCCCCCACCAGCCTGACCCCGCCTTCCAGCCTGGCCACAGGGGGAGGGGTTTTGTAGGTTCATGTATATAATAAATATCTGCTTATTACCCAGTAATGAGATGCGGCTCTCTGTTATTCTATTGGTTATTTCCAGATACAGAGGAGGAGCTGGGGGCGGCCCTTTCTCTCTGCTCCTCCCCCCACACATTTGTCTGCCAGGTGAAGGCTCGGCGACTGATTGGACTACACCTGAGATGTATCATCTAAACCCCTCCCCCCCTTTTGTACAAGGGACCGCCCCTGCGGACTAGCCCCACCCACAACTACCTGCAACCTCTGCCAAGTGTCTGTGCTCATCCCAGACAGGAAGTGTGGTGACATATCTCAGCTGTGGGCGGAGTTACCAATGACAGGCGGTGGGCGGAGTTACCAATGACAGGCGGTGGGCGGAGTTACCAATGACAGGCGGTGGGCGGAGTTACCAATGCCAGGCGGTGGCCGGAGTTACCAATGCCAGGCGGTGGGCGGAGTTACCAATGACAGGCGGTGGGCGGAGTTACCAATGTCAGGCAGTGGGCGGAGTTACCAATGACAGGCGGTGGGCAGAGTTACCAGTGACAGGCGGTGGGCGGAGTTACCAGTGACAGGCAGTGGGCGGAGTTACCAGTGACAGGCAGTGGGCGGAGTTACCAATGCCAGGCGGTGGGCGGAGTTACCAATGCCAGGCGGTGGGCGGAGTTACCAATGACAGGCGGTGGGTGGAGTTACCAATGTCAGGCAGTGGGCGGAGTTACCAATGACAGGTGGTGGGCGGAGTTACCAGTGACAGGCAGTGGGCGGAGTTACCAGTGACAGGCAGTGGGCGGAGTTACCAATGCCAGGCAGTGGGTGGAGTTACCAATGCCAGGCAGTGGGCGGAGTTACCAATGCCAGGCAGTGGGCGGAGTTACCAATGCCAGGCAGTGGGCGGAGTTACCAATGACAGGCGGTGGCCGGAGTTACCAATGCCAGGCGGTGGGCGGAGTTACCAATGCCAGGCGGTGGGTGGAGTTACCAATGCCAGGCGGTGGGCGGAGTTACCAATGACAGGCGGTGGGCGGAGTTACCAATGACAGGCGGTGGGCGGAGTTACCAATGACAGGCGGTGGGCGGAGTTACCAGTGTCAGGCGGTGGGCGGAGTTACCAGTGTCAGGCGGTGGGCGGAGTTACCAGTGTCAGGCGGTGGGCGGAGTTACCAATGACAGGCGGTGGCCGGAGTTACCAATGACAGGCGGTGGGCGGAGTTACCAGTGTCAGGCGGTGGGCGGAGTTACCAGTGTCAGGCGGTGGGCGGAGTTACCAGTGTCAGGCGGTGGGCGGAGTTACCAATGACAGGCGGTGGGCGGAGTTACCAATGACAGGCGGTGGCCGGAGTTACCAATGACAGGCGGTGGCCGGAGTTACCAATGACAGGCAGTGGGTGGAGTTAGCAGCAATGACAGGCGGTGGGCGGAGTTACCAATGACAGGCGGTGGGCGGAGTTATCAGCAATGCAGGGCAGTGAGCGGAGTTAACAGCAATGCCAGGCAGTGGGTGGAGTTAACAGCAATGCCAGGCAGTGGGTGGAGTTAGCAGTAATGACAGGCAGTGGGTGGAGTTACCAATGACAGTCAGTGGGCGGAGTTACCAATGACAGGCAGTGAGCGGAGTTAACAGCCATGCCAGCCAGTGGGTGGAGTTAACAGCAATGCCAGGCAGTGGGTGGAGTTACCAATGACAGGCAGTGGGTGGAGTTACCAATGCCAGGCAGTGGGCGGAGTTACCAATGACAGGCAGTGGGCGGAGTTACCAATGACAGTCAGTGGGCGGAGTTACCAATGACAGTCAGTGGGCGGAGTTACCAATGACAGGCAGTGGACGGAGTTACCAATGACAGGCAGTGGGTGGAGTTACCAATGACAGGCAGTGGGCGGAGTTACCAATGACAGGCAGTGGGCGGAGTTACCAATGACATGCAGTGGGCGGAGTTACCAATGCCAGGCAGTGGGCGGAGTTACCAATGCCAGGCAGTGGGCAGAGTTACCAATGACAGGCAGTGGGCGGAGTTACCAATGACAGGCAGTGGGCGGAGTTACCAATGACAGTGAGCGGAGTTACCAATGACAGGCAGTGGGCGGAGTTACCAATGACAGGCAGTGGGCGGAGTTACCAATGACAGGCAGTGGCTGGAGTTAGTAGCAATGACAGTCAGTGGGCGGAGCTAGCAGCAATGACAGGCGGTGGGCAGAGTTACCAATGACAGTCAGTGGGCGGAGTTATCAGCAATGACAGGCAGTAGGTGAAGATGGCAATGACAGTGGGCGGAGCTAGCAGCAATGACAAGGCAGTAGGCGGAGTCACCAATGACAGTCAGTGGGTGGAGTTACCAATGACAGGCAGTGGGCGGAGTTACCAATGACAGGCAGTGGGCGGAGTTACCAATGCCAGGCAGTGGGTGGAGTTACCAATGACAGGCAGTGGGCGGAGTTATCAGCAATGACAGGCGGTGGGCGTAGCTAGCAATGACAGTGGGCATAGCAGCAATGACAAGGCAGTAGGCGGAGTTAGCAGCAATGCCAGTCAGTGGGCGGAGTTAGCAGCAATGACAGGCAGTGGGCAGAGATAGCAACAATAACAGGCAGTAGGCGGGGCTATCAGCAATGACAAGGCAGTGGGTGGAGTTACCAATGACAGTCAGTGGGTGGAGTTACCAATGCCAGGCAGTGGGCGGAGTTAGCAGTAATGACAGACAGTGGGTGGAGTTACCAGTAATGCCAGGCAGTGGGTGGAGTTACCAATGACAGTCAGTGGGCGGAGTTATCAGCAATGCCAGGCAGTGAGCGGAGTTAACAGCAATGCCAGGCAGTGGGTGGAGTTAGCAGTAATGACAGGCAGTGGGTGGAGTTACCAATGACAGTCAGTGGGCGGAGTTACCAATGACAGGCAGTGAGCGGACTTAACAGCAATGACAGGCAGTGGGTGGAGTTAACAGCAATGCCAGGCAGTGGGTGGAGTTAGCAGTAATGACAGGCAGTGGGTGGAGTTACCAATGACAGGCAGTGGGTGGAGTTAGCAGTAATGACAGGCAGTGGGTGGAGTTAACAGCAATGCCAGGCAGTGGGCGGAGTTACCAATGACAGGCAGTGGGTGGAGTTAGCAGTAATGCCAGGCAGTGGGCGGAGTTACCAGTAATGCCAGGCGGTGGGTGGAGTTACCAATGACAGTCAGTGGGCGGAGTTATCAGCAATGCCAGGCAGTGAGCGGAGTTAACAGCAATGCCAGGCAGTGGGTGGAGTTAACAGCAATGCCAGGCAGTGGGTGGAGTTAGCAGTAATGACAGGCAGTGGGTGGAGTTACCAATGACAGTCAGTGGGCGGAGTTACCAATGACAGGCAGTGAGCGGAGTTAACAGCCATGCCAGCCAGTGGGTGGAGTTAACAGCAATGCCAGGCAGTGGGTGGAGTTACCAATGACAGGCAGTGGGTGGAGTTACCAATGCCAGGCAGTGGGCGGAGTTACCAATGACAGGCAGTGGGCGGAGTTACCAATGACAGTCAGTGGGCGGAGTTACCAATGACAGTCAGTGGGCGGAGTTACCAATGACAGGCAGTGGACGGAGTTACCAATGACAGGCAGTGGGTGGAGTTACCAATGACAGGCAGTGGGCGGAGTTACCAATGACAGGCAGTGGGCGGAGTTACCAATGACATGCAGTGGGCGGAGTTACCAATGCCAGGCAGTGGGCGGAGTTACCAATGCCAGGCAGTGGGCAGAGTTACCAATGACAGGCAGTGGGCGGAGTTACCAATGACAGGCAGTGGGCGGAGTTACCAATGACAGTGAGCGGAGTTACCAATGACAGGCAGTGGGCGGAGTTACCAATGACAGGCAGTGGCTGGAGTTAGTAGCAATGACAGTCAGTGGGCGGAGCTAGCAGCAATGACAGGCGGTGGGCAGAGTTACCAATGACAGTCAGTGGGCGGAGTTATCAGCAATGACAGGCAGTAGGTGAAGATGGCAATGACAGTGGGCGGAGCTAGCAGCAATGACAAGGCAGTAGGCGGAGTCACCAATGACAGTCAGTGGGTGGAGTTACCAATGACAGGCAGTGGGCGGAGTTACCAATGACAGGCAGTGGGCGGAGTTACCAATGCCAGGCAGTGGGTGGAGTTACCAATGACAGGCAGTGGGCGGAGTTATCAGCAATGACAGGCGGTGGGCGTAGCTAGCAATGACAGTGGGCATAGCAGCAATGACAAGGCAGTAGGCGGAGTTAGCAGCAATGCCAGTCAGTGGGCGGAGTTAGCAGCAATGACAGGCAGTGGGCAGAGATAGCAACAATAACAGGCAGTAGGCGGGGCTATCAGCAATGACAAGGCAGTGGGTGGAGTTACCAATGACAGTCAGTGGGTGGAGTTACCAATGCCAGGCAGTGGGCGGAGTTAGCAGTAATGACAGACAGTGGGTGGAGTTACCAGTAATGCCAGGCAGTGGGTGGAGTTACCAATGACAGTCAGTGGGCGGAGTTATCAGCAATGCCAGGCAGTGAGCGGAGTTAACAGCAATGCCAGGCAGTGGGTGGAGTTAGCAGTAATGACAGGCAGTGGGTGGAGTTACCAATGACAGTCAGTGGGCGGAGTTACCAATGACAGGCAGTGAGCGGACTTAACAGCAATGACAGGCAGTGGGTGGAGTTAACAGCAATGCCAGGCAGTGGGTGGAGTTAGCAGTAATGACAGGCAGTGGGTGGAGTTACCAATGACAGGCAGTGGGTGGAGTTAGCAGTAATGACAGGCAGTGGGTGGAGTTAACAGCAATGCCAGGCAGTGGGCGGAGTTACCAATGACAGGCAGTGGGTGGAGTTAGCAGTAATGACAGGCAGTGAGCGGAGTTAACAGCAATGACAGGCAGTGGGTGGAGTTACCAATGCCAGGCAGTGGGTGGAGTTACCAATGCCAGGCAGTGGGTGGAGTTACCAATGCCAGGCAGTGGGTGGTGTTACCAATGACAGGCAGTGGGTGGAGTTACCAATGACAGTCAGTGGGTGGAGTTACCAATGACAGACAGTGGGTGGAGTTAACAGCAATGACAGGCAGTGGGTGGAGTTACCAATGACAGTCAGTGGGTGGAGTTACCAATGACAGTCAGTGGGTGGAGTTACCAATGACAGTGGGTGGAGTTACCAATGACAGTCAGTAG